>CM020189.1:4597157-4618709 GCA_009805545.1 Oryza longistaminata
CTCCAATAACTCCCTATTTAAGTTGAGATACTCCTCGTTTAATTCTTAAGGTGGTATTATTATCCTTAACACTTATTATGGGCCTTTGAGATTTAATATAATAAATCGGGCCTAGCCCAATTATTCTAACAATCCCCACCAAATTTCAAGGCTTATAAGAAATGTTCTCAAAGTTGTACCTATTTGATATACTAGTGTTTTGGTGGAGACTGTTAAGTTGAACTTCCACCTAGGAAATGAGCTACATCAGACCACAACTGAACAATGGACTATGCCTTGAATTGTCAGTCTTGTGTGATTAGGTTTCACTCAAACCCTTGATTGGTACTGGGCTGCCGTTCGCATCCCCTCTGTTTGGAGCATATAAGTCAAACTCCAAGCCCTTTCATGAGTATCTAGAGATCGCCCCAATCACATAGACTGTGACTAGCAGTCGAACTCATATAGGTGTGTTCCTTCTGAGATGTTCTGCAGGTCAACATCTCTGCTTTAAAAAGCCACTCGGATCACATTAAGGTATAAGCCATCCTACCATGCAGAAATGAAGAGAAGTGCATCATGAAAATGAGCCCTTTTCAAGGGTCTCTTCTCTCAGTCACACAATAGTTTGTTTCGCCATCCAAATTCACGGGATCTCCGATCACAATGGACAGGTTTCCACTATTGTGCAACCTTAGGTGGGTATCAAGCCCATTTCCCTCGATGCATTGTCTATCACATTATGTGGTAGCCCCTTGGTAAACTGATCTGCCAGATTTTTAGCCGTTTGGACATAGTCCAATGCTATCACTCCGGAGGTTTTCTGCTTTCTGACAGATTTCAGTCTTCTCTTGATATGCCTAGATGACTTCATGTTGTCCTTTGAACTTTTCACTTTAATAATCACTGTTTGATTATCACAGTTCATTAGGATAACCGGCACTGGTTTTTCAACCACCGGCAAATTCATCAGGAGTTCACGAAGCCACTCGGCCTCAACTGTCGCAGTATCTAGTGATGTGAGTTCTGCTTCCATTGTTGACCTCGTTAAGATGATCTGCTTGCAAGACTTCTAGGAAACAGCGCCACCTCCAAGTGTGAACGCATATGCACTTGTAGCTTTTATCTCATCAGCATCAGATATCCAGTTTGAGTCACTATACCCTTCTAGTACTTTTGGGTACCCGGTATAGTGAATTTCATAGCTCATAGTGCCCTTTAGATAGCGCATTATTCTTTCCAGAGCCTGCCAATGATCATCTCCCGGATTTGAGACAAACCGGCTCAGCTTGCTTACAGCAAATGAGATGTCAGGCCTCGTTGTACTAGCCAAGTACATCAATGAACCAATGATTTGAGAGTATCTCAGTTGATCCCTTGCTATTCTTCGGTTTTTCCTTAATAGCACGCTGGGATCATAAGGAGTAGGAGCTGGCTTGCAGTCACTATATCCAAAGCGACTCAAAACCTTGTCCACATAGTGGGATTGCACAAGTGTAATCCCACCCTCATCTCCTCTTAGTAGCTTAATGTTAAGAATAACATCAGCCTCTCTCAAATCCTTCATTTCAAAACTCTTGGACAGAAAGTCCTTGAACTCCTCAATCACATTGAGGCTGGTCCCAAAGATCAATATATCATCGACATATAAGCACAAGATCACTCCTTCTCCCCCACCATAGCGATAGTACACACATTTGTCAGCTTCGTTCACAACAAAGCCAGTAGATGTAAGTGTGGTTTCAAACTTCTCATGCCATTGCTTAGGTGCTTACTTAAGGCCATACAAGGATTTCAACAGTTTACACACCATTCCCTCCTGACCTTCTACTATATACCCGTCTGGTTGATCCATATAGATCTCCTCCTCCAGCTCTCTGTTTAGCAAAGCTGTCTTGACGTCCATCTGATGGACGAGAAGACCATAAGAGGCTGCAAGAGCAAGTAGTACTCGAATCGTGGTCAAGCGGGCAACTGGTGAGTATGTGTCGAAAAAATCCTCGCCTTCCTTTTGGGTATAACCCTTGGCCACAAGCCTTGCCTTATACTTTTCAATTATACCATCAGGCCTAAGCTTTTTCTTGAAAACCCATTTGCATCCTACAGGCTTGCACCCATATGGACGCTCAACGACTTCCCAAGTACCATTAGACATAATCGAGTCCATCTCACTGCGTACTGCTTCCTTCCAGTAGTCAGCGTCAGGAGATGAATATGCCTCTTCTATGGTTCTTGGGGTGTCATCAACGAGGTATACAATGTAGTCATCTCCAAAGGATTTTGCAATCCTTTGTCGCTTACTCTTACGAGTATCTACAATGTTGTCCTCCTCAGGATTTCCCTCAGGCGTTTGATCATTGTGTTCTATCGGTGCAAAGTGCTCATGGGGTATGATAGTTTCTTGACTAGAAGTGCTAGGTGTATGTTTCATGGGAAATTCATTCTCAAAGAATGTAGTATCTCTGGACTCAATAATTGTACCAACACGCATGTCGGGTACTCCAGAGTTTACTATTAAGAATCTATAACCCACATTGTGAATAGCATAACCAAGAAACACACAATCACCAGTATTTGGTCCAAGTTTACGCTTTTTGGCTATAGGTACATTTACCTTGGCCAAACAGCCCCATGTTCGTAGGTATGAGAGATTTAATTTCTTCCTCACCCATTCCTCGAATGGTGTCACTTCCTTATGCTTCATTGGAATTTTATTCAGGAGATGACACGCAGTCAAAACTGCCTCACCCCACCATTCCTTGAAAAGCCCCGCAGCGTCTAACATGGCATTCACCATCTCAGTTAGAGTACGGTTCTTTCTTTCGGCCACCCCATTTGATTGGGGTGAATAGGGAGGCGTCCTCTCATGAATAATTCCAAACTCTTCGCAAAAGGATGCAAACTCATTGGAAAAATACTCTCCACCTCTATCAGACCTCAACCGTTTGATTTTCCTTTCAAGTTGGTTTTCTACCTCAGCTTTATAGATCTTAAAGTAATGCAATGCTTCATCCTTTGTTTTCAATAGATACACATAGCAAAATCTAGTGCAATCATCTATCAGTGTCGTGAAATATTTCTTTCCCCCTTTAGTCAACACGCCGTTCATTTCGCACAAATCGGAATGAACAAGTTCTAGAGGTGCCAAATTCATCGCCTCAGATGCCTTGTGAGGCTTGCGAGGTTGTTTCGATTGAACGCAAGTATGGCACTTGGAACCTTTGACCAAAGTGAATTTTGGAATTAAACTCATGTTAGCTAAGCGCGTCATACAACCGAAATTCACATGACAGAGTCGCGAGTACCAACACCATGAACAGCGCAATCAACAAGGAGGAACCTCTCCCGACCTGATAAGAAGAAAACAGAGAAATGTCAGCACATACATGAATATTAGCACCGACCGTACCAACACCATGAACAGCGCAATCAACAAGGAGGAACCTCTCCCGACCTGATAAGAAGAAAACAGAGAAATGTCAGCACATACATGAATATTAGCACCGACCGTACCAACACCATGAACAGCGCAATCAACAAGGAGGAACCTCTCCCGACCTGATAAGAAGAAAACAGAGAAATGTCAGCACATACATGAATATTAGCACCGACCGTACCAACACCATGAACAGCGCAATCAACAAGGAGGAACCTCTCCCGACCTGATAAGAAGAAAACAGAGAAATGTCAGCACATACATGAATATTAGCACCAGTATCAACCCACCAATCAGGTGAATGAAAAACAGAGAGAACTGTAGGTAATAATTTACCATACCCCGATGTTCCTCCGCCCTTGCTAATGACCATGTTGGCAGACTTCCTGTCTTTGCGCTCAGGACAGTCCTTGGCCCAATGCCCAGACTTGCCACACACAAAGCAGTCTCCCTATGCAACAGGGGGCCTCCAATAACTCCCTATTTAAGTTGAGATACTCCTCGTTTAATTCCTGAGGTGGTATTATTATCCTTAACATTTATTATGGGCCTTTGAGATTTAATAGAATAAATCGGGCCTAGCCCAATTATTCTAACAAAAATAAACTGAAACACAATATCGTGGTGGTTAAGCCGCCCTAAACGCACGCCATGACGACCATTAGTCCATTAACCTCGACCACTAATAATATGCCCGTGCTAAACGCTACGGTGTAATTATATTTGTCTTTAATAATTTTTAAAATTTCATGTTAGCAAAAAATATTTTTATAAGATCTGTGCATTTGAACTTTAATTCAATTCATATCGTACATAAAATATATTTCATGTAAAGTGCAGTACTATTATATTGCATGGGCACAATAAAACTTTAGAAGACTTAATTATATATAATCACTTCAGTATACAATATAAAAGGGCAATATCGCTTAAAAATATGTTAAACAAGTATAGAGTTATTCCGTTATTTGTTGCGGGCACAAAATAAAGCATTTGATACATATATAGATTATATCATGTAGGTAAATAACTGTCCTAATGTTTAACACTTGCGATACACTTAAGAAATTCTCGTGCGCCGCTAGGAATGTTGCTTTCACACTCATTTTGCTCGTACATCAATAGTTTTTGTGAGTGGCATGCGTATGGTTATATATATCTATGGGCGGCATTATAATGCCTGCACGTGGCATTATCCATTTAAGTTGTATGGATGAACCATATCGAAAAAAAAAATTAATCCAGAAACATTTTGTTAGCATGTATCCATTAATGTAATACAGACCATAATTGCAATCTCAAATGACAGTGTGTGAAAACTGACGTATGTAGTGTTAGATAGTATATAGAAGATAATCACACGACATTCGACTAAATATGCATCGATGGTGCGGAAAGATAATGATTATACAAACAAATTGTATGACAATAAGAACGACAATACTGATTGGATCTACAAATGGTTGCTTGTTTCGGGTCTGTTCACTTTGATGCAAAAAAAAACCTTACCAAATTTTGGCAATGCCAAAATTTTGGTAACTATGTCAAAATTTTGGTAACTTGCCAAAATTTTGGCAGGATTTCTTATATAGTTACCAAAATTTGGCAGCAAACTAAATGTAGCCATTTTTTTGTAACTTTACCAAAATTTGGTAAGGTTGAAAATGGCATGAAAGTGAACAGGCCCTTCAATCCACCGGAGGCATTTTATGTACCGTCAATACATCATTTCTCACCAGTAGTAATCTTGTAGAGTTGCACCCGTTACTGTCACGGTGTTATAAAGATATGGGCTCTGCAATGAGATAGTTATGCACCAAGTTAGATGGTTATGCAGTCTAGCGAAGGTCAATAAAAAAAGCAGTGAACCCCCTCGAAACATACACCTTTAATGTACATAGAGAGTGAAATTTGCATCTTACTTAGAAAATGATTAGAGACATAGTGTAATTTGCAACACATATACCTTTGCTGAACTCAATGTAGTAGCTCTGAATCCTATTTATTCACGAAAGAAGGAATCATCAACACGGAAGTACTTTAATTTTAAACAAACTGACAGATCAAATCCCAAAGTAAGAATAACAATGAATATTAATCTAAAATTAAAAACACGATACATATGGAAAACACCATTTTAATTTTCTATTATCATTTTCGTAACCTAATCATAAAAGCTTTCCCCATTCAACATAACTGCCAAGTTTAGTCCATGTATTAATTTTCAGTAAAAGAAAATAAAATGCTTTTCCCTTTCAACCTGACTAATTGATAACACTGTTATTGTCCTTGTTGACTACATGTAGAATAAGTTTATCTCACAATGTAAAATGCAGTTCATCACATGATGCAAGAATCGGAAAGAGAATACTAATCTACAATGTCTTCTATTGAGATTAACCTTGCACCAATTAAATCATATCCTACTTAGATTGCTCACAAATTCTACTCGCTTAACCGCTGCATCACATATAGCATTTTGTTTCGATGAGAAACTAACATAATATTATAACTGTGTAAATTTGGTACGCATCATTTACTTGACATTGTATTTCAGACTATGTTTTACAAATCTCACATGATTAAAAAACATAGACCAACGAGCAATAAGAACAAATTAATTAGAGCAGCGGAACAAATTAGCCTGAGATGCAATCTAAAGTGCAAACCTGAGATTTTTTTTAAAAGAAAGAAAACATATCAGAGCAGTTTATGACTTTTAGAGACTTGCTTTATATGAGTTGATCTGAACCTTGGTCACCGGAATAGCGCTCCATATGTACTTCTTTTGCAATCAGGAGTCAAGTTAAAGGTGATTGAATATAAAACCAGTTACAAACAAGATCGATCAGGGTTAAAAGAACAAAAAGTACAAAGGCACTCACAATTAGAGTTCAGTTATTCAGTAATGTATACCCAACATTCAGTCTATCCGCACTCCTGTTAATTTTTCTAAATATTCAGAATTCGGATGGTTTGTTAATTTTTTACAGATTTCAGATGTTTGCTTGGCTGCTCAGTCACCCCTCTCTATCAAAAAAAACAACATATTGATGGACATATCTCCTCTAGGAGTATAGGACGGTACATCTTACAAGGCTCAGTATCACTGAAGCACATTATATTGTGCAAATATGTGGTTAGAACCACTCAAAATACAGAATTCCTTACAACCTAAGTGAAGTGCTGCTCAGCTAAAAGGATTTTAAAAGAGCACACTTATGCTCAAACTAAATGTAATAATGAACCTAAAAGAATTTGAAAAAGCAAACTTATGGTCCTGAGCTAATTTTTTTTTTTTTTGCAAAAAGTGCATAACAAAATGGGTCACAATTATGCTCGGAATAGCATGATTAAACACAGCATGCATAATTATTCAAATGTATCGAGTAAAATGAAGGCAAATTCCCTCCGCTGACCTCAGAAATGGTCTTCTGCTGCAGCCTACATAACACATTTCAGCAGCTGAGAATCACAAGTTCATAACACATTTCCACTAACCTCAGAAATGGCCTTCTGATGTGCGCATTCGGCGGGGGAAGACGGTCGGCGTCTCCTCAATGAAAAGTGAAATAAAAGGGAGAAGACATACATGCTTGATGTTTCATAGTACATCACACTTATGGTCATATTAGGGATGGGGATCAGGTAGAAGGTGGAGGGGTGGTGGAGTAGGGTTTTTGTACCTCTTGGCGGCGTTGACCTTCAAGGTGGAGGCGGTGGCAGTGCGTCGATGCAGGAGTCCGCGGCTCGTCAGCGTCACAGATCGACGAGGCAGGTGATGGATTCCTGGCGGCGCGTCGGTGGAGCGGATCGGCGAGGCTTGTCGATGGAGTTATGGCGGCGCGGACGAGATCAGCGAGGCAGACACCCAGGAAATGACGCAAATGCAGTCCCTGGAGAGATACACCTCACCGACTATACCCTGAATTAAAGAATAATGGAGAACACAACTTGATCAAATAGCTTGTTCTAATATGCAAGATGGAACACCTAAATATTTTGTCAAATATCAATTCTTTTAAAGCTCTCGTAGGAAATTTCATTAGGAGAAATTTTTTGTGTTTGCCACTGTTCATGCTTATGCTCTACCAACTGCCATTTCGTCGCATGCAATGGTTACAAGCTCATGGGAATCGGACTATGGCAATTTGAAGGCATTATATAAAAATTGGAATATGGCTCGATTTTCTCCAGGCTCTAGCAGTAGCATTATATAAAAATTCAGATATTTTTTCCTGAGAAAGCAACAAACTGAAAACTACAATGCTGCCTCATATATTCTTTAAATTTAATCAATTTATCTTTGTGCATGGTTATTGGATTTGCCTCCAATTTTAGTAAGATCAAACGAACAAAAAAGTGTCAGTTATGACTGAGAAAGGAAAATACTCGAGATCATCACATCATAAACAGGTAATGCATAGCACCTTCAGTTTGTTCTCAGCACATCATCAGATTAGTACCTACATTATGCCAAAAAAAATTGAGCTAATCCCAGTTTTCTTTGCTAACTTTTATATGACAAATAAAATGATCTAAACTCATATCACAGTAATAAAAAGACCACAACCAATACAAAAGGAAATGCCACCCTGACATTAGAAAACTTGAAGGAGAGATGTTGAATTCAGATTAGTTTGATCCCTTGTTTTTCTGCATATGAACATATATCTAATTAAAGGAGGAGGAGGAGGGGATCTATACCTTTCGGAGATGGCGGCGGAGGGTGCGTAGGGTGTGGTGGACTGGACGCCGCGACCAGGGTCGGTGGCAGCGAAGGGTAGGGATCGGCACCAGTTACCCGACCGAGGAGGAGCAGGCAGCGAGGGGAGGGCCGGTGGGAGCGGAGATCGCGTGGGCGCGGCGCTGTGCGCGTTTGGCGGAGGAAGACGGTCGGCGTCTCTCATCGGTCCGGCGGCGGCTCCCGTCGATCCGGCGGCGGCGCACGTGGGATCGGCGGCCCGAAATATCGGTATTTCAGTGCCCCCCGATCAAAAGTCCCAAACCGAGAAAGTGAACCCTGCTTGGGGGCGGTGGTCGACTGTGTGAAGGTGGAGAGCGGAAGCAGCGGCAGATAGGATTGGGGGAGAAGGTGATTGCGACGGCGGCGCTAGAGTGGGAGTGGCGGCGGATAGGGTTAGGGGAGAAGGCGCAGGGAGAGGGCGACGGAGGTCGCAGGCTCGCAGCCTCGCGTGGGCCGGGGGTGGGGTCGTGGACTCGCGGCCGGGGTGCGGAAAGAATGATAGTGCGCGGATGATCTGGATCGTTCGATCGAGTGTAGATGAAATATCGTCCGTTGGATTTGATGAATGAAGTTTGAAGGATGTAAGACCCAGTTGGTGAATTATAGAGTAGATATATCCTATGGACCAGGTTACAACGCATGTAACAACGCATGCATCAGAAGCAGAAAAACACAGAACCCCGCATCAACAGAGCATATGTGTCGAGCACAAACAGATGAGCCCGCACAACGCTCACGCGAATTCAAGGGCAAGCCGCAAGCATCCTTCAGGAAAACAACATTTGCATGCTTTCAGTTCAGGCTGGACAGACAAACATAACCGAACACGCCCGATCGATTATTGACTTCCATCGTCCACCCAAGCACAGAACAAAATAAAAGCCCACAAATTCTACCCTGCATTTCTACAAGAGAGTGATGCAGGGATGGAGCTAATTTGGTGAGCTAATTTGGAGAGTGATGTAGGGGAGGGGTCGGAGACGAGTGGTTTTTTTTCTCTCTTTAGCCTGGTCACATACACAATTTTCACATAGAGGCCGTTTGGTTTATGAAAGATATTTTTTAGTGGGATGACTTTTATGTGGATGGATTAATATGCTACCGGCAAAAGTGTGGATGGCTTTTATATTTTTAGTATTAGTTTTGAACCGCTGAGAACAGACATATAATAATCGTAGCTTTTTTTTTATTTATGTTGCTTGCCTTTAACTTATAAGTATAAGTTAGAAAATGAAAAAACTTACCAGGATTCTTCGTACCCTTTTCCTCCAGCCTCCCTTATTTATATGCTGTGTTCTTTCATTTTTGTCTACCAAGGCCATGATCAGTCATTCATCAATTGAATGAAACCATGTTACTGTCCTCCCACTGGTGGAGAAACCATCTTTCATCGGTCGGGCTAATTTCACAATAGTCCCGGTTGCAACAAAAACCGGGACTAAAGATGATCTTTAGTCCCGGTTAAAAAGGGTAACGGGACACCAACCGGGACTAAAGATGAGTCCCGGTTCAAATGCTGTCAGGGCCTGTCAGGCCCCCCCGGGATCTTTAGTCCCGGTTAATAATAGTCCCGGTTGGTGTTATTAACCGGGACTAAAGATCCCGGGGGGGCCTGACAGGCCCTGACAGCATTTGAACCGGGACTCATCTTTAGTCCCGGTTGGTGTCCCGTTACCCTTTTTAACCGGGACTAAAGATCATCTTTAGTCCCGGTTTTTGTTGCAACCGGGACTATTGTGAAATTAGCCCGACCGATGAAAGATGGTTTCTCCACCAGTGGGAGGACAGTAACATGGTTTCATTCAATTGATGAATGACTGATCATGGCCTTGGTAGACAAAAATGAAAGAACACAGCATATAAATAAGGGAGGCTGGAGGAAAAGGGTACGAAGAATCCTGGTAAGTTTTTTCATTTTCTAACTTATACTTATAAGTTAAAGGCAAGCAACATAAATAAAAAAAAAGCTACGATTATTATATGTCTGTTCTCAGCGGTTCAAAACTAATACTAAAAATATAAAAGCCATCCACACTTTTGCCGGTAGCATATTAATCCATCCACATAAAAGTCATCCCACTAACAATATCTTCTTTCTATCTCTTCCCCTCTTGCATTTTCATGTTTATTAACTTCTACAGGTACTCTCTCCGTTGTAAAAAAAAAGCTAATCTAAGATTGGATGAGACTAGATTCGTTGTTTTTTTTTTTGATAAAGGGAGGATGTAGCATCACATGTTACTAGAGTTCATTCATTTGAGAAATGAGAATAGGCAATACCGGAAAAGAAACGTGGTTCACCTCCATGCTATCCAGCGGATTACGCGAGAATTCCAGGCAACCCAAAGGTAGAGGCATGGACCGACGACCCTGGGGTGCCGCCAAGCAGCGCGTACTCACTACATCACTGCAGATCGATAGGCTGTCAGGCTGCCATGACCTGCATGAAATTAGGTAGCTCTAGCAGGGTACGAGCATAGTATTGGGCCTGACTGGAGTTGTTGACATATAGCCGATGCAATATAGGACATTCCATAGACTTAACTGCAAATTGTTTTCCCAACATGCGAGGCCTTATTTCAATGGAGAGAATTCTTGGTTAATTTTGTGCAAACTAAACTAATTCCTAAAAAAAAAGTGTTCTAAAATTCATACAGTCTAGTTTGCAATTAATGGGGCCTAAATCTGTAACATATGGCATGCATTGCCCCCTTGGCATATTAACTCGAAACATAGTAAATACTTGACCGAAGCGGAGGACTTGTGCACTATTCTGTATGAAGATGGTTCTTATCCATATAGTGTCCATTTTTGCATAATTTGGGGTTGGGATACGTTAAAATCGAGAAGTTGGACCCGAGGATATATCATATTCTATGGTTGTATAAGCGTGCGATACTGTTAACACAAGTCTAAAACTAGATGATTATAAATCATTTTATTTTTGCCTATAAACTTATTTATTTACTATAAGAAATCAGAAGTTGCATAAACATGCCAAACAGGTTTCAAGGGGAATAGATGCGATCCTATACAAGATCTTAATAAATAAGCACATCAATGTTTATTAAGCATATTTTAGCATGATGGAGCCTGCGCGAGGGGCTTGGCCCTTTTGTTATTTCATACTAATACAAATAGATATAATACAATTGAGCTGAAAATCATGAGTAAAGTGCTACTCCTTAAATGAGCCAGGCCTGCATATAATTGGGCTTAGCCCATAAACAAATTGCTCGCTATAGGGACCTTGATAGGCCATAAGCCATTTTGGGATATTCTTTGTCTTAGATAATGATGAAACTAGATGACACCCCGCGCGTTGCTGCGGGATATTCATGTACATATTGCTATATATTTCAATATATAGCAGTTGTAAGTCTTAGTAAAAAAATAACTAAGTAAATAGAAAGGAAAAAAAAGACTCAAGTAGGGTTGGTCAGATGTCCAGTGCACTGCCACTCAGGTAGCAAGACCCACAGCGCTGAACCTTAGGCACAATATCTTGTAATGTAATGGAAAATGATGCTAGTGATCATTGTTCTTTTACCGAATACACGCATATTTCCATGCCTGGTCTTACATTCTTTAATAATAAAATTCCTCTGACATTGTAAAAGATAAACTAAACAGCAAAAAAAAAAAAAAAAAAGAGCGGAGGAACTTAATTTTTGCAGTCCATTCGATTTCTATAGACATGTTTCGTAGACAGTTATTTGGAAGCACGAATATCAAATCAAACAATTAAAGCAATAAGATTTTTTCAAAAAGAAGTAAGGATAGACTAACTGTGCTGATATGTCGAGAACACACTCCGCTAGAGACTTGTATATGTCATGAAGCCAGAGTTATGTGATACCCTGAATATGAATTGAAAAAACAAAATCATTTCTACCAATAATATTTTCCTGCGTGCTGTAAGGTTAAATCAACCATATATTTCGCCATCAAAAACAAAAATAAGCCAAACATTAATTCCAAGACAGAAATTCATATTTCAGCGATGTACCGTGGATTGAATAGAATGAGTCTACAATCTATAAAGCTTGCATTCAGTCCCTAGAACCGCCACAGCTGCGACCAATTAGGCAAAAGTCATAAAGAAAAAAGATTGATCAATCTCTCTATTACTTACTGTGTTGCTGCAGCAGCAGCTCCGTCAGTTCCTGAAGGCAAGACATGTTCGCTGAGGTTTCGCCATAGCCAGCGGTGTGTATGCATCCGCCGCGGGCTGCTTCAGCTCCCATCGTGGTGTTTAGCAAAAGGAGATGTAACAGATGGAAAGTTAATTAGCGTGAAAAAGAATGAGCGATTTACTCAGCATACAAATAGCTATTGCCGTCGATTCGTATGCCGTGTTAGATGGCAGCCGTTCCTCTAATACGGAGATGACGCAGCAGACGATTGGAAGGGTTCCGCATGACCTGGTGACCACTCGTCTGCAGGGGAAGGTTGAAGGACTCCATGCCTCATTGCCTGGTGGGCTGAGAAGAATTTCCAATGCTCCTAATCAAGTGAATGGGCCACAGAAAGGAGCATATTGGAGATGATCAGATGGTTGAGAATAACTCCCTCGAATGATCTAACGGTTGATTTTTAGTGGATGACGTGGCTTCACAGAATTTGAGCTTTATAGCACTAAATGATCTTTAGTGGGTACCAATTATATTGGAAGAAAGGATGAGCATCATAAAGTTAATAACGAAAGAAGGATCATCACTAAATTAATGATGAGAAAAATACATTTTCGGTACAAAACATGATTAGGGACGCATTTTAGGTGATAAACGAATTTCCGTTACATGAACTTCATAGATTTTGAAATGTGACATAATTCTCAGTTTATTGAAGTAATGAACCATTTCTTATCATAAGAATAACGCTGATCCTCATTATATGACATACATATTTTATTATCACTACTTTATAATATGGTCTTATATACACTACCGGTAAGAATGATTTTGTAACAACTTTTTGTAGGACCGAATCACAAGAACTAAGCCAACCAGAGGGGGGTGAATGGTTGGTATACCCAAAGACCCAAAAACTTTTAGCGGAAAATAAAAGTTACCCTCGAATCGATGGATCGCGGTTTGACCGAAGATGTTGTACCGGTCTGACCGAAGATGTTGTACCGGTCTGACCGTCGAGATGCCTCCGGTCTGACCGAGGTAGAAGCTCCAGTCGAACCGCCGAGATCACCTACCGCGCCTGCCTGATGCTGCCAGTCTGACCGCCGTCGCTCCGCCGGTCTGACCGCCGCCTTGCCGATGAAACACAAATCGAAGAACTCTCAAAGTAGATGACAACTTTATTACTTCTCTCTGTGTTTACAAAGTGCAACAACAGCACTCCTTACAAAATCTCGACTAAACTCGAAACCCTAAAACACAGCGCTATGAAAAGCAACACAAAAGAGATACCGGGAAGCCTCACGCTTCCCCTCTATTTATACATGAGGTAAGCAGCCCAAAGCCACGAACCAAACTCATACTAGATGTCCTAATCCACCAAGGAAACCTTCTAGTACAAGAAACAAACTTAACATAACCAATCATACCAAATTTGGACTCCATCCAAATTCGACTCCGCATCCTATACGTACACAATACCTCCATCGTATGCCATATGGAATCTTCACCAACCACATGCATCAACTCTAGCCTGAGTATCCCGCATGATCTCTGACCACCACGGACATCGTCTTACCACCAAGCCGACTCCCGGTCCATCACCGCAAAATACTATCCCGAGGCATCGAGTCACCTACACATGAACCAAACAAAGAAACCATATTCCGAGACCAAGCTATCACCAACTTGACTCATTGTTAGCAAACAACAGTATCACATACGTATAGTATCCATCTAGAAGTCATAAACATGAAACAAACTCGGATATCCAAAGAAACAACCCGAAACCGAAACCGAAACCGACACAGCGTCGGCCGGTCAGACCGCGGGCACACTGGTCTGACCGCACGGATACCGCCGGTCTGACCGGCCACACCAGCCCGGTCTAACCGGACCACATATCCAGCAACACCTGTAAATCCAAACATCTCCAAAACCACTTCGAAGATTAATTCCAAATATCAAAACCAATGATCACCGATGCCAATTGTTCATCACAGAATAAGAATCAAAACACCTTGATCTAACACTTTCTACCTTATTAGACAACTGTACTCCCTTCGTTCTATTATAAGTAATTGATTTGGTAGTGTAAATAGATATGGTTAATTAAAAAATAGGAACTCTACATTTACTATTACTAAATACCACCATAAAAGCTATTATTCCATATCGGTGTTAGTACGCAAGACGTAGGAGCGGTTGCATTTTACTTGACAAATTTCATCTTCTAGTTAATTTTATTTTCTTTCTAGGATCTACTTTGTCTGGTCTAGTTATCTGTGTCCATTTTATACCTCTGTATATACTTTACTACAACCACCAAACCTTGTTTTCATATACTTCACCTCTCTTCTCATCTTATATATATTTATGTTGATCAATAAGCAGGGGTTGATTCCTATATCTCTCTACCATATAAAACAATACAACTATCTCTATGATTCTTGCAGTTATGTAGCATATGTACGCTACACAGAGCATGTTAGAAGATTTTTATTTTAAGAATGGGTGGCGTCGGAAAAGTAGCACAGCAGATATACACACTATCATGCACATCAGTTCACCAATCAACAGAACAACTGGCCCACTATCTCTGAACCCAATCAGTGGCTCGAGACAGTGAGCTCATCAGAATGCAGCCATGGAATGATTGAGTTGCAATTGAGGTCAAGGGATGGAAAGGGGCTAGGGCATGTCTTTGACACTCACATTTCCCATGGTCTAGCACCGAATTTGGCCTAGTGTGCAGCCACTAGCATTTTGTGCCTGAAGCTGGTGTGTGGAGAAAGCGATCTACGGAATGATCCTTGACCAAGATCAGTCGGAAGCATGATCCCAAACTTGGGCATGTGCGGATGACACGAATGCCCGCAGAATTTCGCTAGCTTGCCTGAGTGCAAGGGCAATTGTGCGGACAATGATGCCGTTGCATGCCTTGGAACAAATCTGGCTATTCGTACGTGAAGGAACATACTGCTTCGATTCGACAATCCTTCCTCTCTTTTTTTTGTTTGCTCCATGGGTCATAGTTAGCTAAATATACACCGATATCGGTCACGCCCAGATGCCACACAAGCTAGATTATGTGAGGCGGAGAACAGGGGCGGATCCAGGATTTTTGATCGATGGTGTGTCATCATCAACTCTACTAAGAAGCTTGGTTTCTAAGTACAGTCAATAATACATATGAAAAGTTTAAAATTAATGGTAAACAATAGAGAAATGAGATGAACCCACCTATTAATCTAGAAATCAAGCAATAGAGAGATAATTTAGCAATCATATGTCTACATGCAATTCAAAGTTGACGTCAAACATGAGAAGTAGTAGCCTAAAAATAGATAAATGAATATTTTATATCAATTTATATCTAAATACCATGTTTAAAAAAATGTTTTCAACAACAGTTTCTATATATACCGCATGTCCAATTGGTGAAATTAAATTATACTACTATGAACTAAATTTATTAGATACGTACATGTAAATAATAGCACCGCCACTAATTTGTTTTACTGAACCTGATGCATGGAAGAAAATTAGAAGCTCAGGGCCTTGGCAGGCAGTTGCAAACAGTAGAACTGCTAGCTGCGGCCGCCTGCCGATGTGGGCATGTGGCCAACTAAATTAGTAAGGGTAATTTATGGGCAGAACAAATGGTGCTCAATTAGTGGTTACTGCTGTTTTCGTGTGAGTATGGCGTTAATTGGTAAGGTGCACTGGTGTCACTCATCGTAGACTAGAACAGGTTACCTGCACTACTAGAAAAATCATTTGTTACCACGAAAAAAATCATGGCATCAATACTAAAATTATGGCAATAGATATATGTTGCCACAATTTTAAAATTGTTGCTAGCCGTGGTAATAAATAGCGTGGTAATAGGTTGTTGCAACGATTTTTATTTAGTGGTAATAAATTTCGATGTTGCCACGGAATGGATGTGGCAAAAAATCATATTGCAACACTTTACATCGTTATAATAAAAACTATTGCCACCACTCCATATTTGGCATTAGTTCTACGTACCAAATTAAAGGTTCAAATATTAATTTATCATCCTATCTATTTATTTTTTTGATATTGTGTCTTGGCTAGGATTCGAACCCAAGATCTATCCTTCACGCGTGCTTTCCTTTACCAACTCACACACGCATCAATTCTGTTGGAAAATACATATCGTTCCATTTGAGCCTTACCTAACTGAGATTTGAATCATAGATTTAAATATCTAAAAGATTTCAAATGAAAAAGTTGTCACCTATAAAATTGTAGATCTCATCGATAGCTATAATTCCCATATAAAATTTGTCTCAATTTGTGTCTATATGAAAAAAATAAGTTAAATTATGAGACGATAATTTTTTTATTGCAACGAATTTGTTGATCGTGGCAACAAAAAATAGTGAAAAGTACCATGTACTATGTAAATTGCCACAAAAATTAAAATTGTGGCGATAGAACATGTTTTTTTTGCAACAGTAAGACTTTTTGTGGCGATATCTCATTTTCTATTACAACAAAAATACTAAATAAAACAACGATTGTAGATTGTTGCAATAAAATACAATTATTTGCCACAGAAAAATTATCATTGCAATAGTATAATATATTGCTACGAATTATTTTTTGTTGTAATAATTTGGTGGCAATAGCTCAATTATCTTGTAGTGATGGGATGGACCAAAAGGTATTGGTGTCAGCTGACACCATAGCTAACATGATGGATCCGCCCCTGGTGGAGAAGAGAAGGGAGGAGAGGAAAAAGGAGCACCAACCTGTATATAACTCCAAAAGAGTTAAAATCAACATAGTAGTGGATTAGATGGAAATGAATAAATGAAGATTTATTATATTTTGGAGCTTGTGTATTAGATGTAGTCTATTGTATATGTTACCTTTTATTGGATAAGTAGATGATGTACACTAAATTAGAGATAGCAATCATCTTTACTTTTAAACATGCACTTAATTTCCTTTCATTTGTGAATGATGGGAGTGTCAACCTCTGTTTTAGCTTTCATAGTTAGTTAAGAGAGTACTAGATAATAATTACTAGTGCACCTACTATGCCCGCTCCCTGCCCCGCGTCTTCCCTTTGTTTAAGAAGATCCCTTTACCTCTCCTAAATGTAAGATTCTCATCCATAAATATTGATCCACGATCTATTTACTTATTTCATACATTGCAACACAGTTTTTAGAGGCAAGGTATTAAAAAAACATTCATTGTATCTTAGGACACAAATGCCATCTCTTCCTTTTAGCTTTAATTCTCCGAAGACCTAGATTGCCATAATATTTTTCAATCTCGCATAACCTCACCTTATTTATATACTTCGTAGATAGGTCTTCTATGATAGGTCATCTAGTTCATCCATCACATGAAACCAGAGACAGATGACGAAAAGAAAATGAGGTGTGGCCAAATGGCCCATGGCCAAGCTTGCAAATTTAAAATGAGTTATCTTTAATGGCATTGATATTGATATTATAGTTTAGTAATTAGACTCAACAAGTCAATATTTAACAACCCATTTGTAAACATGCATAAGAAGAAGCAAGCATTCAAAAAATATCACTATCTACCTCTGGACCATGGCTAAATTTGGTCTTCAAATACTATTCAGTTCTGCACCCACAAAACAAGAGCAAAAGGTACAATATTTTCTTAGTAAATGCTTGTCTAAATTGATTAATGAGGATGGTGTTTGGCAGTAAATGCTCTGAAGGAAATAACTACATAATTAGACAATTACTCAAGTGGTTAAAAAAACAGGTGACTCTCATTTCTAGCCGGGTCTAATGAAAGTTAAAAATAAATTTCTAGGTTTTGAATCTTTTGTCCTCAATGTAGATTTTGGGAGGACAAGTGGATTGGAAACTCTTCTTTTAAAGGGTGGTATCTATCTTTATATAATATTGTGCGTCGGAAAAGTGCGTCAGTTGCAACTATCATGAATACAGTTCCTTTGAATGTTTCTTTCCATAGGGAACTAGTGGGCCAGAATATAGTTAATTGGCAAAATTTTGTTGCTCGAATTGTACGTATTAACCTTAATGATAATAAATATATGTTTAGGTGGAACCTTCATCAAAATGATATCTTTTCTGTTTGATCCATGTATCTTGCTATGATTAACAGTGGGTATATTGATAGGAATAAAGTGTTACGGAAATTGAAGATTCCTATCAAACTTAAGATTTTCATGTGTTATCTAGCTAAAGGGTAGTTCTAATTAATCAATGATAATTTAGCAAGAAGAAATTAGAATGGTAGTACTAGATGTTGTTTTTTATGTCCAACATCTATTCTTTGATTGTCAAATGGCTAATTTTTTTAGAACCATTTTTATGTCTTTTAATTTGGTTTACAATACTCATATGTTTTATAATTGGCTGATTGGGATTTACTCAAAGAACAAAAAACATATTTCAATTAGAGCATCTGCTTTTTATGTTGGCTATATGGTTAAATAGGAATGATATGGTTTTTAATAAAATACCAACTAAAGTTTATATGCATGTACTCATCAGAGCAATATACTGGTTCGGTTTTGATCCAACTACAAAGGTGTGAAGAGGACATTGGTGGTTATTCACGTTGTATGTCGAAAATTGGAGACAACCGCTATGCAAATTTTTGTTAACTTTGGATGGAGATTTAACAATAGGATTGTTCTTTGAATAAGTGTCTCTCTTTTTTTACCGTGGCATTTATTATTGTATCGTTTCTTTATCCTTTATTAAAAATTATTATACTTGGTTTTCAGCTAAGAACTATATATGTGGTTGTAGCTTCCGTTAAAGTAAAGCTCAGATATTATCCATTATCTAAAAGAAACTTAGCACTTAGTAATAAGCCAGTGAAAAAACTGTAGATATTGACATTTATTCGAACTAGCTAATTAAATGTCCATACCTTGCAATCGTACGTAAGTTAAAGAAAGATAACTTAATTATATATTGTAAAGCGTATATTATAATATACATGAAGAATGGATCAAAACTATCCATATTATACTACTATCCTGTACTCTCATTTCTTTCATTCTAATTTGTTGTACTAACATATATTATATTAAACTATAAATTGGTACAATTGTTAGGTCCCATATGTCGGTTGGCAGTGGTGGAGGCAGACACTACCATCACCGCTGGCTTTTAAAGTAGCAGAGATTCACAGTGCAGCTGCTATGTCAAGGGGGCCGGTGCAGCGCCTGCTTTGCGTCTTGGACGCACGCGCGCACCGCCGCTTCTTGCTCCTTTGCTCAGCTAGCTAGGGCAAGTACTATAATACTTCATATATTGCCTCTAAGAGTGCCACATTGGATTGAATGATGAGATGGAGGAGAGAAGTGAGGAGAGAGATGATGAGCCACCTCTAAATCAAGAGGTAACCTCTACACAAATTTCAAGAAGAGTGTGAGAGTATTAGATATATTGGTATTTTCAGTACTAGAGGTGATACATTGTATAGGTTGTCTCTTATTTCATGAGTGAATAAAATAGACAAATTTAGAGGTGGTAGTCACATCTATCATAGCACTTGCCATTACCTGATGGATCGAGTTGAATCATCATTTCAGAATGTGTGGCATCGGGAAAGGAGCATAATGCACCCTTCAAGTCATTATGTACTTTCAGGTCATTATGTGCACTAGTACTGAAGCCAGTATCAGAGCGATGATCAAATCCATGGAGTGGAGGTGCCTGCGTCCGAGCATGAGCACAATACTGGATAAGGTTTAATTTGCGTGAGTTCTGCATATGGCAAATAAGCATAACTTTGTTTAAGGGTGTGCTTTTTTGAATTGTGCTCTGTATGTGATGGCTGCCACAAGAGCCACGCGGTAACGATCGGCAGTTGAAAATTTGCAGACACACCCCATATATACATTTTGGTTAATTATTCACACTTGTAATTGGCCCGTGCTAACGCTACGGTAGCATTTAGAAATGCAAAATAAATAATTAAAAGAATATACATTTTTTGCCAATCAAGCATTAAATGAGACAAGTTAAAATTTAAAAACTGAATGACAAAGCGAGTTATTATATTGTTAATCTTTAGCCATGTGAGTAAAATATCACGACCTCTATCTTTCGTAAAAATCTAATTGGTAATGTACAACTTCACAATTATCGCATAGACATAAAAAAAAGTCCAAAACGGATATTACCATCTAATGTTTGATCTATATATCGTTTATAATAGTATACATTATCTAATGTCGGAGTGATTGATGTGGTAAGGTAGTTTATCTCGTTTATATGTCCAAACCATCCATCACCATCTGCTAAATTCAAGTTTATAATCTATATCTCATATGACTTCTTTGATCTGGCATGAAAAGAAAATGAGAAAATGTTTGGAAATCTAAATTTTGCACTGAAAAATAGAACTGAATTTGGCAATTGGGAGAACACATAGTAATTCATGATGTCTGCTTCATGAAATCAAGCTGAATTCTAAAAGCACTTTATTCAATCACCCAGATCCAATCAGTTTACTTTTCAATCAACAGCCAAAAAGGTCACATACAAGTATACAACTGCTTCATATGGCATGACTACATTATTCATGAACGTCACGATACAAGGAAAACGTCTATCAACTTGCGGAGCGGATGGCCGGAGGGGACAAGGGAGGAAGCTGTCAATGGTCTTGACAGCCCACACCAAAAAGGCACCGATGGTGCTGCATAAATCAAAACATTACATGTTATCTCCACAATTTACAATAAGTAATAACATAGCTTTCTTAGATACATATGCTAAACTTGGAAACAACATAGCTGCATAACATTTTTAAACTTGTTTGTACATGAAAAATGTCAATGCTTGTTCTGTGCAATTTTTATAATATACCAGTGCATTTTGAAATGCAAGCCATCACCCAAAAGACTCCATTTCAGTGGCAAACTGTCAATGACTATACCTCCATCTATCACATATTAATCTGGTACTTACATGACAGACCTAAGAAGACAAAATTGAAGGTGCGAAGAGATCAGATCGTATACCTCAAATCAAAATTTTAGTCCTCAATTTGCCACGATCAGGTTATTTACTGAATTTGCCCACAGCCCCACATAGTTCACACTGGATGCCTGTTTGAATTAGCATGCTCAGTCCTAGTCCACTTGTGCTCCTTCATATTCAGTTTTATGTAAATTTGTACACACCAGTCAGACTCACTTTGAAGCAGCCAAATAAATTAACATTTCAGCTAATCCTAAGAAGTAAAAT
>CM020189.1:4646313-4680486 GCA_009805545.1 Oryza longistaminata
AATGAACAAAATATTAGTTAACATCTCATAACATAAGTACTACTAAATTAATAGGAAATGTTTAGTACCCTTTTACTTACTTTTATGATTTTCCTGTTTTTGTTTGCAAAAATATTACAAAAATTCGCCCCCTTCAACCTCCCACCAAAATAGTGAACAGTGGGATAAACTACAGACAACGGACTGCTGGAGTATATATAGTGTGCAAAGTATATCACAATCGGGCCAAAAAAATGTCATCTCTAACGGGCGCACACTAATCTCTAACGGGCAGAAATAGAAGCCCGACACCGATAAGAGTCATCGGTGACGGGCATTAAGGCCATCTCAATCGGGCCTTCTTTGGAGCCCGTCACCGATGACACTTATCTATGACGGGCTCAGTATTTGGGCCCGATTGAGATAGTGGAGGTCATCTCAATCGGGCCTAACTTCGAGCCCGTCACAGATGAGTGTCATCGGTGACGGGCTATAGGAATATGCACCCCGACGAGTACATCTACACAACGGCAAAAATTTAGGCCCGATTGGGATGACTTCGTTCTGACGGCCTACGTTGCCCAGGCATGTGATGGGCCGTCACAGATGAGAGGATCTGTACTAGGGCCTCCTTGTTTAGTTTACTTTCTGTGACCTATGTTGTTGTAGTCATCGATCAGCATCTTTGACTTCATTTTATTAAGAAAGTACTTACTACGTCTTACACCCCCCCCCTCCCTCTCCCCCGCGGGCACAACCACTATTTATATATGCTTCCTGGATAGGTTTTGTTCATTTTGCAATCCATGATCGCTCATCTGGTTCATCCACTGCACAAAAATCATGCAACCATCGTGCCTCCCATTGTAGGTTTTACCAAATGCAACGATAGATGGTAAATTCATACACATACTGCAGGGCCTGCAGCATCACTTGCTACCAAAGTTGATTTATCTGAGAATGGGTGGCGTCGGAAAAAAGGCACACAGTCCTAAAGAGATTCATAGAGAACACAATTCCAAGGGAAAACAATGTGGGGGAAATTGAAAGTGCCCTACGTTTTCTCCTGTAAAATCCTAGGGATAGAAAGGTTCCCTAGGAATTGGGATATTAGGGAACATTGTGCACATGGCATGGCCATCCTACATACTCCCTCCATCCCGTAATATAAGGGATTTTGATTTTTTGCTTTGCACTGTTTAACCACTCGTCTTATTTAAAAAAAATTGTCCAAATATTAAAAAACGAAAAGTTGTGCTTAAAGTACTTTGGATAATAAAGTAAGTCACAAATAAAATAAATAATAATTCCAAATTTTTTTAATAAGACGAGTGGTCTAACAGTGCAAGAAAAAGTCAAAATCCATTATATTTTTCTTTACCAGAAAACAGTGAGGGATGCCCCCACGGTATATTAATTTCCATAGAGTATATGTATAGAAGACAAACGAGAAGAAGAAAACGGAAAACTAAACAAAAATTACAGTTGCTCTATCCATGAGCCTAATTAAATGTATGCTCAAGTCATCCTTCAAGTTTCTTAACCAGTTCCGCACTGAAGGATGGATACCTAAATGTATACTCAAGTCATCCTTCAAGTTTCTTAACCAGTTACGCACTAAAGGTTGGATACCCTGAAAGATAAGCCCATTCCTCTCCTTCCAAATATTCCAAGCTGCAATTAAGAACAATTCCATGAAGCATTGGTGCGATACCACTGCCAGTTGGGCTTGAATCATTTGATGAAACTGCAGAGTAGTATCACAGCACCAACCCAACTTATTCCAACAGGCTGAGCTGAAAGGGCAAAGAAAAAACAGGCGCTCCCTGTTTTCTCTAGCATTGGTTGAGCAAGAAGGGCAGATGTCTGAGGCATTCAAAGGAGCACAGTGTTTCCTCTCCAGCAGATCCCTAGTATTCACTCTGTCCAAAAACAACAGCCAGCCGAAAACCTTTATTTTCATATTAACCTTACTCTGCTAGATCCATTTAAAATTGATGGGAGGGGATAAAGACCAGAAACTGAGTTTATAGCATAGTCTTGAAGTGTACTTTGCCGATCCCCATATATAAGTCCAAGAGTCAGTTGTATCCTGAAGAGAAAAGTCCTAGAGTTCTCTCTTCATATCATTGTACTCATCAAAGGCTTGTTGGGAGAGAGGGAGGAAGAACTGATCTTGTGGATCTCGAGCCAGATGCTGGGCTACGGAGTCATCTTTGTGCTTAGCATAGGAAAATAATCTTGGATATTTAGAGGACCGAATCACTCCTTCCCATAAATCATCCCAATAAAGCACGTCATTTCCCGAATCCAAGACAGGTTTGGCAATTCCTCTGAATAAGACATCATATTGGAAAATATCCTTCCACCAAAAGGAGCTATGTCACACCCAGAAATTTAGCCCAAATTTCCAGACTATTTTGTGTATTAAATCTCTGTCCAGGACCAGCCAGGGTACACAAAACGACAAGTAATATACAGTTCCAAACGTAAATAAAGCGTAAAATACTTACAGAAGAGGCACTTAGTCCTCACACCGAAACGAAAGCAGCAGCAGCGGAAAAAGACGATCCTAGCGGGGCTTCAGCTCCACTCCACAGGCAAAACTCAACTGGGGTCTGAGCCTTGGTCCTCTAACTTCGTCTTCAGCTCAGAAGCACTACACTTCTGAAAGGGGAATATGCAAGGCTGGAGTACAACACCCGTACCTACAAGCAAGCGCACAAGCCAACGATGCAGGACGTGCAAGGAAACAGCAAGGACGGTGTGGCTATTTGCAAAGCGGGTTGTTAATACATTTTTATGAGGCCAAACAGTAAAAACTGTTGAAGTAATTAAAGTAACATTAATCTCCACTGCTCAACGCTTAATCCACGTTGAACAGGCCCAACAACCCACCTGAACTACAGGTGCATTGAGTCATTTATTAAGGTGGACTAAATCACGGTGAATCTGGTCGACGCTCCAAAACCGCGGCACGCTATTTCGAATAGGTTTTTACTCTGATCCAGAGTGTAAAACTGTACTCACAAGACACGCCCCACCGACCCACGTTTCCGTGCGCCGGCAGCCACCACGACTAACCGGAAAGAGGGGCCGGTGACAGGACCCCGTTCGCATAACCCCTCTCTAACCAAGCCACACACCTCAAGGTTCAACCCCACTCCTCGCAAGGCAGCGGGCGTCCTCTCGTGCCTAGGGAATCCGGAAGCGCATAGGCCGTCGCAAGGGCCCTCCAAACTCCATCAGCCTCCCCACCTCTTAGGCCTGGATGCGTCGGCCTAGGGAAAGCTACATACTACAGAAAAGCCCAGCCGTTGCCCAGCTGCTTGTTGGTACAGCAACGATAACTTCTTCCAGGGTTTCCCGGGCGAACTCGGTCCTAATTGCGATGTGTGCGACTCAGCAAAACCATGCACCACACAGCCCACCATTCAGGTCGCATTTTAGTTGGATAATTACGACATGGGACACATGGTCGTGGTGTCTCGAGCACGGCTCGTCTTCATGATACTAGGAGTCTAATACTGCAATTATCCCATCAACTGAGCTAGGTGGTAATTAAGTATGGCTAACATACAGTTCTGGCTAGGGTCACATAAGTAACATGAGCTAGTTGATTTATCACCCAAGGTTTGGGACAAAATGAATATATCAATGTAAACATATGGCACGTCGTTTAAAGCAACAGTATAGGTAATACCGGATCCCATGTATTAGCAAGACAAGCAAAGTTTTATTTCAAACGGTAAAACTATTTATAAGTTGGGATCCAACATGCTCAAGGGGAATGTTGTGACTTGCTTGCTTCTTCACTGCTTGATGTTCCGAACTCTTTTCCTCGGACCTGCGGACTTCCGAAACGCGATTCTACACGCTGGCGAACGCAAAACGAGGAAAAAAAATCTAATAAAAACCCAAGGAAACAGTACATAAAAAGTAAAACAAACATGTGAGGCTCAATTTTAGATGAACTTTTTCAAGTTGAATGGCCTCAATTCGGCGTTCGAATGAATTAGATATGAATTTTAGAAGTTTGAGCGCATTTAAAGAATTTCCTAGAATTATTAACGATTTATTGCGTCATTAGATTGATTAATTCTCAAAGAAAGGCATTTGCTGACGTTCAGCAAGGGACTGGCGCCGTGACAGGCGGCCCCAGCACGTCAAGCGGCACAAAGGGACTGGCGCACGTGGACCAGTCCACACGTGCCTCGGGTGCGCGTCCACCACGTGGAGGCCAAGATCGGCCCGAGCCGATCGGGTCGCCGCCGGGGAGCGGCAGCAGGGGCACCAGGCGCGCACACAACGCCGGCCCGGCGAGCCAAGGCCGCGGCGGGGCATGCGCCACCGGCGGCAGCAGTGCCGGCGAGCGGAACGGCGGCGGGCGGCCGGAGGACAGCGGCAGCGCACGGGGCTGGCGACGCAACCCCAAAGGCGACGGCCGGCCAAGAAAGGGGCGGAAAAAAAAGGGGAGGGAGGAGAGGTCTCATCCGGGAGGAGCGGCGGCTGCCGCGGAGGAAGATGACGCGACGACGATTGCCCGATGGCGGCTTGCGAGGACGGAGGGCGGACGGGGTCGCCCTGACCTGCGGAAGGAGAAGAGGGAGTTAGAGAGGGAGGACTGATGCGGGGTGACTGGAAATGAAGGCCGATGGCGACGACAAGAGGTAGAGCTCACCGGCGAACTTAGAGACGGGTTGGAGGCGGCGGAAGACGACAACCGAGCAGCGGACGAGGCGCGGGCGAGCACTGCGAACGCGGCAGAGGCAACAGCACGCCGGGGCGAGGTCCCCTCACCGGCGAGGAGCGGCTGGAGCTCTGTGGAAGAGGAGGTAGCTCGGCTCCGCGGTGGGGAGGTGGTTCCGGTGACGAATGGGAGGAATGAGGCGGTGGCCGGGCTTGCCCTTGCAGCGGCTAAGCCGGTGGAGGTTGCCGCGTGGCGCGCCGGCGGCTAGGACGCCGACGAGGTGCGGCTGGAGGCGGTGAAAGGGGCGGCGGCCTCGGGTGTGCAGTGGGATGTGGTGCTCGAGGGGTGGAGAGGGGGAAATAAGAGGCGGCCGGGCTTCCCCTTGCGGTGGCGAAGCTGGCGGTGGCGGCGGCTCGCGCGGGCGACGGCGGTGGCGGCGGGAAACGGCGACCGGAGTTCGCCGGAGTGCGGCAGCGCGCGGAGCGACGCGGGGAAAGCAGTACGGGGCGCGAGAAGCTCGGGAAAAATGGAGAAATGGAAGAGGACTCGCGGAGCATTTTTATAGCGCGGGGAGCTCGAGATCGAGGCCGGGAGGGGCGGAATCGCCGGCCGGAGTGGGGGAGAGGCGTGGGGTCGTGGGGGCCGATCCGGCACCGGTTTTGCGGGGGAAGGAGTGGGGGAGGAGAGCGGGGACGTGGGCGGCGAGGTCCCACGGCCAGGCTGGAGCACGCGGGGTGGAGGAGGTGGGCGGGGGAAGCGGCGACGTGGGGCGGCTCGGGTGGCCATGGCGGTTGGGAGTGGGGAGCCAGAGGTAGGAGATGATAGGTGGGTTCCACAGGTCCCACCTGTCAGGGAGAGAGTGAGAGAGGGATGGGAGAGGGAGGCAAAACGGACTTGCGAAGGGAGAGGCGAGCTGGACTTGCGAGGGAGGAAAAACGGGCCGACGGCCCAAGAGAGGAGGGGGAAGGCCGGCCGAGAGAGGGCGAGCTGGCCGCGGGAGGGAAAGGGGGATTGGGCCGAAAGGGGCCCAAAGAGAGGAAGGATGATTTTAATTAGTTTTCTTTTTTATTTAAATTAGTTTAATGAACTTTGTGACTTTAAAATTATTTCTTGAGCTCCGAAAATTCATGGAAAAATCCGGAGAGTGTATTAGGGCACAAAGAATATTACAAAATATTCCCGGCCAATTATTTTTAAAGGAAAATTTTAATTCTCCCATTATTTCACTTGATTAAATTTATTTAATTTTTATTTAATTTCTAGAAAATGCATTATGAATTGATTTTTAATCCCGAACGAAAATCGGGGCGTTACAAATCTACCCCCCTTACAGGAATCTCGTCCCGAGATTCTGGGATGGCTAGAAAGAAATCTACCCCCCTTACAGGAATAGTTGATGGCAGAGAGGTCAATGGAACCACCCCCAAAATCTGCACGCATCCTATAAAAGTCTTGAGCAATAATTGGCCAGAAGGATTTGAAGAAGCATCCATTGAACCCATCCGGGCCTAGGATCACCTTGTTGCAATTCTCAATTGTTCTAGACAACTTAGAGATAGCTTGGCTCCATTTCTTAAGAGAGCAACGCAACCTCTTAAATTTAGCAGAAATCAGTTTTGCTTGATCAGTTATGTGAGGAATGTCTGTCCATGTAGAAGTGATCTGATCCAAAAACCCAGGCTGCTTCAACCAGTAATTCTCAAATCTGAGAACGTTGGACTTAGGTATGGAGGTAGCAATCTGAATTTTAATAGGAGCATGATCCTGGCCATAACTAGGGCTTGCGTGTTAGGGAAGGCACTGATCCAATTAGCCAAAGTAAAAACCCAGTCCAACTATTCAAGAAGGGGGTCTGCTTGCATATTACTCCATGTGTAAGATCTTCCACTTAGAGGGATTTCTAGCAGGCCCAAGGAACTGATTACATCATTGAATATAAAAATATCATTCATGTTGTCCCCCGGTTTATTTCTATTGTCAATAGACCCGTAAGAGTTGAAATCTCCTAGGATCGTCCAATAATCATTGGCAATATCAAGATCATGTAACCACTGTACAAACTCATCTCTCTGGGGACCACAGGAGGGACCATAAACATTGATCAAAACCCAATTCTGACCATTTGACTTTGAAGTGAAACTGACCACTAAAACATGTTGGGTTTGCTGCAGGAGCACACCAAAAAAACATAGAGCTGCACCAGCCAATGAAAACACCCCCCGAGGCTCCAACAGAAGGAGAAAAAAGGAAATTATCAAATCTTTTAGGGGCTAGCGTCTTAACGAACTTGGCGCCAAATGATCCTTTTTTGTTTCTTGCAAACAAAAAATCGAGCAAGAACTTTCATCTATCTTTTGCTTTACAGCCTGACAACCCGAGCGGAAGAGTTGAGACCCCTGACATTCCAACACAAAATATTCCAGTTTCTATTGTGTGAATTCATTGTCAAACAAAGAGCAATAAGATAGAGTCCTATGCATAACATAGGAGCAAAGAGTAACAGATGAAACGATCCAGGCAGAAGTCCCATTCATCATAATAGCACAGCTTTTAAAGGCAAATTCATTATTACAAATCTTGGAGAGACCCAACACAGGGCAACAAAATAACAAAATAGGTCTGTTCATTGGGGCAGAATTTAGGGAGCAGCAGCACGGTGACTCCCATTTCCAGCATGGGCAGTCAAGGCTTCAGCAGATACCATCTCCCTGCTCATCCCACAGACATCAGTGCCAATCTGTTGAAGCTGTATAGAACAATCAGCAGGGGGGCATCAATCTCATCATCTTAAGCAATACGATCATTAAGTTCCAAAGGCAAAGGGTTGAGAGAGAGCAAGATACCACTTTCTTGAGCCAGCATTTTAAGCTTCTTGGAGCTCTTTACCCTAGCCTTTCCCCTTGGCTTTCCCACACCCAAATTTGGGTCAGGGGACATAAACCCAAATTTCTGAATCCAACAAAATCAACTTCCCAGTCCTCCTTTTGGGCCTTGGGGGTAGAGCAGGAGAGACATCTTGTTGGAATGGGTCCAGGACAAGATCCAGCACTGAAACTGTGTGTTGAGGATGGATATCTTGAATCGGTTGGACTGAAATAACTTGTTGGCTGACCCAGTTTTCTTTGGCCCATATCAATGCAGAAGCTAGCATGGCAAATTGAAAAACATGATGGACAGGCAGCTGGTATGGGACTACATCAGATGACATGGGCTGAGGCCCAAGCAATCTTGGCCCACACAGGAGAGTCCTACAAATGTTGAGCAGTTTCCAAAACTGAGGGTAAACAATGAATGAAGGCACAACTTCCTCAGTCTGGCTGACCAGTGGCCCCATTGCAACATCCAAAGAAATAGTAGGTGCCACTTGATGGGCAGGGAAAATTTGCCATTCCCCTGAGTCCTGCTGGGAGACAGCACTGACATTGTGAGAAAGTTCTTCCTAGATCTGTGCATTCACTTCATCACTCTCACATATGTCTTCATCTGCATTTCCCCAAACATTAGCTTGTTGAGG
Organism: Oryza longistaminata; assembly: GCA_009805545.1. Lineage (NCBI taxonomy): Eukaryota > Viridiplantae > Streptophyta > Magnoliopsida > Poales > Poaceae > Oryza > Oryza longistaminata. The sequence goes on from CM020189.1 coordinate 4,654,497, forward strand.
AACAAGAGATGGTTCTGGCAAGGGAATGTGGTTGACAAGTGGCAGATCCTCATCTGCAGGCTGGACATCTGCAAAGTCCCCATTAAGCACAAACACAGAAACTGTCCAGGAGCGGCCAACACCTCCAAAGCTTGAGTACTTCTTAATCACCACCTTAGAGGGGGACCTCCTCAACCATGGAGTAAATGACCTTCGCAAGAACCCTGCCTCTGAACCTTGGTCCACTGGACCAACAAAGCAACCAACCAAAAGTACCAACTGCTTTGTCCACAATTCTGTCGGTTTGTAGGTCTAGAGGGAAATCTAAGAACATCACCCAACCCTCTCTAATTGGAGGGGAATTGCGGCAAGTGGAGGTGTTATCATGGTTGACAAATCTTAGGGTAATCTGTTCATTGACATCATATGGCCCTCCCAATACTAGAGCATCTCTAAGCACAGCCGAGGCAATGTGAATAAAAGCAAACTCAGATGCATGCCTACTGGTGTCCAACACATGATAACCCAGAGTGTTTTGAACGTAGTCAACCACAAGGACAAAATGCTCTTGCTTCTTGGGAGGGGGCTCAAGAATGGCAACTGCGATACCTTCATGCTTCTTGGGAGGTTCATCCATGATGATCAAATCCGCACGAGGGAGACGGTGAAGCCAAGCATCATTGATCGCCATCGTCGGCGGGACGAACGGAGTAGGATCCGGATTGATGTTGGCCATTGGGGTTTTTGGAGCACTGTAGATTGGATTTGGGCGGAGAGCGAGAGGAAGAGAGGAAGAAGAAGCGTCAGGCTGCAACTGCCTATAATTAAGGCACGAAACGCTGCCAACTAAAATATTATGCTCTTCCTCCGGCGACTTCCCTGAAACAACCAAACTATCAGTTGCGGGCCTCCGACTAGAAGAAGCAATAACTGAACCAATGCGCTTTTTGGCCTTGGGCTTGCGAACCCAGACTTTCTTTTCAGACTTTTGGTTCCAGCACACTAAAGCCCGATGATCAAGTTTAGAGCAAGCTGCACAGCGGACTCTATTTATGGAGTTAGATTCCAGATGACCTGGCTTCTGACATCTAGGGCAACTAGGCCTACTAACAGAAGAGGCTTTAACAGACAGAGGCGGAGATTCAGCCTTAGATTTTGAATTTGAAATCCTAGAAGACCTAGCTAAAATACCGCCCCCCACATTAACTGGATTCTTATCCATCTTACCTCCGGTGATCGCTGGAAAGAAAGAAGACAACCGATGGAACACCAATTTGACAGGCACTAGAGTACTGTTGGCACGAGGAACTGATTTGCGGCTGCTAGAGATAGTCTTGGAAACAATCTTAGACTTTTTCTTGTGACGAACAATTGTCCAATCAGCCTCTTGAGCTGCCGACCAGATATCATATTCCTTATGCCAGTTAGGGCCCCCATCTCTCCAGAGGAAAAACCGAGCAACATAATCCTTGCAAGTGAAGGATCTAAGATTATAGATCCAAAGGCCAACTTTCTTAGAACAAACTGTAAAACTGTAACACCTTCCAGAGAGATGAGAGACATGGAGATCACCAGAAGAACCACCAATGCAAGCCCTGAGGACGAGAGCCGCCGAAGAGCAACAAAGCCAAAAAGAGGAGTGAGGAAAGTCTACCACCAGGGTGAACGGACGATTGGAGAAAAAGGGAGAAGTGAACAGGAGAGCGGAACCTGAGTAGGGTTTCATCCCTGATGTGATCCCCAGGGAGAAATCCCAGCCTCTCGAAGGAGCAGGAGTCACCATTGCCGACCCAAGAGAGGATCACCATGATCACCCCCCGATCGCCAGTCTCCAGCACCGCAAAACCCGGAGACCCATTAGTAAAGTTATCACCACTCTCATTGCCAATAGTTTGGGAAGCGTGCGCATGGAAAACGAAACAAACTTTCTCACAATCTTCTGCTACATTTTTTCCATTAAATTTAGACAAGACTGAACGCATAGTTTAGGGCTGTCGTTTAGGATTGTTATAAGGTTGGTAGAAGAAACGTAACTCTAGAAGTTGGAGCCTTGGAGCTGAGAACACTCTATGGTTTTAAGGGCAAAACATCTTCTTTACAATTAATAATATTATAATTGAAATAGTAAACCATTTTATCTTGGCAAATAATCATTTTTTACGACAAGAAGTTGGAGCCACGACACAAACATACCTTTAATCGAATACGAACATTATGAAAGAACTGGAGCAACTTCATGCAAAATAAAAACATTACATTCTAGTAGCATAGTTTGGACCACCTGTATATCTCCACCGCAGTTACTATGTATTTTCTTCCTCTCAAACCTCGGTTACCTGCTCCTGACCTTCACCGGTATTGACCCCTGGGCACAAGCTCGACTGCTTGGGCTTCAGATCGATCAGAGAACGTGTCTACATGGAGTCTGAACATCTTCATACACGTGCTTACTTGTCTTAATTTGTGGTTATTTTGTTGAGTTTTGCTTGCAGCATCTATTTTTAGGGTTAATTGGATTCATGTCATTATAAATTTTACAGTTTTAAAAAATGCCACTACTATTCATCTATTTGGAATAACTACTCTTTGAAATATGTCACTGCCTACCCTTTTAATATAATAAAATTTCTTTTTGGACCAAATTTTCCATGTCATCTTCCACAATCTCCTTCTCTCTCTACTCCTCTTCTTCCCATCCCTCTTCGGATTTGGAGCTACACCCGGTTGGCTTGATTCAGTGGTGGCCGGCGGCCTTAGAACTACCGGCGACCAGACTGAAAGCAGCAGCTGCAACTAGCATCCTCCTCCCCTCCTCCGGCTGCAGCGAAGCACCGCGCAGGCGAGGCGAGGAACGTGACGACCTCGGCTGCTCCAAGATCACCTTCCGCCGATATGTTCTTGTCTTCTTAAAGCTCGTTTTACATTGATTGTGCATAGGACTATCAGCAACAGATATGTGTTCTTTCATCCGTGCATTGTTTTCTCTTTTTTACTTCTTTATCTTTTTTTTCTCAAAATTGATTTGGGCGTGGCGTTTCGCGGCTCACACGATAACACGACACTGCGGCAGTACGATCTCACAGCGCCGGCAACATCACTTTGACTCCTTCGGGGCTGCTCGCCGGGCCTCTCCACCACGCTTACACCGGGAACTCAGATCCAGAAAGAGAATGGGAGGAGGGGATGGAGGAAAAAAGACTCAGGTAATTTGGTCCAAAAATAAATTTCAGTGTGTTGGAGGGGTATGTGGTGGCATTTCTTAAATATCTACTAAATTATAATGGCACGACTTCAAATAGTTAAATAGTAATGGCATATTTCAAAACTATAAAGGTTATAATGGCATGAATCTAATTAACCCCTATTTTTATGGTAAAATGTATTCAGTGCACGCACACTATTTGACCTTATCCAAACATCTTTCGTAAGCCATCCGATCAGTTGTAATGGCTAAGATATGAACACGTGGATGTTGTACTGATCAAGTGACAGAGAAATGAGATCACTTGTCAGAAAAAGAGGACTACATGGTATCTGCTGGTTGTTACATGGATTCACGTGCATGCTACTGAGTCTAACATACAGTTACACTAATATATATTCTTTTTTAATAGAATCTTTGATGACCTATATCTCTTAAACTGTATATTATTTTTAAATCTGTTTGAACCATCATACTCTACTCAAAATATGTGACAAAACAAGTCTAATATTGAATATATTTAAATTATTTAACATTTCTTCTTAACTATGTCAGAGGATGAACTGCTCTAGCGGGGGACCGTAAGGTCCCCCCCCCCCCACATCTTTGTGAGTTCGGCCGGGGGCAGCGGTTGAGATTCGAGGATCCCTGTGATGGATGAGAGAAAGAGAGGGGTCAGGCCCCTCGAAGACATAGAGACAAAAAGAGTTTATACAAGTTCGGGCTGCTGAGAAGCGTAATACCCTACTCCTGTGCTTGGCTGAATCTGTGAAGATTGTAGATGCTTGAGATAGTGAATCTCAAGTGTGTGTTAGAAAATGGGCTCATCCTCTCCCTTAGTAGGCATGGACCTCCTTTTATACCTTAAGGGGTTACCACATGGGACCAAGAACCTGTCTATGGGTGAAGGAGTACAATCTTTGCATTGAATGCATGTCTTGTTCCTTGACTTGGAAGTCACGTGCACGTCGTCTCGGTCGTGGGACCCGTCAAATCGAACCGGCTGACATAGGGGACACCCGTGTCATTCATCATTTAATGGGTGAAGACTTCTGGGTTCCTGTTTGCACCGGGAAATGGGAACCCTGCTTGACTAGAGCGGATGAACCAACTCCGGCTGGGAAAGCCTCTCATCATCATGACGTGACAGGGCATGGCAGGCTGCACACCGCCTGACACATGGTCAATGCGCAGTCGCACTACCCCAGTCCCATCAGTCATTCGACCGTTCATAGACTGGTTAGGCGCACAGCACGCCGCATTAAATGCGGCGTGACACGCCCGTTCGGTCCGATTTAAATGCGGTTAGGAATTTGAATTTGAATTCAAATATTAGTTTATAGACCCAAAGTTTATAAGTAAAAAAGTCTGTATACCCGTTTTCAAATTTGAATTTGAATTCAAATATTTATGGTGTAGTAGGAAGAGAAGGAGAGGTAAAGTAGTATAGGAGAGTGGCGGGGGGGTGGGGGGGGGGGGGGGGGGGGGGCAGCCGCTGCTCCACCTCAGGCCCGATCTCCCTGGGGAGGGCATGTGGGTTCGGGGGTGGCCTCCTCCCTGTAAACATGATATCCCCGGATCCATATCACCAACAAACTTCACTAGTAGTGTAGCTATTTTCAATAACGTGAAGAGTTACTTTTGTATAACAGTTACTTTCCTTATAACAGTGTAGTTGCCGTGAAAACTTAATTCTGTCTAGTAGTAGAGTTAGTTATTTATATATTATCTTTTTATAGTCACTTCCCTTTAGGAGTGTATTTATTATGATGAGTTACTTATAAAAATTACTTTTCTCTAATAATGAAGTTATTTCTAATATTGTGAAGAGTTAATTTCTATACGATGCAAAATTTTTGTTTTCAAAAATAATATAGTGATTACTTTGAAAATATAATATATGTATTTACTTGAAAATCTTGTGTAAACTTTACTTGAAAATTTACTCCACATATTTTTTATTTGAATTCGGTCCTAATGTAATTACTTTTAATAGTACAAAGAGTTAATTCTAAGTTACTTTTAAATTTAATATATTATCATGTAATCTATTTTCTTTTTCTTTCTTTCTTTTTTCTTTCTTTCTTTTTCTTTGTATATGTCGATCCCTTATTTAATATATTATCGCAGTAGGAGCCTCTCCTGCGGTTTCCCGTCAAAAGAATTACTTTTAAATTTAAGTAAATTACTTTTAAATTAATAAAATATCTGAATATACGAATTGTATTACGAACACCGTACCTAAAATAATTCCACCGTTAGAAATAGTAAAAAGGGCAAACGAAAAGAGGGTTGCCTTGTGTTGAAGACGAGTATGGGCAAGAAGAGTCAAACAGAAGACGGGAGAGAGAAAGAAAGAAAGAGCAGAGTGTCGAGAGGTTGAAGACGAAGCAGCCTTGGAACAGAGCGAAGGAGGAAGAAGCGAGGAGAGGCGAGGCGAGGCGATGGGGATCCGGTTCGTGCTGTTCGTGAACAAGCAGGGGCAGACGCGGCTGGCCCAGTACTACTACGAGCACCTCTCCATCGACGAGCGCCGCGCCCTCGAGGGCGAGATCGTCCGCAAGTGCCTCGCCCGCACCGACCAGCAGGTTTTGGTTAACCCCCCAATTCCCGATCCCCCCTCCGATTCCTCCTCGGTTTCTTGGATCCGATATTGCCCAGCGCCAAATCTTGGGCTCCGGATTGGTTGGGGGGCGGGGCTCCTGTTCTTGGATCTGGATCTGTGCAGGTTCTTGGGTGTTCGTTTCTCTTCCTCGTGATGATGTGGTTTGTATGATGCGTGCGATTTGCAGTGTTCGTTCGTGGAGCACCGGAACTACAAGGTGGTGTACAGGCGGTACGCTTCCCTCTTCTTCCTCGTCGGCGTTGACAACGACGAGGTATTGATTCCTCCGCCTTCCAATTTTCTTTAGACAAAAGGCACCCTGCCTCCCTTTGTAGAACAATTCGGATGATTTATCAAATTTTGCCATTCCATTTTATGGCACCGAAATGCTCCCGCAGTTGCAGTTAGCTCATAGTTTCTGAACATGTCCTTGCTACTAAAAATGATATTACTACTTACTAGTTGAGGGTTTGGGGTTGTTATCAGTTCTGAAGATATACGGTTTAATGGTTTGTATTAGGAACTAGAAATTTCACATGAGAAGTTTAATTTCCTCAATAATCGTGAATGTATGCACAAGTCGGATTTGATAATTGATAGTAATGTGAAAATGTATTATCATTGTCTATGATGGAACTATAAGATATTACTATTGATTTATCCTTAGATGGAACTATAAGGTACAGGGTATTACAATTGATTTATCATTAGATGGAACTCTTTAGTAGGAAAATTGGTTATATTGGTGATTATGTGTGATTACACTATTGCATACTTACATCTCTGGATACGAATCTCAGTATCTCCATCTTATGCCTGTTGACTGCAGTTCATTGTTTGCTGCCTGGTTTCTCAATGAATTTTGTAGCAATTGCCAAAGTCAAATCTCCCTTCAACTTGTTTTGGGCTGTGTTTAGATACAAAGTTTGGATCCAAACTTCAGTCCTTTTCCATCACATCAACCTGTCATACACACACAACTTTTCAGTCACATCATCTTCAATTTCAAACAAAATTCAAACTTTGCGTTGAACTAAACACAGCCTGCATAACTACAGCCTCTGGGATGTCAATCATAACTACAGCCTGCATAAATTCAAACTTTTTGCGCTGAACAAAATTCAAAGGTTGCAATTTGCGTTGTAGTTTTCCTCTGGGATGTCAATCATAACTACAGCCTGCATCATGCTTTCCTTGATTCAAATTAGAATGCCTCAATTTTCTTTTGTTTGGCAGAATGAGCTTGCTATTCTCGAATTCATTCATCTTTTCGTGGAAACCATGGACCGCCACTTTGGAAATGTGGTATTTTTCAGTAATCCTAATCCCAACAATTATGTTTCTTGTGACTGTAAATAAACTCCCATTTATCACATGGGACAAACTGATGGTAATTATCCTTTTGGCCAGTGTGAACTCGACATCATGTTCCATCTAGAGAAGGTGCACTTCATGCTGGAAGAGATGGTGATGAATGGCTGCATAGTAGAGACAAGTAAACAGAATATCTTAGCACCAATCCAGCTTATGGAGAAAACTTCTTAGAATTGCATTCTCTAACTATCTAATTCTTCATCCTTTTGGCTGTGTGGTGCTGTATCTTTCATATACTGGGGAGTACAAAAAAATTCTGTTTGCACATATTATTGATATGAGCTGACTGGAGATGATTATATGCTGAATACAAAGATGCGATGTACTTCTCTTCATGTTATTCCATTTTGATTTTTTACACGTGATTTGTGAAGTTAACAAAGCAACTGATTGTGAGACCATAATAAGTGCTACGGCTCAAAATGTCAGAGGGTGCAAATGATGTATTATGTTAACTAACTACTATACTTTATACTATAATGCTGTAGGATTGTTAAATTAGAGGAAGTATCTTGTGTAGAGAATTGAAGGGAAAAGTAATGCTTGGACTGTTGTAAGCAGAAATGATGTTATCTCTGAGACTCTGACCATATAGATATCATGATATCTAAACTCTTAGATGAGGTAGTGAGACAAACAGAGGAAATGTGTAGATTGGCTCAACACTATCGCCCAAGATATAATTCCAAAATCTCACAAGGCTGCAATGTCATTTTCATCTTCCTGATCTTGATTGATGAACTACATTTATCCTGGCACGATCGGTTGTTGCCTGTTGTTTTCATCCATGTTTCCATCTTCTGCTGAATGTTACCTTCTTTCCACCACTTGAGCACTGCTGAATGTTACCTTCTTTCCACCACTTGGGCACTGTTGTCAACGTGTGCGGGCTCTGTAAGTCTATAATCTTTTCCCAATTCCACTCATTCCCAGTTAGGAATCCAAATCCTTTAAAATTCCTCCAAAACGAAAAGGCCCTAAGTTTGGGTAGCCTCAGCCCTTTTTACAACAGGGCCTTCGATGTATCTACACTTGAGAGTCACAGGCTTTGCAATATATAAAGATATGGCGAGGATACTTTTAAGGAAGTGAGTGAATGGTAGCGAAAATATATTCCATATCTTCGGCAATTAAGGAAAATAATGATGCTCAGTAACTGAGCCGTACTCCTACCTGCTTTCCATATACTACAAATTAGCTAATAGAATAATTTCACTGGTGGCCAAACCCAAGGCTCTGAAGACTCTAAGCTAGCAGCACACAAAGGACAACCTCAGTGTAAGATTAAACACAAGAAGATATCGATTGATTATGAAACCGTCTGTACATATAGCTGCAAGACTTCAATCTTATCTATCTCAAACTGACTTATAGAATCAGAATCTGGAAAGGATGAAGAACTATCATTCTAACACTCAGCACTCGGTAGCACATAGTATCTGATATATCAAGATGCCTTGTGATACGATCAGTCTGTGTTTATATCCTTCCGGACACTGTGTGTTGTCTCGACTGATCTCACAAAAGAAAATCACCACAAATGTAATCAATAACATGATTCCTAGAATTCCTTTCCAACTTGACATAAACCGGTAATCTCAAACTAGACTAAACTTTGTGCCGGACCTTGACTGGGAACAGAGGAAGCAATGTCTGCCATCACAACGTACACTACATATTCGGCTAGCTGATCTGCTCTCTTTCTGATGTTGCCATTGGTGATATGACTAAGATGGACTTTTTTAGTCACAAAAGTTTAGGTGGTGTTTGAATCTCATGAAAATGAAAATGAAGATAAAGATTAAGTGTTTCACGCAAAACGAGGTGGTAATAGTGTGATTAGGTAAGTTTTAATTATTACAAACTTGAAAAATGGATTAATCTGATATTATAGAGCAACTTTCATATACAAAGTTTTCGCACGAAACACACCGTTGAGTAGTTTGAAAAGCGTGCCACCAGTATCCAAATTTTTATCATCTAGATACTATTTTATCCAAAATTTTAGAAGAAAGGAATAGTGAGACAAGCAAAGTTCGATGATTCTGAAGCCTACTATTTATGCGTGCATGTTATCACAGCAGCCAAGTTCTCTCTCCTTTCCTGATGCCGCCCACTCCTAAGCAGCACAAGATTGAATATTGGCATCATACTTGCAGTACGAACAACAGTATATAATTTGAAGGATGTGGAGACCTAGATAGTATTTTGATAAACTATATATATATATATATATATATATATAATATATATATTATTATTAGAGGATGAGAGAGAGAGAGAGAGAGAGAGAGAGAGAGATTTGCTACGGTCCAATAAAAAGTACCTTGAGGTACCAATACCTCAAGGTACCAAATCGTTTCCGATCGTTTGATCTAACAATGCCCATCCTGCCTAGTTAGATCCAACGATCGAAAACGATTTGGTACCGTGAGGTACCGGTACCTCGAGATACTTTTTGTTGGACCAAAGCAAATCTCATATATATACACGTATGACCACTGTACTTCAATTCACAGTGGTTGGTTTTGCATTCTGTGTTGTGTTGGGTCTTGATTTGGAGTTCAATATATCTAGTGGGTAGGTGTACAGAGAGAAGCAGATAGGATGAAGCTTGGACTGCAATTTGATCTTATATTACAATTCAATCTGTCGGTATAAATTGGTGTAGAAGGACGTCGGCTGAAATGTATGATACCTTCTAGTTCATGGTAGCTGAAAAAAATATTTTCCAAGAGAATCTCAATGGCCTACATCATCACACAATCATTGATTTCTCATGATGTGAGGATTTATTTATTTATCCTAAAAAAAGATAAAATGTATCAGCATACCAAACTATTTCATGGTATATATTTACATGATTAAATTGTGAATATCTTTCGTCATGTTCTTGGCCAAACCTTGATATCACTACTTCAAAAAAATCGTTTTTCAAAGTCGAGCTTCATTTTACAAGTGGGTCAAAAGAAAATCCACTTGTCATAATGACAAGAGGGACCAATGGTCTAAAACCGCATGTGGAAAAAAAATTTCATAGGAGAACTGTCACTGCCTCTTAAAATGTAAACTGTTTCATATGAAGTCCGTTGGGAACAAATTTTATATACACGCTATAAGATCAACTTTGTAGTTGATGATTTTTTTTTCATTTTAAATTGATTAGAGTATCAATTTTTGTCTCCTTTTCTGGTTGGGGCTTACCAAACTGCCTGGAAATGGGAAGTAACCAGGAAAGGATAAAACAGACAAATAAGTAAGAATTGCATGTGCACATGTCAAAGAGCTTCAAGCACCGATGTTTGAGCTGTGCATTACCAAATGGCACATTCTAGACAATTGGTGCTCTTTACTACCATGTGTGCAATTAATCAGCATAAAAAATATCATGAACTCATGCATTGGAACCTCCTGACCAATTATACGGTGTAAAAGACCAAGTTAAAGGGAATGTGTGAATCGTCGACCATGTGCCAGAAAGTCAACAGTGCTAATTCTTCAGACTTGACTCAAATATTTCGAAAGTGAAACAATATAAAACCACAAGTTTAATGATGCAGCATTTGCAATATTCAGTTTTCATCAACAATACAGGTGTGCAACTTATGGTCGCCATAAATCTGTAGATAGTTTGCAATCCAGGTTTGGGTTACAACTTGGCAGACTTGCAAAAATGAAATTGGCGGCTCGCCGGTTCGTTAAAAAAAAATCTTTCTTCCACTCTTGATTCAAAAACTCGAACTAGATAGTTTTTTTTCTTAAGATGATGGATTAACTCCTCCTATTGAACACCGATTTCTTTCCACGGCATAAAATTTCTCGCAATAAGATGGAGTCGGGATTTACGTGTGCTATCTTTTCCCAATCCCACTCATTAATTCCCAGTTGAATCGGTAGAGCCGACCATTGTTTCCCTTTTACTACAGGTCTTCCACCTATCTAAACTTTCTAGTATACAAATCTTTCCAGTATACAAAGAGATGAGAATGGACAGTGCAAGTAAGTGAGTGCTTGGTAGAGAAAATAAATTCCAGTAGCTGAACTACTGGTTCTATATGAATAATGGAAGAAGACAATTAATTAGACAAACGGGATGTACCTAATTAATCATAAGATCAACGAGGTCAGTCACAGAATCACTGCACATCCATCCTCATCCTTTCTATTTGCGTCACTCTGGATGCTTCCCATTCCAAATAGTATTACGGCACAATGAGATCAGAATTGAAGCATTCAAAAATGAATTTAGCTTCTTCGATTTATATGCACATCAGCACATCAAGGCCAGTTTTTGAATGCTTCAATATTTTCGATTTCCTACTGTGTGTTTCCGACTAGGCTAACCACAGTAGGCGCCTTAATTATCCCCGACAACAATGCATTTATTTCCTACCATTTGATTAGTGCATTGTATAGTTCCAAATAAATGGTTTCTACAATTTTTCCCAACTTGATATCTAATCTCCAACTAAGTAAACTAATTTCTATTATCCACCAATGTGCTGAAGCCGGTGCTGACATAAACAGAGTAGCTATTCTGTCCGCCCCATATACAAGTTAATATAGTACGGGATATGACATTTCCTAACTAGTACTACAAATCTAGCCAATTAGATTAACTTATTATGGAATGAAGGTAGTAGCTGCTAGCACCATCTAAAAGCACTACACATTAGCTCCGTTTGAACCTGATGAAGATACATATTTTACCTCGATTTACATTAGCATGATTTTCAAATTGCTAAACGGCTTGTTTCGTGCGAAAATTTTGTAGGTAAATGTTGCTTTAATTTAAAATATCAAATAAATTCATTTTTCAAGTTTAAAATAACTAAAACTTAATTAATCATGAGATAATAACTTTCTCATTTTACATGTATGTACTTAATATGCATCTTCGGCTAGCTTACCTGGGGAATTCGGTAAGGCATGCACAGTGGAGAAAAGAAACTACCCCAGCTACAAAAGTTAAATCAAACAATAATGCTATGCAGCACCTGTGGGCGATGAATTAAATTTAAAAATATACTGTTCATTCGATTTTTTCTCACAAATATTCGAGATGCAAAATATTTTACAGAAATATACCATCGGTCTCGCATAACCGTTGCGCGAAAGTGACGTGGGAATGACGTCATGAACGGTATCGCGTAGGGAAAGCGCGAGACCGCGCGGTCTCGCGGATTGAAATAGCGAGACCGAGCGGATTGAAAGTGACATCTCGCGGTCTCGCTCATTGCATGAGCGATACCGGTTCAGTGCCGATGTAATTAGCGATTAATGATTCTAATTAGTGATTAATTAATTATTAATTAATCCATAATTAGGATAATTAATCGCTAATTATTATTAGTTAATTGTTAATTAAGTAATTAATCACTAATCAAATCGAGCCGTCGGACTGTGTCACTGTTTGATTTTGCGAGACCGTTCGGTCTCACTCTTCCATTTCGCGAGGCCGCGCGGTCTCACGCCACTGCCGCGCGATACCGCGCGATCTCGCGCTTTTCCTGCGCGATACCGCTCGCGACGTCATTCCCACATCACTCTCGTGCAACGGTTGAGCGAGACCGATGGTATATTTCTGTAAAAAGTTTTGCATCCTGAATATTATTGAGAAAAAATTGAATGAATAGTATATTTTCAAATTTAATTATGTGGGCGATGATGATTCTGAAGCCTACTATTTATCCATGAACAGTATCACGGCTGCCATGTTTTCTTCTTTTCTGATGCCACCCACTCCTAAACAGCACAAGGAAGAATATTGGCATAACACTTGCTGTGTAAAACTTTGTCCACCATATTTCACAGTGGTACATTTCACTTTATGCCCTGTGGGCCTCAGTTTGGAGCTCAATATTTTGGGTTAGTCGTAGTTGTAGGAAGACAGAAGTTAGCTGCTAGGATGAAGCTTGGATTGCGATTTGATTTATGCAATTGTTGTCAATCTGTCAGTATAAATGGTGGACAAGCTTAAGCACACTGTACTAGATGACACCTCACAGGTTTCTAGCTAGGGAAAGTTTATAATGTAAAGTAAGCAAGATTGAACAAATGACTCTGTATGGTAGGCACGAATATATGAACGCAGAACATGCGACCAGATTGATCGGGTTAGCTTTTCTTGATGGTGTGGCCTCATGCATGGGATGAGCTGATAGTTATATATAAGTAGTAGTATATGTTAGGGCTTAGGTGGTAGAAAAATAAAAAAATAGTTATCCAAAGAATAGAAACAATAATTTGGAAGCTAAATGGCTACATCATGCCACAGGCAAAAAGACGAATGAAATAAAATTGTGTGCCCAATCATCTTACTACATAACAGCTTACTCATGAAGTGAGGCCTTATTTATAGTAGTCGCACTACCAGACTTGAGACCAAGCCTGTGGGTTAATATATAGAGAAAATTCGATCCATAGCACATGAAAGAAAGCAGTACCAAAAAATAGCACAAAAGGTTTTCACTTTCGATTCATAGCACAGGCCACGAGTTTTTTTTCGCCCTGTAGCACTTCCGTCAGGTTTGGAGTTGTGATGGAGTTTTCAGCCGTGAATAAGGAGTTCAAAATACTAATTTGCCCCTAGCGCCCACGCGAGGACGCACAGCCATCCATCCACCCAGCCCACACTCCTCGGCGTGCGTCCGTCCTCCCGCGCGCTGGCGCGCATCGACGAGTTAGCCGACCGGGGAAACGCAAGGCCTCCCATCCTCAAGCGCACCGCGCCGGTGAGACCTACCGCCTGCCGGCGCGCGACATTGAGCCGCTGTAGAAGCGGCAGAAACCGATTTCCTAACTTGACAAAAAGAATCGGCGCAACTAATTGAGGAGAAAGATTTTGGCAGCTCAAGAAATTAACCGGCGCCCTGCAGACGAGCGATCACCTAGCTAGCTAACCAAGCAACCAAGGCAATCCAGCAAATGCTGAATGCTGCGTATATATGCATATGAACATATGATCGATCGATCAGTGGATGCAGATGCCGGGGAGCTTCCACTGGAACTTGCCGGAGCAGCGCTCGTCGGGCGGCACCGCCGTGTAGTTCCTCCAGACGTCGAGGACGCCTCGGAGGTCGTGCATCTTGGCGCCGAGGCCGACGCAGCAGTTGGCATGGAGCGTGCAGATCTTGTTCAGATCCTTACTAATAAGCTAGCAGAAGCCGCTGATGTATGTGGTGTCGAAGAACTGGATGGCGATGCCCAGCTTCGTCTGCTGCTCGTGCTTGATCAGGTTGAACAGCAGATGGCAGAAGCGGCAGGTCATCGTCCCCATAGCCGTCGTCCCCGCCGCCATCGCCGTCCCCGTCGCCGTCTCTGTCTTCGTCGTCGTCAAGTGAAAGCAGCAGCGGCAGGTGGTGCGGCGTCAGCAGCAGCAGCAGCTGCGCCGCCGGTGAAAAATCTAACCCACGGATGAAGAGATGGGACTAGGAGTTGAGGAACGGGAAAGAGATGACCTGGTGGGGAATGAAGGGCAAATGAGTCCCACGAAATTTTTCTCCACTCCGATCTAACGGCGTTACTTCAAAATGCGACGGAAGTGTTATGAAACGAAGAAAAACCAGTGGTCTATGCTATGGATCGAAAGTGAAAACTTTTTGTGCTATTTTTTGATACCGCTTTCTTTCCTATGCTATTGATCGAATTTTCTCTTAGAAGATTTAAACACCACCTTATTATGCGTGAAACACCTTTAGGAGATTCAAACACCACCCTATTCCAGTTCTTTAACCTCCTATTTTATTGGGCTGATCTTTATGGGCCAAAGCCCAACTTCCTCAACAATAGCTAGCCTAGAACGGTCAGCACTCACGACTGCCGACAATCAGGCCGACGTGGCCTAACCAAGACACATCACTCGTTGAAAATGTCCACGTGACGAGTAGGCGGCCATGTGTCCTAAACAAAATGGCTTTACAATATGTCATTAGACAGACTCGTTTGCATTCGCTGTGAAAACGTTCAACTGTTTTCAGAGAGAACATGTACTAATCTGGGAAGCCATTTTGGAGATAATAAAACGGCAATCAGCAGATTGCTAGGCTGTAATGTACTGTAGCATTCAAGTACTGACATTTGAGCAAAGAGACATGGGTTCATTCACCAATTCTTTTCTTACAGAGGAACACGGAATGCATACATATGTTCATCATCATCAACTCAAATCAAGCACAAACTCCCCCAGATCGCCTGCTCCCCCCGACCTCGCTTATTATCATTCACAACTCTAAATCGAAAACTACATCGACCTTACCTAGTAGGAGTAGTACGCAGCAGCTGGTACAACATTAGACTTAGGATCACACGACACGTAGAAACGGTCACGTTCGGGACACACTCTTGACTCGGTCGGTCGGGGGCGAGACTACTACGAAGCGAAGCGAAACCCAGCAGGCTAAACCCAGCCCGTACGCGACGATTTTGTAAGAAAAACAAGGAATTTGGAAATATCCACCAAATTCCCCAAATTTCCCTTCTTCTAACTTTTTTTCCCCTTCTCTTCCTCCTTGCTGTTCTTCTGCAGCAACAAGCAGCAGAAGCCAATAGCAGCAACGCACAAGCAGCAGCAACGGCAGATCGGCAGCAGCCGCAGCAGCACAAGCAGATCGGCAGCAGCCGTAGCAGCGCAAGCAGCAGTCCTAGCGGCAACAGCAGCACGCAAGACAAAAATCAGATCGGTAGCAGCAACTCACCAAGGAGATTAGGAGACGATGGCTGTGGCGACCGGCGTCGGACGCACAGCAGCGGCGGCGCAGAGGCGCAGACACGGACGGCGGCGGCTAGGGTTAGCAGCTAGCGATGCCTCCTTGTTTTTCTTTTTTTTTTCTTCTATTGGTTAAATAGGAGAGGCTAATGAAGATCGAACGGCCCACATTAAATCGATCACCGGAAATAACTCGGGACTCCGATTACCACAAACTTATAGTCTATTTCACACTTCTCGACGAGCTCTACGCATCCACGGTTCCTGATCGCCTATTCGAACAACGGTTTAAAAATTGAACTTTTGCGCGCTTGATCTAATATTCCCCGAAATACACTAATCTGAAGCTCGGGCATTACATTCTACCCCCCTACAATCGAATTCGCCCTCGAATTCGCCCAACCATACTCTAGTACATAGGGTATTACAGTCGGCGGGCGGAGGGCTTGGCGACGATGGCGACGACCACACAACCACGGGGATCCGGTGCCGGTGAGTCTCCTCCTAGCTCGTTGTGGTGGTGGACGGCGGGTTCATGGTTCATGGTGGTTCTTGAGCTTGTGGAGGCAGCTGACTTCTAAATATTTTGATTGGGACTATCTATATTCTTAGACTTGCTAAGATCAGGTGCTGTCTTTACTTTATGAAATTATGATAGATGATTTTGGTAGTCCATGTGTTCCTATTTTGATTCTGATGTCTCTATTTTGTTTTTTTTTTCTTATGTACAAACCCTCTATGATTTACCATGCTCACTTCAGTCTATATTAAAAATTCTGCTTAACACGCCATGCCCTGTAGTTTAAATGCTGCGGTTAAATCTCTTCAAAATGCTATACAACCTAAATATCAAGGTGCATGCCTCATTAAGTGGATGAAATCTTTTCTGAGTCTAAGTTATCCTTAGCATTTGCATCATGGAACTTGTCATCTCAGCATCCAATAGCAAGTGGGTTTGAGTTCGAGCTAATCCTAGCATTCTTGTATTTATTGAATTGGTAGAGTACTACTGGAAGTATTTTGTGTGTGCCTATTCATTTCAGCTGTCATATTTCATTTTCATGCTTTTTGTACTAATGTATTTGTTTTGCTATAACCTGAGAATTCACAATTGTTGTTATTTATTTGTATTAATGAAGAAATTTATGGCATGCTCTTATATAAGTTGATATGCTCTTATATAACTATGTAAAGTTCATTATGATGCATCACTCACTTAAAATTAGGTAATTGATTTGCAATCAATTAGTATTTTGCTTCTGATCTAGTGTAGGATAATTTTTTTGCAGCTGTAAGTCTGTATGTATGTAGTAGCAATGTAATCAATTATGTGCGACAATATAGTTAACAACTTGAGATTGGCCAAGTCTTCTATTCTGACTTTGAAATACTAGTGATAGTACTAGTTATAAACTTTTCTTTTTCCTGCTTTAAAATATGATGTCTTTCAATTGCCGACCAAAATGGTTATAATCAGTAATTGTTAAGCAACAGAAGTTAAACATTAGTTCTGAATTCTGAACAAACACATATATATGTGATTAAATTGGTTGAGTTCTGACATGTATTTCTTTCTATTTGAATTATTGAGGCCCAACGTGTTCTTTCTTCAAACTGAAATAATATTTCACAAATCTTTGTTTACAGTTCAAAGTTTCACTTCCCATGGGATTAAAAGTGATATATCACAGCCTCATATGTGTATTTTTGGGGTTTTTCTTACTTGCATAGAACTAGTAAACAAAGGGATTAAATGTTTTTTTTGGAGTTTTTCTTACTTGCATAGAACTAAAAGGGATTAAATGTATTCTTGTTGTTTTCCTTACTTGCATAGAAAAACGTATCCCTGAAGCATGGGCATTGAACTAGTGCATACCTAAATTTTGCCTTGAGCACAACAGCTAGTTTTGACTTGTTTTTACTGCCATTTGCAGCATGACATAATCCCAAAGATTTGAGAAAGAGGAGCAAAGAGACTTGAGACATTTTCTTCCTCTTCAGGCTGAATGAGACCCTGATTGCTGCTAGAAGACATTTTCTTGTAAATGGACTATCCTTAACTTACTGTAGTGGCCAAAGCACAACCATGCTTTGTTGATGAGATGGAATTGGAGCATAAGCACTGAACTTTCTCGCTAATTCTTTGTATGTAAGCTTTCAATTTGCAAGCACTGACCTTTCAATTTGCAAGCCTTGATTTTTCTGGATGTATTGATGTGTTGATGCATATTATAGCACGTGGTTAATGTTCACTACTAATTCAAATTGCAATACGGACTGCATTGAGTTTTTATTTTTAAAATTTTTTTTGGCCTTGAGAGCCAATTTTTCTGACGGTGCAAACAATATTTCCCTGTCGGTTAGCACGTCAGAAATCTATCTCACAAACCTGACGACAGTGGAATTTTCCTGTGTTCCACCCACAGGAAAAGGCCGTCAGAAATAATTTTTCTGTAGGGAAACCCACAGGAAAATTGAATTTCTCCGTGGTAATTTTTCTGTCGGGAATTTCTGTCGGTCCACCCACAGAAATATAATTCCTGACGGTATAATGCATTTTCCTGTCGGTTTTGCGCCTACAGGATAGGTCCTGAGTCTGGTAGTGTCGTGTACCCATCCGTTGCTCGGGTTATTATTACAAATACTATAAATATTAATGTTGTAATATTATGTTAAACATATTGGTTATCTTTCAGGTAATTATATTAAAAAGAGGAGTCCATATGAGTTACAACTTGCTAATTATTAATTTAGAGTAGTAGAACTGAATTAATATAGCGCAAAATTGAGAGTCTAAGATGGGTGTAAAATATATTACTACCTCCGTCCCAAAATATAATAACTTTTAGTTAGATATGGCATATCCCAGTATTACGAATCTGAACAGGCCCCATAGGATATATCACATTCACCAAAAAAATTGCTATATTTTGGGACGAAGGGAGTAATATTGATTACTTATGGATTTTAAAATTATAAATTTAGAGCCCACGCTATTATAAATGCATGATTTATTTTACACAGACTCGCAACCCCATGCATGGCTCAAGCTAATATTGTTGATATTAAAAATATTAAAATTGTTTTCATATCTTATATGTCTTGGTTTCTTTCATTATTCTGGCTTAGCTAAAAAGAAGAATCCATTCCATTTTCAATTCTCTCGTTATTATTTCCGAATTTAGGATATATTAAAATTTTAGATATGTCTATAATTAAAAAGTCCAAGGTAGTAAAATTTGAAGAGTCCATGATATTATCATTAATCAGTAACACACTACATTTAACACGAATATTTAGTACGAGTATTGCTTAGATTTTGATAAAATAACACATTGACTTTCGAGCATGTAAAGTAAAACTTCATATTTATTGTTTTGAAGAATAAATATGAAATTATAAATTTAACCATATGCATGGATGAATAAGTTGGTATTGTCATCCTTGAAGAACTAATTAAGTAAGTATATTTTAAAATTG
The DNA here is from genome assembly GCA_009805545.1 of Oryza longistaminata. NCBI lineage: Eukaryota > Viridiplantae > Streptophyta > Magnoliopsida > Poales > Poaceae > Oryza > Oryza longistaminata. The sequence continues at coordinate 4,673,844 of CM020189.1, forward strand.
TAAATTACTTTTTGGTGTTTTACAATCTTGAAATATCATTGGCGTTTTATTTTAGTAAAGAAGGAATAGTGAGTTAATTAAAACTGAAATGTAATTATTTTTATATTTGTATGAACAGTACTTAAAACTATAACTATGTTACTCTTCTAAATCTATTCATGAGCATGGATAATTATGCGGTGGTTATTTCTGGTAGTGATGTGTCGTGAAATCAGCTAATACATATTTTTATATTTGTATGAACAGTATTGGATGCTGGATGCTGGGACGATAGGCTGTTGACATCTTCTCAACACATCTAGTACATGTCCCTCCCGTGGGTTCGCATCCCTGCCTTTGGGCACAACGGCAAAGTTTGCAGTTTGTCAATCACAAGCGTCCATTCCATACCTACGGTTGGATTTTGCTGGTCCATATATACACCTCAAAAATAAACTTTCTTCTCAAACGGAAGACCTCTTAGACATCATGGTTGTGGCCCACTGTAGCTCAATTTTGTTTTATGTCCATCATGAACAGCTGCATCTTCAAGATTTATTATCCACAGTACATATCATTAGGGAATGTATGTGTGCATTTTAACAAATGTATCAGTTTTTTGTCAGTGGACATGGAACAAATGAACATCAGGAGTCTGATATCAAAGGCAACAGCGAGCGTTTAATCACCGATGTATTCTAATATGGCCCTGTTTAGATTCCATCCCAAAACTTTACACCCTGTCACATCGAACGTTTAACACCTGCCTGAAGTATTAAATATAGGCTAAAAAAATAACTGATTGCACAGATTGCGACTAATTTGCGAGACGAATCTTTTAAGCCTAATTACTCCATGATTTGACAATGTATTGCTACATTAAAAATTGCTAATGATGGATTAATTAGGCTTAATAAATTCATCTTACGGTTTACTTACGGATTATGTAATTAGTTTTTTTAGTGCCCAAACACTTCATGCGACACTCTATATAACATCTGATGTGACACGCTAAAACTTTACACCCTGTATAATATCCTTCCAGTAGAATTTAAGAAAAACTTTATCAACAAACCAACTCTGTCCCAGTATATGTTGGCCAGATTAAATTTGACGACCATCTTTAATTGCAACGTGTTCTTGACTGAATCCTGACGGCCTGAACTTCTCCTCTCCTTTCGTGTTCAGGAGCCTATATATATATCTCAGTGCATCAGACTGAAGTCAGTTTTTCAAGTATACAGCTTTGCTTTGCAAAAAAAAAAGAAAATGTTTGCTTTGGACCTCATTTTTGTAAAATCAAAGGTGTTTTTGATTATAATTCTGTAATGAATAATTGGGCATCGGAGATTATCGGTTTTGATATTTGGAATTTATTCACGAAGTGGTTTTGGAGATGATTGGATTTCACAGGTGAATATATAGGTACTGCTGTGATTATATGTGGACCGGTCAGACCGGGCTTGTGCTGCCGGTCAGACCGGCGTGTAATGCGCGGTCAGACCGGCGCAGCCCGGTGTCTGACCGGCCGACACTATGTCGGTTCGGTTTCGGGTTGTTTATTTGGATATCCGAGTTTATTCCATGATTATGACTTCTAGATGGATACTATACGTATGTAATACTATTGTTTGCTGCTAATGAGTCAAGTTGGAGATAGCTTGGTCTCGGAATATGGTTTCTTTGTTTGTTCCATGTGTAGGTGACTCGATGTCTCGGGAGTATTTGCGGTGATGGACGGGAGTCGGCTTGGGGATAAGACGACGTCCGTGGTGGTCAGAGATCATGCGGGATACTTAGGCTAGAGTTGATGCACGTGGTTGATGGAGATTCCATATGGCATACGATGGAGGAATTGTGTGCGTATGGAATGCGGAGTCGAATTTGGAAGGAGTCCAAATTTGATACGTTTGGTTATGTAAAGTTTCTTTCTTGTGCTAGTGGGTTTCTAAGGTGTTTAGGACTCCTAGTATGAGTTTGGTTCGTGGCTTTAGGCTGCCTACCTCATGTATAAATAGAGGGGGAGCGTGAGGCTTCCCGGTATCGCTTTAGAGAGCAATTGAGTTGAGTTTTGAGTTAGGGTTTCGAGTTTAGTCGAAATTTTTGTAAGGAGTGCTGTTGGTGCACTTTGTAAACACAGAGAGAAGTAATAAAGTCGTCATCCACTTTAAGAGTTCTTCGATTTGTGTTTCACCGGGTTTCGGCGGTCTAACCGGCGGCGCACCCGGCGGTCAGACCGGCGCCATCGCCGGCGGTCAGACCGGCGGCTTCCACTGGTCAGACCGGCAGATCAATCTCGGTCAGACCGACTTCCATGATTTCGAGGGTAACTTTTATTTCCGCTAAAAGTTTTCGGTTTTTGGGTATACCAACCATTACCCCTCTCTGGTTGGCTTAGTTCTTCTTTGGATTTTTAATCGATCTAAAGTTTTTGCCATGGCTACTCCCGCTAGGTTTTTCAACTAAGCCTCATATTTTCGATGGAACTGATTTTCCTCATTGGTATAGTAAGATGCAATCTTACATTATGGCTGAAAATTATGATATTTGGAGGAAAGTTTCTCATCCTATGTGGATTCCTGAAGCCATTAATACTGATGCTTTAAAAACTGAGTTTGAAAATAATTGCAACGCTAGTAATATCTCTTTGAGTGGGATTTCTCGTTCTGATTATGATCGTGTTGCACATCTTGAAACTGCTCATGAAGATTTGGAATGCTTTGAAAAACTTTCATCAAGGAACAAATAATATAAAAGAGCTTCGTCGAGATCTTTTTAAGAAAGGAGTACATTAAATTTGAGATGAATATTTGGAGAGGCTTTGGATGACTATCTTTCTAGATTTAATAAAAATTTTGAGTGATCTTAGATCTGTTGATTCTTCTTATGATGCTAATTATCACAAATCTGAGATTCTCGTCACTTTTTGAATGGTCTCGACATGTCTATTTGGGAGATGAAGTTACATCTATTCAGGAGTTTGTTAACATGTCTACTTTGACTTTGGATTCACTTTATACTAAATTGAAAACTCATGAGATGAATATTCTTTCTCCGCAAAGTTGATTCTAAATCGAGGCTTTGGTTTCTTCTTCTTCTTCTTGGGTTGTTGATGCTTCTTCATCTATGCCTTCTTTTCTTGCTGCTTTTAATGCACATCCGATGATCAACTCGAACAAATCGAGGAGGAGGATTTGGCTTTGGTCGCTAACAGATTGCTCGAGCTATGAATAAATGCTAGGAACAGGAAAAGAGGTGGTCCAAATCGTTGCTTTGAATGTGTTCAATTTGATCCATCTCGTTCGCATTGTCCTAAGCTTGGGAGAGGCAAAAGAGAAGACAAAGATGGTGAGAAGACCAAAACAACAAGCCCAACAACTACAAGTCGAAGGGTTCTAACCAAGGGAGGAAGATGGAGAATCTAGGAAGGCTTTTCAACAAGTTTGCGCCGCTTTCAAGCACTAAGTGATGTAGATAGTGAAAGTGGAGATGATGATAAAGGGAAAGAACGTCTCCGATGTTTTGCTTCATGGCGCGTGGTGAAATCTGACACAGAGTATGAAAAATTGAGGTGAGTGCTTTTGAGAAGCTATTAATATTTTGAGTGCTAAAAATAAAAAAAGTGTGAGAAGATGTATAAAAAACAGGAATTTTATCTGAAATCTCTTAAGTCTGAAATTGATAGGTAAAAATCTCTTATTCCTAATCATGATGATATTGAAAAATTGTGAGGTTTTAATGAATGAGAATTCAAAAATTAGAGATGTTAATGCTGCACATGAATTTGAAAAATAGATCTTCTCTTGCTTGCAGTTTTGCTTTGGCACACACGCACTTTGGATGAGTTGTTTTTTAAACTAAAAAGTTGTTGCAAAAATATCAAATTGCTTTTCATGCTAGTTTGATGTTTAAACATGATTTCTGCTAAAAAGTTAAAACAACATGCCTGTTTTGGTTGCTCAACATGTAATTTGAATAAGATGAAACTAAAAGATGCTTTAGGTCGTGTTGAGTATATGGAAGATGTTGTGAAAACAATGAAGTGCTTCCTTGCCCAAATGTCGTAAAAGCAAAGGTGTATGGTAGATTGTGAAAATTGTTCTAATTTGGAAAAAGAGGTTTCTTATTTGAAAAATTTCTTTGCTAAGATTTTCTGATGGCAAAAAGAACCTTAATATGATTTTGGATCAATCAAAGGTTAGCACAAATAACCGGTGTTTTAGGTTTTGATCCTTATGCTCATAATTCTAGACATCCTCATGTTGTGTTAGGTGTTGGTGCTAGAAGTGGTGAAGATTTGATAAACATAGATACAAATAAAACTGTGTTTAATTCTGCTGGTATCATGTCTACCATGAATGCATCTTCTTCAAAATCCAATGTTGTCATGCAAAACCTCCTGTTCTCTGCTTGGCTGCCTAAATCTTCTTGCTCTACAATGTGTCTAACCAACGTGAAAAATATACTTGTTCTTTTTGTGGAAAAGATGGACATATTGTTGATTTTTTGTTTCAGATTAGCTCATAAACAGAAAAAGGAGAGAGAGATTGCTTTTGCAAAATCAAGTGGCAAAAATCGGGTTTTCCTCGAGGAAACCGGTTAGACCGCAGTGGGTCCGCGGTCAGACCGGCGACCGGTCAGACCGGCTGCAGACCCTCGGTTAGACCGGACACCGGTCAGACCGGCGGTACAGAGGCGGTCAGACCGGCCCCGGTCAGACCGGCCACTGTACCACGGTCAGACCGGCCTCGGAGGAATTTTTCTGAAAATTCTAAAATTGATTTTGCCACGTGGATATATGCCTATTGGATCTACTGGTCGGTGTGTCTCAGTACTGGATTCCTAAATTTTTATTATCTAACCCAGTACTGAGGCTTCGACTTCTGCTTGTGTGTAGGCTTTGGTGGCAAGGAGGAGAACGTGTGGATCGTGGATTCCGGTTGTTCGCGGCACATGACCGGTGATAAAAATTGGTTCTCCTCCCTCAAAAAGGCATCCAAGACTGAATCAATTGTCTTTGCTGATGCTTCTACTAGTGCCGTTGTCGCTACAGGTTTGGTTAAGGTAAATGAAAAATTGAATTGGAAGAATGTAGCTTTGGTTAAGGATTTAAAGTACAATTTACTTTCGGTTTCACAAATTGTTGATGAAGGAGTTTGAAGTTCACTTTAAGAAAACTCGAAGTAAAGTTTTTGATTCTCGTGTGATTCTGTGCTGAATATTTCTTGCTATGGAAGAGTGTTTTAAAGCTGATTTTGAAAATTCTGTTTCACCTGTGAATAACATGTTTGGTTGCTAAGTTGATAAAGATGTGATGTTTTGGCATCGTAGACTTGGACATGTTGGTTTTTGGATCATCTCACTAGGTTAAGTGGTTTGGATCTTGTTCGTGGGTTTGCCTAAACTTAGAAAGATCTTGTTGGTTTGTACACCGTGTCGTCATGCTAAGATGGTTTCTACTTCACATGTTCCTATTGTTTCTGTGATGACGGATGCACCGGGACAGCTATTACATATGGACTGTTGGTCTGAGCTAGAGTGCAATCTTTGTTGGAGGAAAGTGGTATGTGTTGGTTATAGTTGACGATTTTTCTCGATATTCTTGGGTTTTCTTTATGGCAAACTAAGGACGAAGCTTTTCAACACTTTCGTGGTTTTGTTCTTCGATTGGAGCTTGAATTTCCTGGTGTTCTTTTTGAAAAGAAATTCGAAAGTGATAATGGTGGAGAGTTTAAAAAATGCTTCATTTGAACAATTTTGCAATGAAAGAGGTCTTGAACAGTGAATTTTCTTCTCCCTCGTGTTCCTCTAACAAAACGGTGTTGTTGAAAGGAAAATCGTGTTTTGGTTGAAGATGGCTAGAACGATGTTGGATGAATATAAAAAACTCCTAGAAAAATTTTGGGCTGAGGCTATTAACACTGCTTGTTATATTTCAAATCGGTTTTCTTGCGTTCTAACTTGGAAAAACTTCTTATGAACTTCGATTTGGTCATCAACCCAAAGTTTCACATTTACCGTGTTTTTGGTTGCAAGTGCTTTGTCTTGAAATCTGGAAATTTGGAAAGTTTGAGGCATGCTCTACCGTGGATTATTCTCTTGGTTACCCCGCACACACTCGTGGCTATCGTGTACTTATTTTAGGGACTAACAAAATTGTTGAGACTAAGTGAGTTTCTTTTGATAAGGCTAGAGTCCACGGTACTAGACCCGATAATTGCAGGTACAACTGTCACAGGTTCAGGGGGAGGAATGGTCGTATTTTTGAAGACGAGAGCGACTACGACGACGACGACGAGTCGGCTCGGCCCGTCAGACCGGGCGCCAGGCCGGTCAGACCGCCGGCACACCTCCGGTCAGACCGACCGCAATGAGAGCGGTCACCCGGCCAGGTTCGTCAGGTTCGGGTACTGTTGATGCTGATCGAGATGGACCTCCAGAGAATTTCAACTTCGACCAGTACTGAATAGAACGTGGATCAACTTCAGAAGTCGCTGCTCCTTTGCACATTCAACGCGACGACATCCGCCAAAACAAATTATTAGTAATATAGGTGAGCGGACTACAAGGTCTAAGGTAACGACTCATGAATGTTTGTGCAAATTCTGTGCGGTTGTTGCTTCTTTTTGAAACCTAAAGATGTGTCACATGCATTACTGATGAA
>CM020189.1:4680511-4710356 GCA_009805545.1 Oryza longistaminata
TCGTTGGGTTGCTTTGTGTGGAACTGTGAAATTACTGGTTCGTCTGAAAGGTTAGTGGTTTGGTACGTTGTTTGTGGTTAGAAACCCAATTGGATCATGCCACTGCCATTATTTTAGCCATTAGAAAATGTTACTACTATTCGCGAAATCTATTGGGTGCTGCAATCGAGGAGAGACGACGGCGCGACACCTATCTGCCTCGCATCGAGAGCCGCAGCCCATTTGCGCCGGTGGGTAGATCTGCATCCGCAGTCCCCTCTTCTTCGTGGGGGTCTCGACGATGGCGAATGAGCCGATTCCAGGCACCGGCAAAAGTGGGCGGTGATGGAGCACCGAGCAGAGGAAGGGGGAGAGAGAGGAGAGAGGGGTTGACCCACTGACATGTGGTCCCAGCTGTTTTGCTTTTTATTGAAATACCAGGTGGAACCCACCTATTTTGTTTTACTTTTTTAAATTTTTAATTCCTAGCTCAGTGTCCATGCTCAACGTCATGTAAGAAAGATAACCAAGTCAAACTAGCCACATAGGTGCCATGTAATCAGCTAAAACCACGCCGTCCCAAGCCGTTAGGACATCGTTTGCACTGGTTTTGTAAGTTGCACGGACGGGTTATATCTTTTTTTTTCGGTTTTAGGGACGAAATCAATCTGCCACAAATTGAGAGATCTAAAAGCGAACTTATTCGGTACTTCGTCCGTTTTCACAAGGTAAAAAAAAAAAAAAATAAAAAAAAAAAAAAAAAAAAAAAAAAAAAAAAAAAAAAAAAATTTTTTATAAAAAAAAAAAAAAAAAAATGGACTTTTAGTATTGTCTATATTCATTTGATGTAATGAATTTAGACATATGATATATGTTTAGATTCATTAATATCTATGGTATGGAGTAATGCCCTAGAAAGTCTTACATTTGGTAAAAACGGAGGAGTAGTTTTGTTACGGCGCTGACCAATCAGACGTGTGCAAGAGGCCTTGTTGACACGGATCGGGCCGCATCTCCGATGAGCGAGCGGAGCTGCCAAACATGTCAACCGCCCCAGGTGAGGTGGTTGTCTTGTGTGACGCTACCATACCAAAGCTTTGCACAGAGAGGGGAATTATGTTTACCAAACAAAAAAGCAACAGGAATGTAATTATCTCCCCTCGTTCCTCTGTCATTAGTTTATCGGCCCAATAAAAAAAAAAGTAACTTCTATATCTTTTGTTTGAATTTAATTTTGAGTCCTTTTTATCAGTCATTTTTCAGTATTAGCTTTGTTGGTTGAACATAAATTATTTTTTGTTTTGTTTCGTTTTTTGTTCTTTCCATGGCTATATCTCAACATAGCTTTAATAAAAATACTTGTTGCGTCCGGAAAGCAGTGCATGACGTTGTGCTTCTGGGCGGCACATCTCAGGTAGCATATTTAGCCAAACTAAATTTGTATCATGCTAACTACTACATCAATCAATAATTAGACGCGAAGTGAGTGTATCTTAAATGGTTAGGTTTCTTGTGGTAGGAAAGCAGTCCATCCAGATTTAAATTCTAAAAGATTTTGACCACGGGTGCTCGTATTTACGGCTAATTATTCTTTAAGTGGTAGACGTATACGTCTCCTCTTCGACAGCCTGTACCTCACCTGTTCTAAAAAGGTGTTTATATTACGGCTAATTTCAGGTGTGGAGAAAAAAAACGAAACTAAAGGACGATCACATATCAGTTAAAGCCAGCGTCTACGCCAGAACAACCATGGCATCAGTCATGTATCTCTGACCAAATCAACGACCGACCTTAATTTGGCTAGCTAGCTACCCAATTCCTAAAACTTCATGTCACCAAAAACTAAAACACATTTGTAAGTTGTTGAGGCACAAATTAAACTGGATTCCCCATAGCTATGGCAAATCATCGATACTAGCTGCCGAGAATTTGCCACAGTGGAAGAAGTGGGGCAGAAAGGAAATTAAAAATGGAAATTGTTAGGGCATCAAATTAACTGGATTCCCCATAGCTAAGGGGCACAAGTTTCAGTTCACCTCCTAGCTTCGAGAATTTTCCACATGGAAGGAAGTGGGGGCAGGAAAAGAAAAATTAAAATGGACACAACATGTTAGACGGAGAGACGTCCATCCAAACATTTTAAGAAAAAATTATTGAACGTGTTGGATTGACACGGAATCTTGGTATTGAATACCCAACATGTTTCAAGTGCAATATCAAGTGCATCTCGACACGGGACATGGTGGGATTCAAACTCCTGGGAGCATTAAAACCCCCTAAGGCTGTGTTTAGTTGCAGCAAAGTTTGATTTTGGTTGAAATGTGAGATGATGTGACTGAAAAGTTGGTGTGTATGACAGGTTGATGTGATGGAAAAGACTGAAGTTTGATCCAAACTTTGGATCTAAACACAGCCCAAGTATCTAGCAGAAAAAGGTTAGGCCCAAAATCACCTCAATGTCAGCCAATTTCGATGGACAAAGTGGGAGCTTTCCAACAAATCTTGCCAGAATCTTTACCACTTGATCTCTTGGTGCCAAAAAACACCGTAGCGCAGAGGAAATCACATCCACTGGCGAATAGCGGAATGCGTTGTGCACTAGGGCGTCACTCGCCCAACCGTTCTCGGTACTGCCGGAATCACGTCGCCTACCGTATGCGTGGATGCGTAATCTTCATACCCAAATTTGCACATATCCCATCGATATGTTTATTATTTTTCGCGCCTTCTTTAAACGTGGATTGGGTTAAATTAATAGTACTGTAGCATGCATTTGAGGTTGGAATTAAAATAGTATTCTCTCCATTGCATATTTATAAAGTCGTTTAAAACCTTTTCTTTGTCAAATCTCTTTAATGTTTTAACCAAGTTATAGAGAATATCAGTAACATTTAAATATTAAATAAATGTATTATTAAAACATATATTTAATAGTTAATAGTGAATTTTAATGAAAACTAATTCCCCGGTGTTGTTAGATTTGCTATTTTTCTAACAAATTGATAAGTATAAAGAACTTTGACTAAAAGAGGTTGAACGATTTTATAATATGAAATGGTGAGTAGCTAGGAGTACTCCAAGTGGGGAGTTATATAAGCCGTTTTGGATTGAAGCCCCAAAACGTGACCGCTACCCAAAATTTTAGAACTTTAATAGTAAACGTGCTAGTTTGGATTGAAGCCAAACAATTGGTAGTGCCCTAGCTTAATTTGGCTATTACTAGAATCTGGCCTCACTTCATAAAATTTTGGCTTTATTTGGTATTAACCAAACATAGACTGACTACTTGCCCTACCAAAAAATTGGTGATTTTTGGCACTACCAATTAATTGGTAGAGCGTGAGAACCAAATAGGCCCATATATTTCTGTTTTTCATAGAAGTCACATTTACATGTTGCATAGTGAGTATTATATTCTTTATACAAATTTTACTTGTTATTTTTTAAACAAAATTAATAGCTATTCATGGTTAACATGTAATAAATGAAGAGATAATCCTCTCGAGGATGAATACACTTTTTACCGAAATAAGGAGATTGAACAAATAATCCATGACCAGACCCATTCTAATTGAGATGATAAGCTAAAAAAACACCCATTTAACATATTTTAGTGAATTATTGCAGTGGCCAGATGAGATGACACCACTGGAACCAAAATGGTTCTTGCTACTCGAGCTTGAGAAAAGAGACGAAATGCTGAATGCTCTCAAGCTGAATATACGGATGAAAAGCACATGTTAGCGCGATCTGTCTTTGACAAAGAGCGATATGCTGCTGCTAGATTATCAGAGATAGATCTCTCTCTCTGATCAGCACTGTTTCGTACTAGCTACTAGACTTAGGGCAGTGACAGGATCAATTCTCTTAACAATATACGAATTGGTTCGGGAATTCTCGTGGACTAAGTTCCTTTAATGTAGGTCCTCTCAAAACTAAACTCATAGCAGGCTAAATAAAAAATTATTGCGGACTAATAGCAGCTAAAATAGGTACTCTATGAACAAATATCTAAATTCTATTATATATTTATATAATGTTGGCTTTTAGATGAAGCCAATAGCCCCGGTCAGTAGGTCGGGCTTTTATATAAGAATAAATAGAGACACTAAAGTCATAACTTCACCTTTGCAGGTTATATATTCTCTTATCCATTGGCTTCGTACATGGGCTATCCTACAGAAGCCTGGTTCGCGGGATATGGTAGTTGCGGCATGTCAACATTTGGAAAAGGTGGTCAAGGAGTTTTTTACTCAGGGATATGGGTGGCGATCTAGTCTTAGAATTGGTGGTCCTTAAAACTCTGTGCTTTTGGAGGAGATGGCCAAGGAGTTGTTCATGAGTGGCAATTTAGTCGTTAGATTGATGGTCCTCAATACTCCATGTCATTCTTTTTTTCTTTCGAGTGTGTTTTTGTTTGTTCGGCTGTGTGTATCTTAGTTATGCAGAGGCCAGAAGTGTTCTCAGGATAATTGTATCACCTTGATGTAATTGACTGAGTTCAATAAAAGCTTCCATTATCTTAAAAAAAAAGGCATAAAGGTAAGACCGGATCATCACAATTGAGTCAAAGATTACCAGATTAATTAATGACATCCTTTGTGGTGTTCAGTTTTCATCACAAGTGGCACAGTGAAACCTATCATCACCATCAGTCCCGGTACTCCAGATTGTGTAGCATCCGGGCATATGAATGCAAAAATGAAATACCTCCTGCCTAAATTAATTGTCAGATACCGAGCAGAGGAGTCGGGCGATATCAAAACTTCAGATTTACATTGTATAATTGCATTGGACATATATGAAAGAACCAACAGCAATTGAAGCATTCTCCTACAAATATGCTTAGCAAATAGTGACTAATTGATCGCTCAAAGAAAAAACAATAGTCACTTGACCTAAAGAAGTTAAGGGATTAATTAAACAGAGGCAGATTTCGAATAGATTATTTTTAAATATTGGATGGTTCGGAATCTTATCAATATTACTGGCGTTGAATTCAGTTAATGACTGGTGTGTTTGGATGCCACTTTTCCCAACCCCTCTCCCTCGTTTTTCACGCGCACGCTTTTCAAAATGCTAAACGGTGTGTTAAGTTTTTTGTAAAAAGTTTTTATACAAAAGTTACTTAAAAAATTAAATTAATCCATTTTTGAAAAAAAATTAGCAAATACTTAATTCATCACGTGATTAATTAAGATCGAGAGGTGAAATCCATTAGCACGTAATTAATTAAGTATTAGCTGTTTTTAAAAAATGGATTAATTTGATTTTTTTAAGCAACTTTCGTATAGAGACTTTTTTAAAAAAACGCACCATTTAGCAGTTGAAAAGCGTGCGCGTGGAAAAGGAGAGAGAGGGGTTGGGAACATGGGGTGCCGAACACATCCTTAGCCTCTCAAACAATCTAATCTGAAATTCGCTTATATAGAGATTTAAACTCAGAACTTTGGGATGCTACTCAGATCACTGAAATCACTAGGCTACATGGGGTGCGCAAACAATTGTTGCTCATGATATCTTAGTTTGTGTATTTTGATGACTGCAACAAGCAGCTTGTGCAAGAATTGGATTGATTTGATTACACCACACATCACTCGAAGCTGCGCATGCTTTAATATCAATTCAGCTAGTCAAATTCAACGCACACAAAAACTGAATGGATAAAGGTGGAACGACCAAAGTTGAAAGAAAGCTTCATTAAAGAGTATTTGCAGGTTTATGGCTGTGTTTAGGTCGAGAGGTGAAATTTTTTGCCGTGTCACGTTAGATATACGAACACTACACATTTGAAGTGTTAACCGTGCAAAACAAATTACAGATTCCGTATGTAAACTGCGAGACGAATTTATTAAGACTAATTAATCCATCATTAGCAAATATTTATTGTAGCACCACATTATCAAATCATGGAGCAATTAGGATTAAAAAATTCGTCTCGCAATTTATATACAATCTGTGTAATTAGTTTTTTTCTATATTAATACTTCATGCATGTGTTCAAACATTCGATGTGACATGATGAAAAAACTTATCAGTGGATCTAAACAGGCTCTATGTTACAAATTGTATGAGTTGAGCTGTACACATCCATAAGTTTCAGTGAGTGAAATTGATTTTTTTTTAAAACTAACAAGTAGTACTACTTGAAAAGAAAACATTATTCAGCGGGCATGAAAAACAATGCCATCTATATATCTCATGTTTATTTTTTCTTTCCATGACTTGTATTAAGGCTGTGTTGTAGAGGAGAGGAAAAGAGAGAATTGAGAAGATACGTAAAACGAGGTGTACCATTAGTATTTGATTAGTTAAGTATTAACTATTTTAAATTTCAAAATGGATTAATATGATAAAAAACTTTTCTATATAATTTTTTTTAAAAAAAAAACGTATCGTTTAGTAGTTTGGAAAGCGTAAAAACGAGGTGTTCTCTCTCTCAATCTCCCCGCAACGAACGCAGCCGTGTAGTCATCAACATCTGTAGGCCATCTGCCTTATATGTTGGATATATACGTCCAACTAAGTCTTCCGTGAAAGATTACGTCTTCTTTGATGACTGAAGCTCAGTCTTCCAGTAGTTTTTCTTCTTTTTTTTCCCTCTTCTGTGCAGGGTTCAGAGCCTAACAATTCGTGTATGTTTTGCCTCTGTATATTCTCCATGGATATAGAGGCTGGATTTTATGGCGATATAAACGTAGCAAATCCATAGTCTTTTTCTCATTAAATCATGATGAGATGCAAGGGTAGCGGGCCGCTACAGATTGTTTCGACAGTGACATAATATTGATTTTCAGATGTACGCGTGGTATGAGAGGCGATGGGATGGTCGTACCAAGCATATTGCAGCTCAATAAGATGGTGGAGGTAACACGGGGTGATTCTCCGGATATCTGTTCATAGCAGCACAAGTACTCTACTCATGTCTTGTTGCAGCCGCGGCTTGAGAGCCATCTCTACCCTGACTCGGCTATCCATCAAGCGTCCAAGCTTGATCCGAGTAATATCATCGGTATATAGGAGTACCTTCCATGACACCACCGATTCCCATATATAAATTTATTTAAAATCTGTACCATACAAACTAGTGGGAGAAGAGTGGTTATGTACTCCAGTCAACCAACAAGTGTATGCTATATATCGTTATTTGTCCTTATATAGACTGAAGAGGGTGGGACAGGAAAACCACCCAAAACATGTTTAACTGAAAGTATAGAGGACAAGAATGCATGGTGTCTGAGACTTATTGGCTTCAGTCGGATTAGAGAGAGTTCTTTATTTTGTCATGTCAAGGAATAACTAAAACAGAGTACAATGGATTGGTGGAATATAAATGTTGTTCTATTTCCTTTCATATTGGTTTTTACTCCCAAGTAGTTTCCCCTCTCTACTCCAAATCTTCGAGTCATCCACAGACACAAAGTCACAAACAATGTGCAATAACCAGTCCTTGAACAAATCCTCTGATTTATGCCTTCCTAAATCTTAAGCAGATTACCTTGTGCATGTAAGTCCCGAAATTAGATGATTTTTCAAGCACATTCTTATCAATAATTTCGTAAAAGGTGTTGATTACTCATTTGACCTTGTTTCGTATGCTAAGTATCAATCTGACCCTACTTTTTTTAATTTACTTATTTGACCCCGCTTTTTGAAATTGAAGATGAAAGCTGACCTTATTCCGTTAAAACGAGTTAACATTGTTAACCAAGGGGCAAGTAGTCCTTTTGCCCTTGCTTATTTAACCATATTATATAAAAACATCCATATATTCCAACCTTTTGACATAATTGTAACGAATTTGACATATCTTCCACATTTGACACAAGTTTGATAGATTTGGCTTCAATTTGATAAATTTGAATCATATTGAAAATTTTGGCGGAGTGCACCAAATTTGACACAAGTTTGGTACACTGATTTTGCTCTTGTGGTGGTGAGAAAGCATAGCCAACAAATTAGAAGAGGAAGCCGAGAACAACACCACCATAGTCTTCTCCCCACGCTCGTCCTACTCGTCCCTCCGCGCCACCGCCGCTCTCTCCCTCTGTGTGCCTGCGGAGCCGCTGCCTCCAACCATCCACGCGCCTGCGCTAGCACCACCGCCCCCTCCTCCCTCAGCATGTCGGAGCCAACGCCACCCCCTCCCTCTACGCACCGGCGCTGGCTCTGCCGTTCATGCCGAGAGAGACGAGAGAGAGAGATAAGGGTCAGGCAGGGAGGTACGAGATGGATAAGATTGAAGGAGGGTATTTTGGTCAGTTTGAATAATAAATAGATTTATTTTCTTTTTCCTAAATGAAACCCTATCAGTATATTGCAAATAGAGTCAAACGGTAGGTTCAATTGTGAAAAGCAGGGTTAAATCAGCAACCTAGAAAAAAATAAGATCCGATTGGTAGTTAGCCTTCGAAATAGGGTCAAATAAGTAATTATTCGTTTCCTAAAAGTGATGAACTACTCGTAGTAGAATATTTCTTCTACTGGTAATATAACTCACAAATGAACGGTTACCATAGTAGTGATAATATGGGTAGAACGATAACTACCGGCAGATACCTATGTAAAAGTACTCCAATTGGAATTATTTGTAGCAAATATTACGACCATTTTTCTGTAGCACTAAATATTGAACTAGTCTGAAAATGGTTGTGACTTTTTAATTAATTTCCAAACAATCCTACCACAATTGGACTCCATTGAAGCTACAATTAAGTTTTTTGTTCTTCACATTTCCGAAAGAATGATCAGGTTATCTGATTTGACCATTAATTCCCTATGGAGATATACATTCCAATATCAATATGCTTTTGTTCTAGAGTTTGACAATCACTACACAATGGGGGTCTTAGTTCTATTAACATATATACTCCTACATCTATGTGCCAGTTACATACCTTGTGATGTATAATAAGCCCATTAATTGATGCAAAATGCATGCAATTCGGCCGTGGTAAGAGAAGTCGTATTATTTCTACAGAAAAGCAAGCAGAGGGCAGGAGTGATTCTTTATTAAGACGACTGAATTTTTCCTTCTGCCACGTGGTAATGCAATTCATTTCATTTTATTGTATTTGTTAACATTATTGGTGACTTCAATAATATCGATCTCCAGTATGTATTAATTAAGACCAATAATATATATATAGTAAGTGGAGTTCAATTCTAAAAACTCTGAAAAAACAATAACAAAATAAGTATGTGCTCTTGTGTACCTCTCGTTGCTCAATACAATGAAATAATTATATAAAACTATGGAAAATAATGACAAAAGTTGGGCTGTGTTTAGATCCAAAGTTTGGATCCAAACTTCAGTCCTTTTCCATCACATCAACCTGTCATACACACACAACTTTTCAGTCACATCATCTTTAATTTCAACCAAAATCTAAATTTTGCGCTCAACTAAACACAGCCTTGAAGAGAGAAGGTTACGTACGATGGTTGCAGTGAATCTCCAATTCCACTACCTACCTAATGGTAAATTTTGCAGGTTAGCCCTTCAATTTTATCATATTAAAAAACAGTGAAATCTAAATGAAGGTGATAATATACCCTATAGAAAAATATGGATAACACATTTAATGAAAATTTGGTACTACCAACACTTTGGTAGATATTTCTATTGATTTAGGAAGTTCTGGAATCAATCCAAACAACACATAAGTAGTATTTAGACTACCAACAATTTGGTAGTGTAAGATTTGGCACTAAATCAAAAGAGCCCATAATGTATTTTAATTCTGAGATCTATGGATTGAATTGAGAAATGCATGTCCGTAGAGGGGAATGACATTATAATCCATGCTACTACTTTTTTTTCTAGATTTACAAAGTGAACTTCCCATATTGTTTCCTCATTTAGTGTACAGAGTAACAAGATTTACTAAAACTGTTTGTGTTCCATACAATTTGATCTACTGTTCAGAATAAGAACCAACAACATACCCATGTAAAAAAGAGAGTCATAACACAATATAAATATTTCAATAGAAAACATAAGTAATCGAATTTGATAAGAGAAGTCGTATTCCAAGAGAAAGCACGCATAGGGTGTTGAATTGTGGCAGAGGGCTGGAGTGTTTCTTTATTATGACTGAATTTTCTCTTCTCCTATGGTGTAATGCAATTCATTTCACTTTATTGCGCCTTCGAATACAACTATATACCTCCAGTGTGTATTGATTAATGTTAACATTGGTATGTGGAGTTCCGTCCTTACAACTCAAGCATATGTGCTCTCATACCTCAAAATATAATTAAATAGAAAATATTGTCAACAAATTAATAGGTTGTAGAATCGAATACAAGAACCAAACATACAATAGGGGGTGAATAGTAGGAACACAAAAAACAAAAACTTTTTACAGAACTAAAAATTTACCCTCCAACCTAATGAAGTCCTTGGCGTAGCTGGTCTGACCGTCGTGTACACACCAGTCTGATCGCAACTTCACCGCCAGCCCGACCGGTGTCTGGACGGCTGAACCGTTGCCTTCCTGTACTGCCTTCTAGCCGTCGCTGTTTAGAACGCCCAACGAACTCCGGTCAAACTGTTGGGATCCCTAAAAACGCGTATCGACAAAACTCTCGAAAGTACATCAACTTTATTGTATCAATATGTATTTACAAAGTGTACCTAAAGTACTCCACTCAAGTGGTTGTCACATGATCTAGGATGGGATGCTCCCACCTGGCAATGGTACACCTATTATACGGTCAAGCAAGACAGCAAATGCACAGTGTAGAACAGTGCAATACGCATAGACGCAAGTAGCGACGTGCGTGGGTGTCACGATCTGTACTACGGCCAAATAGAGCAAATACTGGAGCTATAACTAGCATATCCACAGTGTGGGTCTAGAAATACCTCTACAAGAGGAGTAGGAAGAAGATGAGGTCTAACATGCATGCGCCGACCGTAAGGAAGGACTATTTTTGAAACATAGGCCCAATTTGATCATGCCTAATTTTGTGTAGTATATGGACTGGAGAGCTATAATATTTTGAAATAAGTTTGAAAATTTTTGAAATACTTAAGATAAATGAAATATTACCTTTGAAATAAATAAATAAATAAGATTATATTACTGTTACAAAAAATAAATAAAAAAATAGTTAAAAAACTGTCAGAGCAATTATGTTGAAATAGGTAAACACAAATCAAAATAACTTGAACATAAGACTGGTCAAAGTTACCTGTGACGGGTGGGAGTAATGGCGCCATCACAGGTGACCTCATCTGTGACATGCCCTACTTTCCGGCCGATCACATGACAATACCTGTGACGGGCCGGTGAGCAGGGCCCATCATAGGTGATGTCACTTGTGATGGCGCCAATACTCCTGTCCATCACAGGTGACTTTGATTGGGATAAGTAGGGTTGGACCGACGCCCATCCCTCTCAGATCCAGATCTCTCACTCACTCACTCACTCACCCACCCACTCGTTGATAGCCGCCTACTCCATGCCAAGCACCTCCCTTGCTTCGTCGACGTCAACCGCTGTCCTCCCGCCATCATCAAATTCCACCGAGCGCCACCTCCCTGGCCTCAACTTCTCCGTATCCATGACACCGGGCTCCACGTCCCCGCCCTTGACCATCGGCTTCCATTGACAGCCTCCACCGCACTGTCGTCCTACACCGCCGGGCGATGCCTCCCCGACGTCGATCATCGGCCGCCTCCGGCCTCCCACCCTCCTCGAAGACCACTTGCCTCCACCTCCTCTGCCTCCACAATGGCCGCCGCCTTCACGCTGCCCTCGACACCGGCCGCCTTCACGCCCACCTGGAAGACAGCCAACCACTGCCTCCTCTGCTTCCACAACGGCTGCCGCCTCCCCAACACCAGTCACCACCTCCTGATTGTTTCCATTTATTATGATTTAGGTTGTCTATAAATAATTTACGTTGTTTAGAATTATTTTGAGTCACAAATGTTTAGAAATAGTTTGATTTAGGTTGTTTAGAAGTTTTATGACTTAGGTTGTTTAGAAAGTTGTGACTTAAGTTGTTTATTATAAATGATTTTGGTTTTTTAGAATTATTTTGATTTAGAATGTTTAGAAATATTTTAATTTAGGTTGTTTAGAGATTTGTAGACGTAGGTTGTTTAGAAATGAGTTAGGTTCAATTGTCATCAAACTTTGGACAACTTACCATCAAAATTGATTACTACGTCTTACATGTACTTATTATTTACTATATTGTATCGTTCAATTGTTTAATTGTTTTTTAACTTTTTTGAAATGGTTGGTTGTCGTTATTCTTCAAAAGACAAAGGCTATAAGTAACTTGGGTAAATTTGTGGCTTGATGTGTAAGGCCTAGTTAGTTCCCAACTTTTTCTTCAAACTTCCAAATTTTCCATCACATCAAAACTTTCCTACACACATAAACTTCCAACTTTTTTGTCACATCGTTCTAATTTCAATCAAACTTTCAATTTTGACGTGAACTAAACACACCCTAAGGCAAGAAATTGGGTAAGTTTGTGGCTTCACAGGTTCAAAAGAAATGTGAGGTGGGAATATGTGACTGTCTATGTAATTTATGTAAAAATTTGGAATGCATGTGTGCATGATGTTAATTTTGGGATGCATCTGTGCTAAAATGGAGAATATGTGATATTGGGTATGGCTAGGATATATGTGATGTTTCTATTTTCAGAGGGTGTGGCTAGCAAATCATGAGTTAAGTCAATATTTAGAAATTATTGTTTTCCGAAAATACCTCATAACTGAAGGGCCGTAAACAAAGAACGTCACATGTGAGCTCATCTGCGACAGCCTTGTTACTTCAATCCATCAAAGGTGAGTCACCCGACGGGCACAAACTTTGCACCCGTCATATGTATCTCACCTCTGACGGGTTGCAACCACGCATGGGCTTGTGGAGACGCTCACCTGTGACGGGAAATTAAAATACTGGTCCGTCAAAGGTGACTAGAATCACCAGTGACCACTAATCCTTGACCAGGGCGAAATCCATCAAAGGTGAGGGTTAGTGTCCATCTGAGATGACCTGATGCGGCATAGTGATGTGCAAATATGCTTTTTTTAAAATTTATTTTAGTTAGATTAAGGATATGCCACTGACCTCCGTCATTAATATATGTTCAGAGCATGTTAACACCAGAGCTTGCTGATGGAGTTCAGTACAAATTACCTGCTCTTAGTGACTTAGACTCTGTTCGCCCTTCGTGGATCCCAACCAGGAATAATACGCACGGAAAACAGAGCGATCCATTAGCACATGATTAATTAAGATTAGCTTTTTTTTCAAAAATGGATCAATTTGAATTTTTTTAAGCAACTTTTGTATATAAACTTTTAACAAAAAACACACTATTTAACAGTTTGTAAAGCGTGCGCACGGAAAACGAGGGAGGGGGTTGGGAAAAGGGTGTGCCGAACACAACCTTTAGTGTGCAATCTTTGTATTGTGCTTGCAACTTCCCTGCACACGTACTGTAGTGCCTTGCTCGCACGCTTTTCAAACTGCTAAACGGTATGTTTTTTGCAAAAAGTTTCTATACGAAAGTTGCTTAAAGAATCAAAATAATTAATTTTTGAAAAAAATAAATTAGCTAATACTTAATTAATCACGAACTAATGGATCGCTCCGTTTTTGCGTGCGGAGGGAATGAGTTCCCATCAAGAACATGCGAACACAGCCTTAGTATGGCACTTCTATGCAAAACATCCTCATACACAATATTTGGCTGTATTTCTACCCTCAATCCCTAAACGAAGTATGATCCATGTACACATCCAAATTAATTTGGCTCAAATAAAAACACAAGTAATTGTTCTTCCATCCATGAATTATGTGATCCATGGCGAAAAGGATCTACTGTTCAACACGATGTCATGGCAGTGGTAGCTTGATGATCAGATGAACGCATACTACGATACGGAAGACAACACAATGGTGATGCAGCGAGTGCGTGTGCACGCGGGTACTAAATGAGATCAAGGAGGCAGAACAAGGTGATTTTCCAGAATTCATCAGGGAGCAACACCGGTATACTTCACAGTAGAGGTTCCAGCCGAAGTTTGACACCCATATCTACTTGAACTAGGCAAGTATACAAGCCTCCTTGCTCAGTTAGTCTAATATCTCCACGATATTCTTTCCATGAAACCACCCAATCCCAAGCAAAGAGATCGATGCACCACAAAAATAAGGGAGAATAGAGTGTGCTGCATATTCTATTTGACAGGAACCATATATATGCCAACTATATTTGTTCTTATATAGGCAGGATGAGGAAACCACACCAAACGTGCATATCCTATTACCTTAGTAGCTTGCAATGAGAAAACTCGGAGTGTTAGGTGTGTTTGTTTCAGCTTAAAATTAAGATTATAATCTAGATTATTGAGCCAAATTACTGTAAGCTAGATTATAATAAACTAGACTAGAATAAGATGCGAGCTAAAATGTGTAATGCCCTCAATTGTAAGATTACTGTATCAACAAATTTTGTAGGAAAACACACCAAGTTCTAAATAAGAGGTGTGCACCATATGATGGTTCATCGTTCACAACAAATCATGCGCGAATAAATCGTCCACATAGGTTTTAGGTTCCTACATTTACCCCTTTATAAATTGAAGGATGATGCACTTGGCAGTATAGTTCAGATCTGGTAGGTGTCCACAACCACCTGTTGTTACATGAACTTACTGCATGACCGGGGGCCATATGCACATGCCTTGCGCAATATCAAATGTCACAGGGTCAATAATGGCTGAATTATTGCTATCAAACACCGTTGCTAAAAGTACAGTTGAATGAGAATTTAAATTCAGAATTTGGATATTGAATATACATTTTGATTCTGGTGCCAACAAAAATATTCACTCATCCATACATTGCATGCAAAGCTCCATCCAAAAATCAGATGTATCAAATTCAGACCCGTTCACTTTCCCTTCGAACACTTTTCCTAACATAAGGGGGAGTTTGGATGGAACTAAAAATTTTTAGTCCCCTGTCATATATCGGATGTTTGGATATTAATTAGACGTATTAAACGCAGACTATTAACAAAACACATTCCATAACTATGGACTAATTAGCGGGACAAATCTATTAAGTATAACTAATCCATGATTAGCCTATGTGATGCTACAGTAAACATTCTCTAATTGTGGATTAATTAGGCTTAAAAATTTTGTCTCGCGAATTAGTTCTTATTTATATCGTTAGTTTTGTAAGTAGTCTATGTTTAATACTTTAAATTAGTATCCAAACATCCGATGTGATAAGGACTAAAGTTTAGTCCCTAGATCCTTAAAAACTATGATATGGCAACGTTCAACTTGGGCCAAGCTTTTCTCGGCCCAAAACCTCTCCTTATTTTTTTCCTCTTTTAGCCGGACCAGCGATTTCTCCCACTCGTCCAATTTCAACCTTTCAACCTTCACTACTAACCCTTCACTACTGTGCCACCAAGATCAACACCTCCAATTGTTTCTTGTCGAACTATGTCAGCTTTTCTCCCGAATGTAAACTATAGACCGGTTCTACTCCCCCCCGTACCATAAAAAACCAACCTAGTACCGAATGTAACACATCTTAGTACTACGAATCTAAATATACATCTATCGAGTTCAGATTAATAGTACTAAAATATGTCACACCTAATTTTAGATTTGTTTTTTTTAACTAGGAAGGTAGCCCGCGCGTTGCACGGGCATATGTATTAGTTTGTTAAAAATCGGTCTGACAAATTAATTTCAAATAAAAATTAAGATGGTTTTTCATTCGACTTTTTCTTTCAGTGAGCCGATTCAAATGATGTGTTTTTTTTTCAATTTGATTCAGAATTGCATGCTCTCTCTCTCGTGAACGGAACATATATGTGGAGTATGTGCGGCTGACTCATGGATGGCATCATCAAGCGATGGAGGATTTAATCATCTTGAAGTTTTTAAGTAGGTTAAAATTAAGATTAGATTTAATGATTGAAAATATTGAAAAATCAATGTTTAGATTCTTTTAATATAATTTTTATGATTTTTTATAATTTATTAGAGGGTCACATGTCGGTTTAGGGGCAGTGGTATTATTGCTACATGGTGATTTAGGGGCGTTATAGGATCAAAATTTATTATTTATTTAATGTGATGCTTAAAAATTTGATCTTAAACATTTATATTAGAAGTTTGAGTTATGTATATGGATCTCGAATTGTGTATTAAATTATAAAAAGCACAATAATTGAAAAAAAATGAGATAATATGTAACTTGAGTTTTATGATCATTTAGAAATCTGATTATTAATTTTTGATAGATTGAGTATAAGCTTAAAAAATAGCAGTTAGCTTAAGAAATAGGAGAGAAGGGGAGAATTAGGAGGGTGGAGGGAGAACGTAACTACATAAGTACGCACGTATGGAGGTGGCGGTGAGGGTGCAGGTATCAGATTTTCTTTTTAGATGAAGATCTAACATTTAAAATTAATCGGTCCATGAATTTTTAAAAAACAATGGCTAAACATTTATTAGAATTTTGATGATTTTTATTAATCTGTTAGCTAGAAAATTAAAAGAAGGAAGCAAAGAGGGAGGGATGTTTGAACCGTGAGGAGAGGAGGCCCGGGAGGAAGGGAGCAGTGGATTTTTTTTCTAAAGATAGATCTTATTAAGTGAAAATCGAGGGTAAGTTGTTTTGTTTTTTTCTCAAAATTTCTTTGATTTCTAATTTATTAACATTTTTCTGACATTGTAGATCTATTTTAGTTACATGCTAGTGAACTTATTATAAGCATGAAACAATATATAATATCGCTTTCTTTTCATAATTTTTACAACTTAAATTATAGTCAGCAGGTGTATTAAATTCTAATTTTTCATTTTAATCATAATAGCATAATGACACAAATAGAACGTATAATTTGATCCGATAGAAAAAAATCCTTAAAAGAGAAATGGAGAGGAGGTATGTACATGCGTATTGTTTGCACGCATGCTGCTTGCACTGGAAGAGGGGACGTCTCTTTGTAAGTAAGTTATACTTCCTCCGTTTCACAATGTAAGTCATTCTAATATTTCCCACATTCATATTGATGTTAATGAACCTAGATAGATATATATTTCTAGATTCATTAACATCAAAATGAATATGGAAAATGCTAGAATGACTTACATTGTGAAATGGAGGGAGTAACCATTTACCATATTAAGTTATGGTGCATATCTCGTAATAACTGCCTTAATTAGCAAAAGAAAGAAAAAAGAAAGAGAAAATGAGGGGAGGATAGGCGTATGTACATACATAAGAGGGATTTTATTTTGGTATGACGTTTTAAATTATTGGGTCCACTATTTTAAATGAAAATCGACTGTTAGGTATTTTTGTTTTTCTCATAATTTCTATAATTTATTAGAGCGTCACATAGCGGCTCTACATCTTTTGTAGGAGTGCCACTTAGCGAATTAGGAACGTTTGTAGGAAGTTTAATAGATATTTAGTATAGATTGAAGGTATCGGCTTTTTAATTAATCAATACTTGTAGTCTATTAAAGGTGCCGGTTTTATTGTGTTTTCAACCTGTAGAGGTGGAAAATGGTCTATAGGTGCTGGTTAATTTTATCATTTTCGGCACCCATAACACCAAACTCTATGTGCCTTTTTTAGCTACTGTGATCAAAACATATATGTATTATTTAGTTACTTTTATGATTTTAAATGTTTTTACATAAATTTTTCTTTCTATTAAAAGAAGGAAATAGGAGAGATAAAAATATAATAGAACGAAAAGAGAATAATGGGAATAGGAGCGTACCGAGTACATACGTCCGTACGTGTACGTACATCCGCAGGAATGGAGTGGGCCCAGGTGGATTAGGATGGGTGGAATAGATGTTTCTTTGCTCCGTGGCAGCTTAGGAGCATTTGTAGAGTGCCACATGACGATTTAGGAACGTTTGTAGGAAGTTTAATGGACTTTTAGTATATAAGAGATAGATAGATAGATAGATAGATGGATGGATGGATGGATGGAAGGGAGTAGTTGGAACAGCACGCCGCCTGCTGTGAATTTCCTGCACAGCCGCGAGCCGACCATGGCGCCCCGGCCGCCCAGGCTTGTCATGCTGCACACGACCGCACGCTACGCTCGCAGCTGCAACTACCTAGCTACCACGATCGACGGCGGTGAAAGCTAATCACAAGCCACACACGCATGCATCGGAAGACTAATGGCATCTACCAATGCTAAGCGAAGACGCCGGACCTTTTGGTCACCGGCACAAATCGCAGAGAACCATACTGTTCACATGCAATGTCCAGCCAACATGATCAAAGTGGTCAAAATCAACAGTCTCGTACTTGTCCTTTCCGTGATGACACCCATTCCTAAGCGAAGAACACACGGTGCTGTCACGTCAAGTACTGTTTTGATTACTGCTAAGTATGCAAATTAACGGGGAGACAGGATGAAAAAAGCTAGAGGGAGAGGCAAGGAGTAATCTGCTCCAAGTAGGATACAAGAACGGAGGCTCGGCAATCAACATGGATATATATATATGATGTGAGTTCGTTCAAACAGGGCCTTAAATTCTACCAAAGGAGAACTTCGCAGGATCAGCTGAATTTCATTTGTTTCGTATTCATGGTTGAATTCTTTGATGATTGGATTTTCCATTCGTGGTAGGGATTTTTCACCATCCCCTTATTACATGGCAAAGAATTTCGTTCATTGTTTTCACTACGCCAGAACCCTACATCTATGACGGCACACCAGTGATGGGCTTATGAATTGGTCACAGATGACCGTCACCTTTGACAGGTCGTTAGATTTGCCGTCATTGGTGAGGTATCAGGCCGCGACCCGTCATAAGTATGCCCGTCACAGGAATCACCTCACCTGTGACGGGCCAGAATTTTAAGCCGTCACAGGTAAGTTAGTGACGGGTTTGCTCTCCAACCCGTCAATGGTATGACCTCACCAGTGACGGGCCAGGGAGTTAGAACCCCGTCATAGGTGATGGGCCGTCACCTATGACGGATATGACTTCTGGCCCATCACTGATTTTAAGTTTGCAACCGTCAAAGGTGATCAATTTTGACTTATAAAAAAGGAAACCCCCAACCCTCCCCACCCATGTGGCCCACCGCCACCTGCTCAGTGTCTCTTCTCCTCTCCGCCCCTACTCCCTCCCCATCTCAGTCTCTCTTTTCTTCCTCCCACCGACCGCCGGCCTCCTTCGCCCCACCTCCGAAGCTCGCCGCCTCCTTCGCTCGTCGTTGGCTCCTTCACCCACCGCTTCTGGGTCGCGGCCTCCTCCGCCCACCGCCTACGGTCGCCGCCTCCTTCGCCCACTGCCCATGGTCGCCGCCACGCCTCCACCACGCCAGATCCGGGTCGCCACCTCATTCCCGCCTCCACCACGCTAGATTCGGGTCGCCGCCTCCTTCGTGCCCCTCCCCAACCACCGGGCGCCACGGCCACCATCCCCCGACTGCTGGGTGTCGGATCTAGCCTCCACGAGGTTGGGGGACACTGATCCACCCGCCTGTCACCGCCTTCTTCGCCCCTCGACCGCCGGGCACTACGGCCGCCGCTGTCGGGCACTACCCCTAGGTCAGCGGTGTGTTTCTTCAATGTTCTTCGGTTTTCTTCCTGGGAATGTGGGCTTATCGGAGTTGGTTTCTAATGGAGTTGTTGCTTTTTAGAGGGAACATGGAATTCAGCATGGCCGGTGGTGCTCGAGAGGCTGATGGGAGGAGCGCGGTTGCTCAGTGGTTGCCATCCAGTGCTATGACATCGTCTGCATTGTCTTCCATGGCGCCATCTGCTCCATCAGCGACCCAAAAGTACTTCGAGATTTGTGTGATGAAATGTTCTTAGAGACTTTTTCTTACAGACTTTTCTGTGAGATGAAATGTTCTAGATTTTTGTGTGTGATGAATGCGATGGCAACTACCTAGAAGTACTTTTTTTTGTTTATTTTTCATCGAAATCTACATCAGTGACAGGTGTTGAGCTGTGTTTGTGGATCTTTTTTGCTTTTTTTGGGTGATTTTTCTCATCTGTGACGGGTCAAATGATACAACCCGTCAAAGGTGTCTGTCACCATCTGACAGACCTCCACCTATCAAAGGTGAGTTAATTCATCAGGGACCACTGATCTGTGACGAGAGGATCTATCCGTCACAGATGAGGGTTTGAGTCCGTCACAGCTAACTTGTTCTGGTGTAGTGTTTGCTTCTCTTTTTTTTTTTTCTTCAAATTAGCGCCCTTTGGTATGATCTTAAACCAGTGTATAGTGAAAGCAAGACCATCATGTTCGTATGACTACGATTAGAACGCATGGATCACCATTGGAAAAACTCATTTGCGGTCAACGAAACAATTTGTGAAATTCCGGCGTTTAGTTAATCAATTGAGCCACCACAACCACATCGACACTAGAGGTTTCTGGTTTCGGAAGGAGCTATCTCGGGGTCGCCGGATAGTCCGGCCACCGTGGAAATCGCCGGACGGCCACAGTCGTTGGAGAGAGAGCTAAAGTTTCCCTGCGTTGTCCTCATTTTGATGCGGAAGAGAAGAATTACAGTGGCACATTGGCATACAAGAGTTAATTAACAGAGGAGGTCGAGATGAGATTTGGGGATTCTTTTTTACCGTTTTGAACTAGTTTGGCAAAAAAAATATTTGACCAGAGCAACTGAATATCCGGACATACCAGTAAATCCAATATTTCAAAAAAAAATTTCTGAAATATTTTATTATGGGTTGACGACAATTCATTAGGTCCGTTGAAAAATATTAGTTATCTATCCACAAGTATCTAGCAGTGAAAGGGCATGTATTCTACTGGTTGCAATGACCTTAGTAGCATCCTAAAGTTTTGAGTTCAAATCTCCATAAGAACGAATTTTAGATTGGGTTATTTGAGTGCTAAGTCATATGAGCACATATGTTCCGTTGGATGTAGAGGCCGAGTAAAAAATTCCCTTCTCTAGAAAAAAGTATCTAGCGATAATTGATATGGAAATTAAATTAGAATTTTATGCTCTGTGGTATCAAAAGGTTCTTGGGCTCCAAGAATTATTTTTAGATTGTGCAGTTTTACCCCTCTGGTAAATCTAAATGTTATGCTATACCATTCACAAACTTAATAGAAAGATTGTGAGCCGTTCACATTAATTACATGGTTGTACCTTCGAACAAACTGTCTTCAGTATATGGCGTTTTTTGGTTCTTGTCATGGTGCCCTCAACCAGGGTTTGCAATTTAATTTGTTTTGAACATATGTGTTGGGGCTAGCTGAAAATTTTTAATA
Organism: Oryza longistaminata; assembly: GCA_009805545.1. NCBI lineage: Eukaryota > Viridiplantae > Streptophyta > Magnoliopsida > Poales > Poaceae > Oryza > Oryza longistaminata. The sequence goes on from CM020189.1 coordinate 4,701,795, forward strand.
TTTGAACAAATTTTAGCCGAATTTGAATAAACTTTTGACCAAATTCATAAAAAACTGGAAGCCTTGAAAATTTCGGGCTAAATAGTTTCAAGTGCGGGGGAAGGGATACCAAAATTGCCAAACTGCCCTCAAATTGTAAATTGCAAATTGCTCATAGTTTCCGATGTTTGAAACAAAAATTGCAAATAGTGCGCTCAACTGAAGAACCAATCCACGTATGTTTCACTCAAATTTAGCTGGAACAACCTCATCACAAATTGCTGTTTCCTCCACGGATCAAGTGATGCCTGGATACTGGTTCCTAAAAACGTCCAATGCTTCAACCTTGACTTAACGATACAGGGTAGTCAAACTGGACCAGTCAGTTACAAAACATTGGTTTCAGCCGCAGTTTTTTTTGGCAGTCCCATTCCTGAAGTCAAATAACGAGGTATTCCCCGACAAAACTTGCTCTTGTGAAATTATACTGTCTGTCTCTGAATTTAGTGCCAGACTACCAGTACCTCCATCATGGCTAAAGCATTTCTCATTTTTTTCTGATGGTGAAAAAACTGAACAATAACAGTTCCCACTCGGGTTGAGGAGTGACTTCATGACGTCGACCCCATGGGCCCTGAAGAAGATGCTCAATCATCTCCAAGAGAAGTACAAGAACCCTATTGTCATGATCCATGAGAATGGTAACATCACCTGAAACACTGCCAACAACAGAGCATCAACTGATCAAACAGTTTTACACTTTTACTGCAACAATCACACTGCCAAAATGACTGAATCTGATCAGCCGTTTTGCTGCAACAGTCACACTGCCAACAATAAATCATCAACTGATCAACAGTTTTACTGCATCAGTTCAGATATGATATATACTCACTCTCTGCTACATTGGCCATGCTTTTTCAGGAGCCGCTGGGCAGCCTGACCCATCGGGCGGAAACACCTACGACGACGATTTCAGGTCGCAATATCTGCAGGATTACATCGAGGCCACACTTCAATCCATCAGGTATATGCATTTTTCTTTTACATAATAATAGAAGCTTTATTAAACCCATCCAATTACATTAAGCGATACAACCGTACCGAGAAAATTCCTCGGTCGGATTCATTTTTTTATTAAAAAATTCGTGTTGAAATTTGAAATTTTGTTTGAACCGAGCAATAAAACCCTAAAAAGAAATTTCTCTATTGGATTCAATTTCTTTTTTATTTTTAGCAAAAAATCGTGTTGAGATATGAAATTTTTGTTTGAACCGAGTGCAGGAACGGGTCGAACGTGCAGGGCTACTTCGTGTGGTCGTTCCTGGACGTGTTCGAGTACCTGTTCGGCTACCGCCTCCGCTTCGGCCTCTACGGCGTCGACTTCGCCTCGCCGGAGAGGACCAGGTACCAGAGGCACTCGGCGCGGTGGTACGCCGGCTTCCTCCGCGGCGGCGAGCTCCGGCCGGCGGCGGCGGCGCTGCCCGGCGGCGGGGCCTACTCCCAGTGATCAAAGGTTCTTCCTCGCACGCTTTCATCTCGCGAAGAACAGGACGGGACGGGACAATAAAATTTACCTGGATAGATACAGAAGAATTATACAGTTCATATGGAAGTTGATCTTTTGAATAGGGTCTTAGAATGATGAATGGTCTCTCTTCTTCCCCTGGTTTTTGGTTCTTCTGTTTACAGACCAATGATGGGTCATTGTCAGTCAAATCGTGTGGTTTAGATCAATGGGTCAAAGTGTATGATGTGATTATGTAATTGTGTCGATTATATATAAAATTTTGAAGTCCCTCGTAGTTTGAATTTGAAATTGTACACACTAGTACGTTTATACTACTAGGATAGTGGTTATAAATTTTGAATTTTGATGTGTGCCACTGCCATCATCGCACGTCGTTCGTTCAGGAACTGCGTAGGCCTCAGCCCTCAAGAAAGGAGCAGCAGCATAACTGAAGTACTCTCCCCGTCCATAAAACAAACGTGGTTCAAGATAGATCCTCCCTCCGTCCAAAAATAACTCAACTTAGGATAGGATATGACACATCTAGGACAATGAATCTGGACACAGGCTTATCCAGAAGGGTCACATCCCATTCTAGATTGAGTTATTTTGAGACACATAGAGTATAGGATAGGATGTGATACATTCTACTACTATAAATCTGAACAAAAAATACTACATCATAGTACTATCTAAATTCAAGAATGTATCATATTCTATACTATATTTGTTTTTTATGGAACAGAAGTATCAAGTAGTAGAGATGGATGATTCAAGATATACAGCAGAAGCATTTGATTCATTAATTACTACAGTTCAATGGCAACATTGTTTAGCAGGATTTTCCTCAGTATGATTCAGGACTAGCACATATAGAGAATTCCAAACAATATTGTCACTTTAACTGAGACAATTCATAAAGCATCTTCACTTGAAGAAACTGACATGAGGTTGCCTTCCAGAAATAAAAAACCATAACGGTACGAAATACCGGCATCATCAACATAAGATGACGATTAATGACAGCAACCTGAGTTCCTGACACTGAAGCCTCAGTTATTTCCCATTCTTTGCTGAAACAAACCCAAATGTCGGCCAACCCCAGAATATACACGATGGAGGGAAGACAAGTATTCACAGGAATCGCGGAGTAGGCAGACCATTCTGTGCGCCATATATGGAAAGCAGCTCTGTGGCTGATCTTCCACTAAAATTATCATAAGATCGATTATGTACGGGAGCCATCGGACTCCACCAGTGAGGTTCCCCAGTTTGTGGCCAGAAGGTCTCTGAACTCCAGCTGTATGATTGATTGGCATGTCTAGGGGCACCAACACCATTACGGATGTTACCGTTTGTGGTGCTTGCGGTTTCAGTGAGAGGAAAGTCATGGGGGGCTCTGATCTCAGCTGACGATGAGGCTGCAATGAAAGATGTGATTGACAAAGCCCTTGGCCGAACCCTTCTGGTCGCAGGAGGTTGTGGATTGCTTGCCATGGATGATGGAATTGTTTGTTGAACAGCGTGACTTGTCATACCATGGCCATGGCCTCTAGTTTCAGACGCAGCAGTTAATGACCTCAAATGTGCAAGATTGCTTGCTCTGCGAGCTGTCGGCCTGCATTGATCATAAATTTTTAAGACCTAGCACAAAAAGTGATTTCACACCAAAAGAAAGTGAATGAAAATTGTAAGCATAAATTCGCATTGCATAAATAGATTTACTTAATCTTCATGCGATTATTTCTTGGCATTGTTAGTTAACAGTTAAGAGACAGCTATGCATAGCACAATAATTTGTGTTCTTCAAGATCTATGATTTGACTATTGGTTTGAGACACTGCAGGTTATTGGGCGTAAGTCATGTGCATAAATACAATGAATCTTGAGAAAATGAGCTCTTACATACTGGGAGTTGGTGACAGATTTGTCTTGCTTCCAACTCCAAGATAGTAAATACTCTTTTCGTGAAAAATATAGTAAATACCCTATTCACCTAGAGACACATCTCTGAAGTAAAATTTCGAATATTCGTAAAGACTTACCTGTGGAATAAGGAATTATCATGCATATGTGGTCGCAATCTTTGCTGGTTGCCTCCATCATATCTTGGCATTCCTATGCCAAATGGGCCGGTGGAATGATTGAGTGTTCCAGGCATTTGAACATTACCTAAATACTGTTGTTCTCTCTCATGGTTTCTTGGCTCAGTTTCATTGAAAACTTGAGTATTTCTCAAATCTGTAGTTGCATGACCTTCCGTACCAGTAGGACGCTGATGGAATGGTATGCTTTCAGTACTGGCAGTAGAACTAGAAGACGCATACATTGGATGGTGAAAACCATGCAGAGACCCTATATACTCCAAAACTGTCCATTTTTCATAAACAGGAAAACATTAGAATAAATGAAATAAAAACAAAATGAAAGCACTAAAAGGCAAGGATCAGCACACTTACAAGGATTTGGCTCAGATTCGCTTTCCCTGCATCAGGAAAGCATCACCAAATTCAGCATATGTTAAGGTGATGCGTAGAGCCATTTAAGTGAAATATTATGGCTTGAGCATAATTTTAAAACTTTAATGAAAAGAAGAAATAATTACCCAAAAACAGAGGTCAATGGTGTATTGAAGGGACACCACCCAAATTCAAATGAGAACGGCTGAAATTACATCCAGACAGGAAACAGTTAGAATTAAGCTAGACATTGGTGTTGTAGGAAATATGAAACAGTGAAAAGTACCTTGCTATTTTTTTATTAGATCTCAAAAACATCATACAAGCTTTAGAAATAAGACTAACATACACCCTTACAATTTCAGTAAAGGATATTGATAAAACTATCAAGCAATGAAAAAATCAAGCTCATGTTATCTCTTACTCTTAATTCCCTATAGCAGATGGATGTGGTGACCGCATATTTATATGGGTCATTGGATTCTGAAATCTATATGAAAGTTCCCGACGGGATTCAAGTTCCTGAAGAAACAAAACGCAACATATACAGTGTTAAATTGCAACGATCATTGTATGGGTTAAAACAATCTGGTAGGATGTGGTACAACCGGCTCAGTGAATTCCTAGAAGGAAGAGGATTCATCAAGAATGATGACTGTCCCTGTGTGTTTATCAAAAAATCAGAACATGGATTTTGTATTATTTCTGTATATGTGGATGATCTGAATATCATCGGGACCACACAGGTGATTAAGGAAGCTAGTTCTTACCTAAAGACGGAGTTCGAGATGAAAGAATTAGGTAAGACTAAATATTGCTTAGGTCTGCAGCTTGAGCACACTCCTGAAGGGGTATTACACCAGTCTGCATATATCCAGAAGATATTGGAGAAATTTAATATGAAGGATTCATATCCGACGAGAACCCCCATGGTAGTAAGATCTCTAGCAGTAGAGAGTGACCCATTTAGACCACAGGAAAATAACGAAGAATTATTGGGACCTGAATGTCCATATTTAAGCGCCATTGGAGCTTTAATGTATCTCGCGAATGGTACCAGGCCTGATATTGCATTTGCTGTTAACCTACTTGCAAGGTTCAGTTCAGCTCCTACCAAACGGCATTGGAATGGTGTTAAGCAAATCTTCCGTTATTTACGTGGCACACAAGATCTCGGTTTATTCTTTAGAAAAAATCAAGATTTAACCATGGCGGGATATGCTGATGTTGGATATCTGTCAGACCCCCATAAAGCATTGTCACAGACTGGGTATGTGTTTCTTTGTGGTGGTACAGCCATCTCATGGAAGTCGACGAAGCAGACGATGGTCGCGACATCAACAAATCACTCGGAGATTATAGCATTATTTGAAGCGAGCAAGGAATGCATGTGGTTGAGGAGAGTGATACAACATGTACAGAATACATGTGGGCTAAATATCACACCAACTCCAACTATTATTTATGAAGATAATTCAGCTTGTGTTGCACAAATACAAACGGGTTATGTGAAGACGAGTCTCACAAAACATATATCGCCTAAATTCTTCTATATGCATGAATTGCAAAAGAAAGAAGAAATCAAGGTGACTCTCACCAAGACTAGTGAAAATCTCGCAGATTTATTTACTAAGTCTTTGCCAACTAGTGTTTTTGAGAAGCTTGTGCATGGCATCGGTATGAGAAGGATGAGAGATGTGCACAAATCAAGGGGAGCACTTCCCTGACTGTATTTCGTTGATATTGATCATGCAGATCAGTACATCATTCTTGAAGAATGATAGAGTTATCCAGTAGATTAGCTTATGGTTGTACTCTTTTTCCCTTTAGTGAGTTTTCTTTGAAGTTTCTCACATTTAGGTTTTTAATGAGGCAACAGTGCAATATAAGTAGCGTGTACTATGTACTCTTTCTCCTATTCCTTTTCTCCCACTGGGTTTTTGGAAGGAGTTTTGATGAGGCATATGTATAGCGCGGTATTCGCCCAAGGGGGAGTGTTATGAAACCGATCTCCCGAAGGAGTCGGATTTGTAGGACCGTGATCGTGAGGATCACGGTACCTCCTCCTCTTCCTTCTGTTTCCTTATTAATGATGTGGGCTTATACCAAATTTATATGTATGTATCCATATATGACATCCTATTGTGGGTATAAATACAATAGTGAGGTTGAGGGCAAAGCAATACTTGTAACAGAGAGAGAAACATCAATAAAGTTGATTGCCCTCCACTTTCGTGTCCGTGTGTTCGTGTGTACTTGTTCGATTGTTGACAACGTGAATTCTAACAGAAGGTTCATTCGATGATTGTACTAGTGTTTTTCATACCAAAGGGCATCTTCAATGTCATACTCCCTCCGTCCCAAAAAAAAGACAAACCCTGGTTTCCGTGCCCAACGTTTGATCGTCCGTCTTATTTGAAAAAATTATGAATAAAATTAAAAAAACAAGTCACGCATAAAATATTAATCATATTTTATCATCTAACAACATTGAAAATACGAATTATAAAAAAATTTCATATAAGACGGACAGTCAAAGTTGGACACGCAAACCCAGGGTTTGCCTTTTTTTTTTGGAGAGGGAGTATGTCAATTTAAAGATACCTAGGAAGAGAGAATATGAACATATAATACCTCGTCACCAACACGTCCTTGTAGTATGTTTTGAGATGGTTGTGATACCAACAAGCATCATGAGTCAAATCATCAGTGCTTGATACTTACTCCCTCCGTCCCAAACAAAGACAAACCCTGGTTTCCGTGTCCAACGTTTGACCGTCCGTCTTATTTGAAAAAATTATAAAAAAAATTAAAAAGATAAGTCACGCATAAAATATTAATCATGTTTTATCATCTAACAACAATGAAAATACAAATTATAAAAAAATTTCATATAAGATGGACAGTCAAAGTTGGACACGAAAACCCAGAGTTTGCCTTTTTTTTGGGACGGAGGGAGTATAAGACATCAGATGATACCTACGAGGTATTAGATGACACTACATAGGTATCGGTCAATATTCATTGTAAGGGTGAAAGCGGATCGGATTCGAGTGGATAGTAGTCTTACCATATCCTATTCCATATTTTCAAGCAGATCTGGCCTTCTCCTTCTCCGCCATCAGAGCATGGATCCGGTGCGACATGGCGACGATCATGGCCATCCTGCGGCGGAGGGAGGCGACGATGAGGAGCCTGGCCCTGACGGTGCTGGCCTTGCTCCTCACGATCGTCGCCGCCTTCTTCAGAAGCTCGGGAGCCTTGCCAATCTTCATCTTTGAGGTTGAAGGCAAGGAAGAAGAAGAAGAAGAAGAAGAAGAAGATGAAGAGATGGCTCTGTCAAGAACAGCAGCTAAGTATCTGTAGTGATTCAGGCTTGGCATGAGTAGTAAGTAGATCACTGTGATTAATTCAGAGATGATTAGTAGCTAATAGCTTGCTAGTAGAGAGGTCTAGCTAGGTTGCAGTGGCATGGGCTTTGAGCTGAGGCCCCATGGGTGTATTTATAGCCAAGAACTGACCATGCAAATGTACAGCTTTGTTCATGTGTCAAGATCAAGCTTTTTGGTACAGCCAAAGCTTGAAAGAAACATTATATATAAAAAAGAATTAATTGGCATGTGGAGCAAGCACCATGAGAATGTTGACAGTGGAAGCAAGCTAAAGAGGGTGGTGGCCTATGTGATCAAAAGCTAGCAAAAGCTATGAGAAAAATATATGGAGAAAGTACTCCAATTCCAATTAGGTAATAAAGGGTAACTCTCCCAGGTTAAAGATTGGGCCCTTGGGATCCTTATATCCCTGTTTGTTACTTCCTCCGTCCATAAACTAATATAGTTTTAGCTAGTCAAGTAAGATTAAGCATGAGGTTAACAAATTATTATGCCTTCATTAACGCGGTGATAAAACGAAGAGGGAGAGAAAACAAAGATAAGAAGAGAGTATTATTGGTTTAATTTGATGGATAAAATAAGAAAAAACTGAAGTAGTATATTTTTTTCATAATAAATCTTAAGCTAAAATTAAGCTACTCCAATGCCGTCCCGAAATTATAGAGCGCCGTCTTTTTTAAGAAAATACAAAACTCGTTTTTTTTTTGACTATAACTATACAACTATAATATAGTGAAGGTATTATATATGTTATAGATCTAGATTCATATTATATAAAAAATAACGTTATATAATTGTTAACTTTTTATTATTTGTGGAACATAACATGAGATAGAATAATGCTCCAGCGTGATGTTATGAAGACTACTGTTAACAGACCATATAATAGCCCTTAAATTTAGGATGGGTGGATACAATGTTGTTTAATGGCCGAGGGAGTATTCATGGCGACTGTGTGCTTCGCAGTGTTATCAGTAGCTGCTGATGTGGGCTGCTTTTCCACAACTAAATTAAGCAAAATAAACGCAAGCTAACCCAAAAGGGGAGCTTAATTTTCTTGAGCGTTTTCCACTTGGATTCATGCCGTAAAACAGTGAAACTAAAGAGGTATATAATAAGCAGCACGAGGCGCGCGGCGCATGCCAAATGCACTGAGCCAATCCGGCGTTCACATAAGTTGCAGGTGGGCGATATCGCTTTAATTTCTTCGTTTGGGTTAATT
>CM020189.1:4710381-4735554 GCA_009805545.1 Oryza longistaminata
GTACTTGTCATATTGATTTCGCACCGAAACTCAACGACAAATTCATCCACCCAGACAAAATCATTCAACATCACATATTCATTTGCCACTTCTTTGAAACATCTAAAAATCATCCACAAATTTACATCACAAAATCATCACAAAATTCACAAAACATCTAAAAATCACCCACAAATTTACATCACAAAATTATCCCCAAAATCATCCTAGAATCATCACAAAGTCGTCGCCTCCGGATTGCCCGCCACCTGCCACCTCTCCACCGTGTACGCCGCTGGCGCCCCGCCTACTCCCGGCGCCCGCCGCCTCCACCACTATGCCGTCGCCGCGCACGGGGCCGCCGCCTCCCTCCACCGCCACCCCCGCCGCCGCCGCCTGCCACGGTCGCCGCCAACCGCCGCTCGCCCCGTGAGCGCCTGCCGCTGCTCGTCCTGCTGGGCGCGGCCCCGCCGACTGCCTGCCCGCCGCCGCTGGCCGTCGGATGGGAGGGAGGGAGGGGAGAGGAGAGGAAGAGGAAGGAGGAGGGGGGGGGGGAGGGGGAGGGGAGGAGGAAGGGATCTGAGGAGTTGGAGGCTCTTAGATCCAATCTTATCTAAATATCTCGGTGAGGAGGAAAGTCTCGTCTGGGACTTAACGATCAGAGATGGGAGAGACATATTTACTTCCGGTTGGAGTTACCAACCGGAACTAATATGGATTGAGTAAAGATCTAAATAATCTTTAATCCCGGTTGTAGTATCTTTAGTCCCGGTTGATAGTATGATCCTCGCCCCCCTGACAGGCCTCTGACAGGGATGAATCGGGACTAAAGATCATCTTTTGCCGCGTTGGTAATAACAACCGGGACTAAAAACAATCTTTAGTCCCGGTTCTAATATATGTGGAAAATCAGCCGACCCAGCAAAATCACTTCTCCAGTAGTGGGTTGACTGACAGATATATGTTTTGATGAGGAATGATAATACTCAATGTGGTGCAAACTGCAAAGTGGATTTCCATAGGAAAAAGTACGAATTACCCCCCTAACTATCGTGGTCGACCGATTTAACCCCCTAAATTCGAAAACCGGACATTTGACGCCTCAAACTCTTAAGACCAGACAGATTACCACCCTAACTCAATTGAAGCGGTTTTTAGCCTATGTGGCGATATAGTCAGCAAAAGCAAATAAAACTAGTGGGCCTACTTGTGAGCGCTTTTTTTTCTCTCCTCCTTCTCTGCCTCTCTCTTGGTGAGCAAAGGAGAGAGCACGCGGCTGAGGTGAGCCGAGGACGACACGCTCTGTCTCCGCCTACACCACCGACCGACAAAACCCGCCGCCTCCATCGGCAGTCGCCCGAGCTTGCTCCGCGTTCGCCGGCGGGCGTGGTTGGATGGCCACGACACGACGACCAGGACAGCAGACCATTCACCGCCTCCACCGCGTCAACAAGAGAAGTAGAGAAGGGAAGGGGAAGAATTGCAGGGCTCGAGCGTGCGGCGCTGGATACGCTTCCGGCTGCGGCGGTGGTGGCTGCTGCTGCTGCTGCGGCAGCGCATGGGGTGGGCGGGCGCAGCAAGAGCTCCTCACCGTCAAGGTGGAGCTCGAGCTGCTTATGTTGTCCATCCTCGATGACCCTTCCATCAGCCGCGTCATGCTACCCCATGCGCCGCCGCAACAGCCTCATCCATGGGGCGGCACCAAGAAGCGCAGCGGCGACATGCAGCGGTATGGTCTAGCCATTGCGGAGGGCGACGGCGACCTGGCAAGGGTGGAGGTGGAGGGCGTCATGGCAGGAGTGGAGGGCGGCGAAGTGGTGCTCGATCTGCTTCGTCTTGCCCTTGCTGCCCCCATGCGCCGCCTTCCTCGCCCCCCCCCCCCCCTCCGTCGCCCCCAGCAGGCTCCGCCCCGCATTCTACCGTCCTTGGCTCGCCACCGCCGGTGGGTGATGAAGGTGAGGGGAGGGAGAAGAGAGAGAGGGTGGAATTGGGGAAAGAAAGAAGAGAGGGAGAGAAAGAGAGGGCGAGAAACTGACAAGTGGAGCCCACCATTTTTTTTATAAAAATAATGCTGACTGGACTGCCACGTAGGACCAAAACCACCGCGGATTAAGCAGGGGGTTATTTGTCCGGTTTGCATAGTTAGGGATGAAGAATGTCTGGTATTATGGTTTGGAGGTGTAATTCGGTCAACCGCTACGGTTCAAGGGGTAATTCTAACTTTAAGTTCTAAATTTGTCGGCTAGGTAAATAAGTTCCACGGGGCCGCACTCTTTACAAGTTTAGTGAAAACCTATAGCGAACGTATATTAGCGACGTGATTCCACGTGCACCCTAAGTCCCTAACTAGTAAATATAATCTTCCAGTTTCATAATTCTTCAGGGTTTGAAAATTACATGTAATAAACGGGTGGACGTCCACCGAGTGTTAGAATCCACGCATCTCCATCTAACAAACGCAAATCTGAAAGCACAGACCTTTCCGATTTCTCTTGCAGTAGGATACGTGAGCACTCAAGGTCGGGCGCCATGGCAGATGGTACGGGAAAAACTCGCCGGCGGACCTGTTCCTGCTGTGCTTGCGTTCCACCTCCATAGTCGCGAGCTCCACGGAGAAACAGCCATGTCTCCTCCGCCGGGTGAGCACGACGTACCCTGCGCCAGCGGAGACGATCTTCGCCGCGCCCCCGCGCCGCCGAAGTAACTCTCCTTGCGCCCCGGCATACCGCGGTGGCGTCGCGCAAGGACAGGCTCTTCTCCTGCTCCACGCGTCGCCGCTCCCCGTCGCGCCGCAGGAAGACCTCAGGTCGCCGCCGACCACGCTGACGAGGCGCACGTCGTCGGGATTGTCGCCGTCGATGAAGCGGAAGCCCGATCCGTCGCCGCACGAGCCGCGGCGGAGGCTGTCCGGGACGCGGCGGAGCATGAACTTGGAGGCGGAGGGGTAGCGCATGTCCAAGGCGAGCACGGCGTCGGCGTCGTCGTCGGCGTCGTTCCCGAAGAAGATCCAGCAGGCGGCGTCATCGCCTGCACGTCGCGGCGGCGCGGACGATGCAGACCGGCGAGGAGAGGCCGACGAGGACGTGCTTCAGGAGGGTGTCAGGGATGTCGTCCAGCGTCGTCGTCGATCTCGCCATGGCCAGGCGGCGGCGGCGGGTCTCCTCTCCGGCGCCTCGCGTTCATCGTGGGATTCAGTTAATTAGCCCTAATTACTTTCCCAAATTGAGTACAGTTATCGCTACACACGTCGATAATTTGGACCCTGTTTAATTGCAACAATGCAGCTGAACCCTAAAGTTGAAATCCGCAAAAATCAATCTATTGCCGGGAGAAATTATAACAGTGCATAATTACAAGGCACATCTATATATCCTACAATTTTACCAACACAAATGACTCTTAACTTAGGTTGTACATCATAATACTACTCCCTCCATTGTACTAGGATGTGTCGCATCTAAAAGGTTCTTGATATCGCCTAGGGATGAATAGGGGTTTGTCAGGGTTATGGATGCCAACCTAAAGGGTTGACTAAATCTCGGTAGGACCCACCACATACCATATACTATACGGAAAGAACCTTCGAATATAGAAGGAGTTCCGCATAAGGAAGGATGAATAGAGTTTTACATGGAAACGACAAGGACTACTCGGATTGTATCCATATTTGTTTCCCTAGTTCTACTTGGACAAGCGGACACCTATGGGTATAAATACAAGACCCCCTAGGAGGAGAGGGGACACAACCACCATAGAAGACACGGAACATCAGAAGCCACAACATACAAGCCAACATACGCCAAGATAAGCCGCCAGATATCGACATCAGAGATATGCCTAGATCGACCCTATCCGGTACCTTCAGAGACCGGCCGTAGGGATCTAGTGTTGTCTCTGATCTCGTCGGCACGAACTCGAGGAGGAAGGCTACCCTATTGTCGACTACGAGTCAGAACTTCAGACCGCCAAGTCGACAACAGTTAGATAGACTACCTCAAATATTGTACTAGTGTGATTATGGTTAATAAGAACAATATTGGCTTCGGCCAACAGGATGTAGGGTTATTACCTGACAATTCAGGGGCCCGAACATGTATAAAAATCCTCGTCTCCATCTCTTTTACCTCAGTCTCGCGTATACCCTAGTACCAACGATTCGCATTCTATGCAAATACCGGAATCGCGACATTAAACGTCAACAGGGTTTAAAACTATTAAATAAATACGGAAAACTAAACTTTTAGGATATTTCAGAATATTTTCGGATATCTTAATAATAACTAATTAAAATATTCGTATTTTTTCCTTTCGTCATAGTAATTTTTCGTCCGTTAATCTGAAAAGTGGCACCCTCCATACACACGCGCAATTACATCCGTACGACGACCAAAGCCAAAAAAAAGAAAAGAAAAGAAAAAAAGAGTTCGATACAAAATCAATGATCGATTAACAAACCAATCGAACTATCATTGTTAGTATTAGAACTACACCGAGCAATAATCCTAACAATAATCTAATCTCATGGAAACACTTTCCAAAACCAGACTTTCATAGTTCGACACAACCAAATCGGATGCACAACACCATAAGGCAAACACAATAACCAAAGATTCACCCAAATAAAATCAACAAAGGGATCCAAGGAAGAACTCCAATCCACCCCCAACAAAATTAGCATTGCAGCCTAAAGCAATCGACAAATCCCTTTTTACATATCCATCTTGACCTCCTCCAGTTTCTTCCGAAGCCGCGCCGCCGTTGCGCCAGGGAGATGCCGGGAGGGAGGGGAGGAGCCAATCCCGAGCCACCGCGCCGCCGGGGAGCCGCCGACTCACCGGATCTAGCGAGGAGCGGGGCGGCGCCAGCACCCTGACGAAGTGGGAAGGAGCCGACGGTGGGGGAGAGGGAGGGGAAGGGGCGCCGCCGGTGACGCTGGTGGGGGAGGGCCGTCGCCGGTGGGGAGAGATTAGGGGCGCCGTCGGGCACGGCGGGAGGTGAGGGTAGGAGAAAAATTAATTAGGGTTAGGGTTTGTTTGGCCCCCACAGTTTTGATCGATTCGGAACTGATCTGAGCCATCCATCAAAACGAACGGCTCAGATCGATCCCGCATTAGGCCATCCTTCTCGCTGGACCGCGCGCGGGCCGGTCGTTCCAAAAAAAAGTTAGACTTTGAGTTACTTGCACCATGGACAAAGACACTTGTCACGAGCTCAAGGAAAAACAATAACAATAAAATTAAAATTTAAAATGGTTTTTGTTGAGAGTGGGATTTGAACCCACGCCCTTTCGGACCAGAACCTTAATCTGGCGCCTTAGACCAACTCGGCCATCTCAACTTTCTTGACCCGGTTTAGTAAATTCCAATTGTGTTCACATTGTGATATCTCTTTCTTTTACTTTTGCCTTTCTGTTTACTTCGTAGTTTGTACAGACAGCAAATTAAGTGAAGGCATAAACTATTCTTATCTTACGCTTGTATATTTTCACTGAATCAGAGATGGAAACAGTTACACAAAACGCTAGTATACCACTTGTCCAGTTAACCTGTCCTAAGAAAGGGTGGTAGGTAGTCCATGTCGCGAAGATCGGTGTTGGCTGTGAGCGCCATCAGGGCAACGACGACGGATCTCATGGTAGGCCTCATCCCGGGCTCCTCATGCGTGCAGGACTTTGCAAGGGACGCAATCTGATTCAGAAATCAATCAAATCATAGCACATGTCGATGCAAATCATGTTGATTTTGCTGGAGAAGCAAACGGAAGCTGACGAACTGACTTCCCTGCTACTAACCTTGAGAGCCGAGTCGACGGGGTAGTCCCCTTGCAGGCTTGGATCGATCAGTTCATCAAGAGCTTCCGTGGGGTTTGTAGCGCTGAGGGCCTCCTCAAACTGTGGAAGATACAATCAACAATAAGATCCTGGTTTAAATTCAGTTCATACAGTTGGAGCATCAACACATAAATCTTCCATAACTTTGAGAATTTCTGCATTTCAGCGTTTCATACATGGTAGCAACTAGTATGGGTGCTACAATACCATGGATAGTTCAAATCCTACAAATGCACTTAAGTTATGATGGTTCAGGCAAGATTTCTGGCAAAACGAGGCAATCCTTGATTCTGCTGACCATTAGAATTTCATCACCACTCAGACAAATTTAGACGGAAAAATAGGTTTGGAGCACAGATCAACAGGAGAGATTAGCAAGCTTATTCACAGCTTTTGGTAATGAATCAAATCGGCGTAGTTACATACACTGATAACGAAATTACTTTTCTATTGGAAGAAGGATGGTAAATTTATTGATCTGAGTATTTAATTGTAGCACATGGCATGAATTCTGGTTAACATTTACATCAGGAAAAACAGCAATTTGATAGCAGGAAAAATATTACCAGGAAAACCAGTCCTTCTTATTCGCTAACAGATTCACTTGATCTCTCAATAGCTTGTTTGGCTGAAAGAAGTTCATAAAGGACGACAACAAAAGCATAGACATCCACCTTAGGAGGAACCTCACCATATCGAGCTCTGAAAAATATTGTCAGAATTTTCCAACACAAGGAGCTATAAGTGATCACTCTTTTTGCAAAAATCAAGGAAGAGTCGGCAATGTGGACCCTTAAACACAAGGAGCTCATAATTAATTTTTATACCTTCTTCAGCCAGTTCGTTCAAAAAAAAAAAAGGAAGTAAACCATATAGGAGTACAACTTTGGTGCTAAACTGTACTAGTTGCAGATAGGTATCAGTATAGCAGATAGTGCTATAAGCCTATAATGATATATGATGTATGGACTATTATATGCGTCAGTTAGTACACAGAAGAAAAATAAAGAGAGACTACAAGCACTTACTCCGGAGGCATGTAACCAAATGTACCAGCAACTCGTGTTGGCAGTGACTGCGACATGCTTCCAACTTCTGTAAGTTTTGCTAGTCCAAAATCAGCAACCTGCATGGTAAAAACTTTATGGGGGTGTGGAAGAAACAGCAACAAACGTCGCTAAAATGTGTCCCTACATATTGCAGGTGTGGTCAAAGCTCAGAGATTCCCTAAACATGCCGGCTATACAACATCAAGAACCAATGAGGTGTTAAACAGGCCTCCTTGCTGGCTGGCTGGCAAGCCTCCTTGCTCAACTATGCAGGTCGTGTTGTTCTGGTAAACTCTGTCCTGGATTCTCTCCCAACCTATGCAATGGCTGCTCTCCTGCTCCCAAAGGGAACTATTGAAGCTATAGACAAACGTCGCCGAGCGTTCCTGTGGTCTGGGGAGGATTCTTGTCATGGCTCCAAATGTCTGGTAGCATGGGACCTTGTCTGCAAAAGTAAAAGCCTTGGAGGCCTGGGAATCAAGAATCTGCATGCGCAAAACATCTGCCTGCTCACTAAAATGATCTTCAGGCTTTTTTCTCAAAATTCCCCATGGACAAAATGGATTTGGAGTGAACACCAAAGCTCTGCTCTCGGCTCAGCCGATCTGGGAAATCACTGGCACACTCTAATCACTCTCCTGCCGGTCCTTCGAGCTCATTCAATTATGAAAATCGGCGATGGCTGTCGAACAAACTTTTGGCTTGATGTCTGGCTGACTGACAAACCTCTCTCGATTGAGTTCCCAGCCCTCTTCTCTCACAACACAACTACACATCTCACGGTTCGATCAGCGCTACAGGCAGGGCTTAATTTACCTCTTGTTCCAAGACTCTCAACAGTGGCTCAACAACAACTGCATTTGCTACAAGAACTACTACAGGACTTTCCACTCTCACAAGACCAAGACTCGATACAAAGTTCAGTCAGCTGCCGCAATGGCCTGATATCAACTTCAGCCCTCTATTGCAAAACCATGGAAAGTCAGCAACTTTGGCCACCCTGGGAATTCATCTGGAAGAGCTCGGCCCCTCCGAGGGTTAAATTTTTTGGTTGGTTAATGGCTATGAACAGACTACCTACTGCTGTCAACCTGCACAAGAAGTCAATCATCCCCTCCCCAACATGTCAACTATGCAACACCTGCCCGGAAGACACTGATCACATCTTCCTTGCCTGCCCCCTGGCTTCTGCTTTCTAGGGCCTGATTCAAGTGCTACCCACATTAAACTCCCTGAGTGAGATTCACACCATCCGCTGGTCTGGAGACCTCCCGGAACAACTAAACAACACCTTCTTCCTCTTGTGCTGCTGGCGCCTTTGGAGCCACCGTAATGAAGTAGTTTTCCAGCACCTCGCCCCATCCATCAACCGTTTACTACGCTGCTGCGTCGACGACGCCAAGCTCTGGGCAAACCGCTTCAAGCTGGCCGACCGGGCGGTTCTTCCGTCTTGGCTGGCATCCTTCTCGTCTCCTCTCCACCTACTGTTATCTCTCTTGATGTTTTGTTTTGTTTCCTCTTCTCCTCTTGTATGGTTTGTACAGTTCGGATGTTTCCTTTTAATTAATTCAGGTGGGGAGTTTTCCCCCCGGTGGCATTCAAAAAAAAAAAATTTGACAGGGGTTGAACTTTGTATAACCAAAACTCAGTTACTGCATTGCTTTAAATCAATCACAAATACAACCAAGCAAAATTGGGCAGCAGAGCAAAAAAGAAGTACATAATAAAACTACTAGTACCATATTGCTCAGAAGTTTCAATCATTGATAAATATGCTAAGAACATTCAAGCAGTAATCAAACTTCATCAATTTCCCCACTTCCTTTCACAAACTACCTGCAAAAACCACTGTTATCCAAACCACACTTCACATTTCACAGTTTCACATGCTCAATTATCATCCAAAACCTCTCACAACTCACAGTTTTACATGCTAAAACAGTCAAAATCAAACTGAGAAACCAGTAGCACTCACCTTTCACCGGGATGAACACAATCCCCTTCCCGGAGACCCCTCCCATCCCGGGGTTGTACCTCCTGATCAGCTCCATCTCCGCCGGCGACGAGAACCCGTACTGCGCGGCCACCGATTCGAGCGTCTCCCCGTCCCAGAGCGGGTAGGTGAGGAACAGCCCGTACCGCGGCGAGACCCTCTCGTCGCCGCATGAGCAGTTGACGGTGACATTGACCCTCCCATCGCCGCCGGGGATCCTCCCCGGCGGGTACGCGTTGGTGGCCTCCAGCCACGCGGCGGTGGTGAGGTTGGCGTAGTTGGCGGCCACGGCGTCGTAGGTGTCGCCGCCGCCGCCGCGGGGGAGGGGGAGCGGGTAGGGGATGGCGCCGGCGAGGAAGGTGGAGGCGGGCGAGGCGGGGAGCCCGAGGCAGGAGCAGGGGAACGGGACGAGCACGCGGTCGCCGGTGACGACGTAGTCCGGGTTGGTGATGGCCGGGTTGTAGGGGAGCAGCGCTTGGTAGCCGCCGCCGCCGCCGCCGATGGCGAAGACGGTGGCGATGAAGGTGAGGTTTGACCCCTCGGAGAAGTAGTAGGCGGCGATGGCCAGCGGGCAGCCGGCGCGGCAACCGTCGCCGGACGCCGCAACCGCCGCCGCCGCGAAGGCACAGGCGCCGATGAGGAGGGCGGGGAGAGAGAACATGAGGCCTAAGATAAATAAATTTCACATGTAAGTTGTATTTTATTATAGTTGTTTCATTTTTGAACTACCCATTCATTCATGTTTTTATTTTGAATCAGTAAACCTTACATTTATTTCACTCTGAACCACCCAACTCTCTTCTTAAATATATAAATGGTTTATATTTACACAAGTGCATATGGATAAAATAGTTGAGAGCGTTCTAAAGTGTCCCAACTGTAAACTTATCCGATTTTTAAAATGGAAATGTTTGTTAGAGGTTGGCCTAGAGTGAATCTTACTTAAAAAGGGGTCTACATTTCTCATAAATCAACAGCTACAAATGAAACAAATTAGCCAGAAATCATTTTAAGGCCCCTTTAATTCGCAGGATAGGAAAAACGAAGGAATAGAAAAAACACAGGATTTAAAGTGGTAGGATTTTCAAATCCTACATGAAGAGAAAACAGAGGAAAACATAATAATATCCTTTGATAGAGGCATAGGGGAAAAACAAAGGAATCTGCGCCAGGAAGAATCAAGAGGTCTGACCTCTTTTTAGTTTCCTTTGCAATCCACTCATAGGAATACAATATGAGTGCAATCCTATAGAATTTATACTTGCCTTTCTAATGACTCAAAGAGGCTTGAAGGAAAAAATCCTTTGGAATCCCATTTCTCCAAAAATCCTTTGGCATTCCTTTAAATCAAAGAGGCCCTTATGGTTCTCATATATGATATATCATATAATTTTGAGCAATGAATCACATAGATTTACAGTGAATGGACGCATCCGAGTTGACTATGCCAGCATCGGCTACTGGACCAATGAACAGTGAACAGTACGACTCGGACACTAATTCACCTCAACATCATGCGACTACTACTATACTAGTTCCGCATGATTCATGAACTAACTCAACCTCAACGGCATCAACTAACAACACAAATTCTCGGAGTGGCAGATTGGGTCGTCGGTCACCGGCGGAGCTTCCCGGGTAGGCCCTTCTATTCGGTCCACACCTCGCCGTCTTCTACTCCCGCGAGTGACAGCTCGGGACGAGGCATCTCCCCAACGCGGCTTCTTGCCCGTTCCTCGTAAAAAAGCTGACGAAACTACGTTGCCCTCCGCTGAGGGTCACGACACTTGCGGGGTGCGATCCTGGCTGAGCTAGCGCGAATAGTGCTATCGGAAGGGGTGAGATCACGCGCGTTGGTCATGAGTCCATGACCTTACTGGTTTGCAGTGCGGCTTTTATAAGCTCGGCGTCTTCCCTCGGGAGTCGGGAAGAAACCGAGGGTAGCAGCCCGCGAACGCAAATTCAATCCTGATCGCTTAAGTTGATCCAACGGTCAGAGATAAGCGGACCCACTTGTCCAACACCGCCGCAAAGCTGTGTGTGCCTGTCTGTTCAACAGCGCAGCACCATGGCAACGAGGGGTGAAAACGGTCGGAATCGGTAGCATCTCTTCGGAAATCGGAAACGATGCTCGATCAGTCGGTAATTGACCATATTTATCATTTAAACTATTTAGTATCGACATTAATACGATGTAGTAAGAAATTAGAAAAAACAAAATTTAAAAGTATCCAAAAACGATACGGCCGGAAACGGTACCTTAAATAGATGCGTTTCAGTACCCGGTTCAGTCGGGGAATTCCTTCAGTCGGCGGGTTCCAGTGGCCCGAGCATCAGTGATTTGTTCGGCGAGTGAAACGGAGAAACCGGCCCAACAATCACACCCCCGGCATATCCATCGGCAAAGGATTGGCACGTATGCACCGTCTCGCCCCTTCTGCCGGGCCGTGTCGGCCTTGGACCATATGCACCGGATTGGCCCGTTTCGTGGTTTCCTTTCCGAGATGATCCCGTGAAAGTGCCGCACAAGTACACACACAGTAGCCAGCACCCACCAGCAGGTGCATATTCCGCGAATCGGCGGGACGCAGCGTGGGAGGCGACGTGGCGGACGCCGGCGTCCAAAGCGGCAAAACGCCCCAGGAAAACTCGGTGAAAAACAACTTGGCGGAGGAGAAGTGGAGAGAATTCCCAAGGAAAATGCCGTCGCGTTTCCATGACAAAACACCTAGTAGTAGTAAGCTGTGGTATATATAAACGCCACCCTCCCGTGGCCGTACCCGTCGCCCCTGTTCATCCAAAGCGTGAACAAATCGATCGAACGAATCGAGTCTCTCCTCTGTTTTTTTGCTTGATTGATGGGCGGCGGTGCTGTGCGCAAGTTGCTGCTGCTGACGCTGCTGATTCTCGCGTTGGTCGCCGCGGCCGCGCACGCGGCGAGGGCGGCGCCGGGCGGTGATGCCGTGACGCGCGCGGCGAGGTCGCTGCTGTCGAGGGCGTCGTGCTGCACGCACGATGGCAACACGGTGGGCGCGTCGTGCTGCCCGCAGCAGCAGCTGCTGCGTCCGTAGCCACACGCACGCACGCAGCAGCGTGGCATTCCAAACCCTGACGCGTCTCTCTCAACATATAGTCCCCTAGTCCATGGCTCCATGCCACGTCTGTACAAAAGCTGTTTGGTTTTTGACGATTCATTCGTCAATTCGTACATTCAGACGGTATGTCAATCCCTTCTTTTTTGGGGGTTCATCGGTTCATTTGTTCATTCTTTTTTTTTTTTGTATTCTGTTTTAGTGTGTGTAGCATTTGAATTCAAAGGAATTTGTGTATGTATCATGTGTTACTATCTCGAAAGGAGCCGTTTTTTTCCCTCATATACCTGTGTTATGTGTACCGCCATGCCTAAATTGTGACATATGCTTTCAAGTTCAATTTGGTTGAGATTAGTCTTTCTACAAAATATTCACATTCAGAACGCGGTTCCCTATAGAATTATTTGAAACTGATAAATTTTAATCTAAATTATGATAGTGAAGAGAAGACACATTATTCTTTCTTCAAGGTGATCTCTAATCTCAATACGATAGATCAAACAAAAAAAAACTACTATATTACTTGTGAGTAGCCACACGGCGTTGACGTGGCAATTAATGTGTCATTACCAAATTCGCTGGTCCCTTTTCAAAGAAAAAAAACAATTATAATTTTCTGATTCTTGAATGTATCCAAGGAATCAGGAAAAACGGCTGAAAATTCAACTCGCACATTCTCCCCTGTGCAAGTACCCAGCTGCCACATCGCGGAAAACCCCAAAATAATCCAGAAATTAAGCGACGAAACGGATTAACCGCACAAATAAACGCGAATCTGAAAAAAAGAAAGAAAAAAAATATTCTTCGCCTCCGCGTCCGTTGCTCCCCTCCTCCCCCCGCCTCCGCCTCCGCCTCCTCGCCGCGGCGCGGCGGCGACGTCCACCGCCGCCTAGGGTTCGCCGGGGAGGGCCCGCCCTCGTCGCCGCGCAGGTCGCCCGCTGCCCGGTATGCCACTCCGATCCGCCACCGCCAGCTCTCCTTCGAGCTCCTGGGGGAGGGCGCCTCGCCGCGCCGACGACGCCGACGACGACCTCTCCCCGCGTCCCTCCCCGACACCACCTCCGATGGGCAGCGGCGCCGGAGGCGGCGCTCCAAGCGCAAGGCGCGGCTCGGAGCCCCCGATCGAGGAGGAGGAGAAGGAGGGGACGCCGCGCCGGGGCGGCCGTCGGGGTCACGGATCTGATGTCCGTGTCCGTGGTGGAGCGCGAGAGCTCCGACGCGGAGAGGTCCGCGGCGAGCTGCGTGAGTACGTGGGCGTCGGGGTGGAGCTGCGGCAGAGGAGCGTCTCCGGGAGCGGGAGGGTGTTGTCCCGGGAGGACGCGACCAGCAGCTGCGGCAGCAGCGCGCGGAGAGCGCCGCGGCGGCTGCCGCGGTGCCGGAGGCGGCGCCCGCGGCGTGGCGGCCTGAGGCGAACGGTGGCGGGAAGAAGCTGGAGAAGGAGGATTCGCTAGACTGGGAGAGGTACATGAAGGAGAATGGCAACGTTCTTGGAGGTAGGGATCTCGCTGATTTCTCGTGTTCGAACGCAGTTTCTTGTGCTTCTCGCTGATGTTCCATTTTTGTGTTTTGTGACGTCATTTAATCAGTGTTGAACTTAGATTAGTCAGATTGATAGGATGCTCTTGAGACATGTATCTGTTCTGAAATACGAGTCTTATGTGAACGTCGTCTCAGGATAGCCTAGGGGCGTTGAATCACATTTTTTTGGGTATAATGAAGGTGTTCTATTTAGACATTTTTAGACCAACTAAAGTTTGGAGAGTTGACCACAAACAGAACAATGTGGCTTATAGAGATTGCTGGTATCGTGGCCTTTTGTGGTTAAATTTGTAACTGTTACCAGAGAAGCTTCAAAGAAACATATTGTACTCTTCTTCCAATTGCAGGCCTTTTTGTTTTTCAAAAAAAAAAACTTGAATAACTGCCAAATTCCAGTCAGTTCTCGTCATATTTCAAGATCTGGTTAGAGTGGCCTATAATAAGCCTATTGTGTATTGAGTTAAGAAGTTTAGAACCATGCATTTACTGCTCTTTTCAACTACTACTGCAGAAGTTGAGCGCCTTGACAACTCACCATTCAGATACTTCCTTGGAGAATTATATGGTGGAAATTCACTTAGAGGCACAATTTCAGCGGGCAATGATAAGAAACGACAGCGGGTCTACAACACTATGTTTCATGTGCCGTGGAGATGTGAACGGGTATATTTCTGCACTTGTAATCATGCCAGTTGCACCCTGATACCCTCCCCATACACTAGAGTATTTGGAATTTTTAGAGCAATCCTATTTTATGGTGGAAATGAAAATAATTTGCTGAATTCATGTGAATCGCCCTTATCTTGATAGGAGGTATGTATTTATCGATTCAGATCCTGTTTAGGATATGGCTATGTGTAACCTTACAAGTAGATATTTTTTGGGGCAGTATTTGAATAAACTTACAAATATATGCCTTTGAACCATGTAGTGATTAGGTTTGAGTTAATAACTTTAAAATGTACAGACCATAGACAAATAACATTTAGCCAAAGTTAATAGAATACTCCCTCCGTTTCATAATGTGAGTCATTCTAGCATTTCTCACATTCATACTGATGATAATGAATCTAGACATATATATCTATCTAGATTCATTAACATTAATATGAATATGGAAAATGCTAGAATGACTTACATTGTGAAACGGAGGAAGTAACAATTTGCTAATTGAATTGTGTTTACATAATTGCAATATTTTACCTAAATGGTTTCAAAATGTGTTATGCATAAACAGATCTTTTAAAGTCCAAGCATGATGATGCTAGTAACAAGTAACTCAATTATAGAGATTAGAGACAGGTTCATCTAGAAACACTAACTTTCAATATGTATAATAGGTCATTAGTTCATATATTTGGTTAATTGATGAGGAGATGTTTGATTGTGATAAAATGCTGCAGCTGATTGTCGCAGGATTCTTTGTCTGCTTGGATTCATTTCTATCTCTACTCACCATTATGCCTGCAAGAATTGCCATTACAGTCTGGCGGGTGCTTAAAACCAGGTGGGTAGCTGTTGCTAATGTTAACTGGATCTGCAGCAACTGATGCTATTTATTTGCTACTATTCCAATTTAGTTAGGCAGCTAATTTTTTACTTTGTATGATCCATTGCCAATATGAGTTTAGTTAATATGTTGTTCCTTTCTTTTTCGATAGTAGATTGATAAGCTGATGTATGATTCTCATAGTTTTATGATAGCCAATTATTGGTGCTTATAACATTAAGCATTTTTTCTGCCATATACTTTTGCGTCCTATTTTGTTGGATCAACCACTTTTTCCAGTTTAGTTCTTCATTTATAGCCATATTGAGTTGCATACTTACCCATTGTATTTGTGACAGGCAGTTTCTGAGGCCCAATGCTGCTGATTTATCAGATTATGGATGCTTTGTAGTTCTAGCTTTAGGAGTTGCTTCTTTGCAAATGATAGGTTTGTCTTTTTTGTGTGGCTTTTACTAAATACAAATGATATCCTACACGCATACGATAATCCACTCACAGTTGGTTTTGTGTGTGCCAGATATTAGTTTGATTTACCATGTCATTCGTGGCCAGGGCACAATCAAATTATATGTTGTATACAACGTGCTAGAGGTGAGCAAGGCTGTTTGTTGGAAATTTATTTGCTCGATTACTTAGCTCATCCAAACCTTTATTTTGCTTTCTAGATCTTTGACAAACTCTGTCAATCATTTGGTGAGGATGTCTTACAAGTTTTGTTCAACTCTGCTGAGGGACTGTCAACATGCTCGACAGATAATGCAACATTTGAGCTGATGCGGTTCATTTTGGATGAGGCTATTGCAGTTCTTGCCTTTGATATCCTTGGCTATTAGTCCCAATTGAATTTACAGTAGTTTCATTTTATCTATTTTTCAAACTTCTAATTACACTGTAGGTTGACTTGTGCTATTGCTGCTGTTGTTATTTGATATTTTCTAGATTTGATTCCTTAACAAGTTATACTTGTCCATTCATTTGTCCTGTTAGCTCAGGCGATCACCCTGTCAACATGTATTATTGCCCACAACAATGCACTATTGGCTCTTTTGGTGTCCAATAATTTTGCTGAGATAAAAAGCAATGTATTTAAGCGTGTTAGCAAAGAGAACCTTCACAATTTGGTATACTATGGTGAGTATGTTTATGATTTTTCTAATTTTCATAATTCTGAACAGTATGCGTATTGCTTTCATATGATTGTACACTATTCTTTCAATGTTTGGTTGATCAATGGATAGTGCTGAGTTGCACTTTGTGCACGTATGTTATCTACGTAGATGTTGGATCGATAACCATTCATGTTGTAGGGACCCGCTTGTGCTACATTGTGAACCTTAGTTTCAAAATACCTAACTTTTCTAGTTTTAGTTAAGAAAGCATTGTGCATTTCACATGCCCTAGTTACTTCTTTTTTCCATTTTTTTACAATGTTTAGTCTTCATAATTCTTGCTGTGGTGGCACATGAGTCTCATGTGGTTTTAACAATTTGATTTGCAGACATCATTGAGAGGTTTCACATCACATCCTTTCTACTGTTTGTACTAGCTCAGAATATCTTAGAAGCAGAGGGACCATGGTTTGACAGCTTTCTTATTGTAAGTTCAATATTTCACTATGTTTACTTCACATAGCTAGAGACTCTTCTTTGTAAATCTATATCACCTTTTTTTTTCTTTATCGCAGAATGCCTCCTTGGTATTTATGTGTGAAGTACTTATTGATGCTATCAAGCACTCTTTCCTTGCAAAGTTCAATGAGATAAAGCCAGTTGCTTATTCAGAGTTTTTGGAAGACCTATGCAAGCAGGTGATGTGCTGATAAATGATTTCATACGTTACATCCTTTTTACTCTAATTAGCATTGTAATTGTTGACTTGAATTCTACAGTACTCATGCAACTTTGACACTTGAAGTTGTAATTCTGAAGTTATTCCAACTGTCCAACTCTACGAGACACCTACATGCCTGCAAAACAATCCAAATATGAAATGACATTGGTTTTAGAACTTTTTTTTGTCAGCTATTCTTGGACAGTTTATCTTTCAACAGTATATTGACTGTCTTTACCCTGACAGTACCATTTAGAGAATTCCATCTATATGTTAGTTAGTGACAGATTCAGTTTGCCGTTATGATCTCAGCTTTGCTGTTACTACATGTCATTATCGTTAACCATGTGCGTCCCTACATCCTACAATAGGAAAGATGTTCATATGTCGATGTCGTTGTCCAAACCGGCTCAATTACGCGCTTATTAGAAAAAAAACTAATCTCGCGTGAAAAGCCACGCCACCGAGCCCCAGCTGCGAGCAGAAAAAACAAACGGTGGATTGCCTCTCGTGCTGTAAAAAACACCAATCCACCACAACAACCGGGATAGCCACCCGTTGCGCACATGGAGGCGAAAGGCGGCATTTGCTTCGTACTCTTCCCACCGAGCGGTTGAAGCGCAGCACCAGCACGGGGCATAATAAATCGGCCAACCTGTGGGTTGCTCTGCTGCTCTAGACCGATGAAACAGTGCAAGGCCGGTACTTGTCGGGTGGGGAGCTTTTGGTTGCGTTGTTGATCGGCTGACAACGAAGGCCAGGTAGCGCCGTTAAGAGCCGAAGCATGAAGCATCCTATCCTGATGATTAATTCGGCACAGGGACAGGAAGCATCTGGGTGCTGCAGCAATAGTAGATCCCACTCCTTTCTTGTTATAATCTGGATTAGCAGTAATTAGGTACGATGTTCATGGGCCTCGAGGGAACAGTTGGCGTAAATGCGCAATAATCTGCCAAATTAGGACCGAGCTTAAGGTATAGTACTCGGTACTAATTTGCTCGGAGTGCTCGTACTGAACAGCCATTAGAGCTGGTGGCTCCCAATTGACAGATGTGCACGAGGTTTGGCCTATGTATATAAACGAGACACATGCAACCATCCGTCAGTGCAATTTTTTGTACAGTGACCAAAGATTATCATTCTACAGGAGAATTATACCATTATAGCTTCAGCACACAATTATAGATCATGACGGACTTACGCGTACAAACTAGCAACCGAGGTAAACAGGAAGGGTATTAACACCGAAAATACTTAACAAAAAACACAACGGTCTGCTTCGCATTCTGTACACAATCTTAACACTAGTATGTTCCAGTAAACTCAATTGCCAACGCTCCCAGGTCATAAAGCATGGGATTTCGATTACAGGTCATCGATGTTCCCAATTCCCAAAGAGGAAGAAAAAACAGACTGGTTAGTGTAGCAAAGCTACATATCCATGTTTCAGATCCTGCTACACAAGGGGCAGGTCGTGAATAACAGGATTGGGATAATCAGCTGACAGATAAGATTATGCATGCCAAGAAAAGCGATGCGTTGATCTATCAGCAATGAAACGGATTGACTAGAGCACTAGACCATTGGGATATACAAGATCTGCAATGAAGCAGCTTACACCAATAAATTGTCATTGCCCACGAACGCCCCAAGTTCCTGAGCATGCTGTTCATCTACGCCGTTTTGAATAAGGTGCCACTGCCTGGAGAATCTTCTTTCTAGGACCCTGATCCATCAAATAATATTCCACGAATCAAAATTACTGCAAATAACACTAGCATGTTTGAGATGCTGATAATCTCTGCTAGATGCTCTAGGTGAAAGGAGACCTCCCATTTTGTGGGGTTCAATTAATTAAGCATGCTAGCAGACTTCAGGAAAACACAACATATAGTGCAACACATCCTTGCATATTAGTTAAATGAGATGGTGGACCTATAACTTGGATTGTGATACAACACATGTCTAAATACACAAACAGAATCATAGTTTTACAAATCAGGCTTGACATTAAAATGTTATACTTGCTGGCGTGTGATGAGATAGCAAGTTGCTAGCACAAATATTAGGCAGCACTGCATGCCACAGCCCTGTGTAACCCATTATGTTCAAATGGTGAGTAAACGTGACCAGCTTGAATGCATTGGATTCTTGGAGTGGAAACTTTTAGTGAGACACAAAAATCTACTCTCATCGAGACAAGCTCTGGTAGGCTGGTGCACTAATCTGTTATGTACTAAATGAGTGATTGATATAGTTTGCAGGTCCTTTTGACTTGACGATTCAAACTAACTCTAAGGCTGTGTTTGGAACTCCAAGTTCCCAACCCCTCTCCCTCATTTTCCGCGCGCACACTTTTCAAACTGCTAAACGGTGCGTTTTTTGCAAAAAGTTTCTATACGAAAGTTGCTTAAAAAATTCAAATTAATCCTTTTTTAAAAAAAATTAGTTAATACTTAATTAATCACGCGCTAATGGACCGCTCCGTTTTCCGTGCGGGGAGATTGGGTTCCCAACCCTACTATCCGAACACAGCCTAATCACAGATTCACAGTCCATTATGCAGTATCCAGATTATAATTCAAACCAATGGTAAGAACAATAGTACTTCAGTAACAAAATACTCGGAACTAGAACATTTCTACTCCCTCCGTTTCATACTAAAAGTCGTTTGACTTTTTTCTTAGTCAAAGCTCTTTAGGTTTGACCAAGTTTATAGAAAAAATTACTAACATTTACAATACCAAATATGTTTGTTTTGTATTGAAAATGTTAATATATTTTTCTACAAACTTGATCAAACTTAAAGAATCTTGACTAAGTCAAACGACTTATAATATGAAACAGAGAGAGTACATATATGTAAAGATGCTAGTATGAATAAAAAGTACATCTTACCATTGGTACCCCTATTTCCTTAAGGTCACTGTCTCCCATCTGACTCAATGCAGCCATATCCACCTGTGGGCAAACAAATAATAAACAATAAGGAAAGAAAACATTGGCATCGCCAGTGAACACTCAAAAAACTTACTATTAGCTTGAACACATATGCATAAGTACTCACTAAAACAGGCATATGCTTACTGGATATTGCATGACCTAAAAAAATGCTTATGGTGGTGACCCACATACACTTGGAACATGCAGCATGTAGTGAATAATTGTGTGCGTGAGTATAAACAAAGCTGCTAATGAATAGCTTACAGGAAAGAACACAAGAGCTTTTTTCAGAAAGTAGAAACCAAATAACCCGTAGCAAGCAAAAGGTCAAATACAAAAGGCATTCAAATACTAATACATGAGCCAGTAAGGTAGTCCATGGTTAACAGAAATGATTATCCACAAAAAAGAAAACCATAAATATAGCAATCATATTAGAACCATAATTAGGTTTAAGGTTGGAAATGAATCAGTAATGGTCAATCACCTCTTCAGCATGGAAGAGGAAGACATACTTCTCAAGTCCTAGTGAATTCAGCAACCCAGTAACTGTAAACGGTACTTCTGGCTGCAAAATTGCATACAGCAATGTCAGAGAACTGCAAGAACAAATGATAGTTAAGAAAACACAAAATCAGAAACTCGCTAATAAAATTAGTAGAGCACCTCAGCTAGTTACAAGCATAACTAGTTGAGCTCTTATACGGATAACTAAAGTTATCATATCATATTGAATGGAAGCAGAGTGTTGTCCGTTGTCACAAATGGAAGTTGTACTGTATGATCTGTACCAGCAAGTAAATGCAAAAGATCATGCTTAAACAATGTGACTAAAGGTCTTCTGGTTCCAATGCAGTAGTAACAAACGACTACAAGATGAACCTTATTATTACAGATATATCTTTCTTAAGGTAAACTTTTTATTCTATAATAAATATAAAACAGAACACATGGTTCAAAATAATTCCAAATGCCAAGAATAAATAATGAAACTAATTTAGCTAAGTTTTGCTTTTTACTCAGACTCATAACTAAATTAAATATACAAGAGGAAGTACAAAATACAAACCATCACAGGAGCTGTAGGCATCACTGTAGCAGATGAAGCAACTCCATTTGCTGGCTGAGTTGTATCAATTGAAATGGTAGACTTGGCAGCATAAGGTTGAGTTCTTAATGCATCAGGAGCGTCTCTAGTGATGAGACCTGAAGTCCTTGAGGTACCAGCAGATCTAATGGGTGGCATGGAACGAATATGATCATATGTTCTTGAGGGAGACATATCTCTGCGAGCACTTTTAAGTTTTTCAGGGGACCTGTGCCTCAAATTACCAGACCACGAGGAATAAGCTTCTCTTGAAGAGCCCAACTTCAACAAATCATCCATGCTTCTTGCAGAAGGAATTCGACTAGGAAGAGCAGATGTCCTTGGCTCAGGGAGCCTCTCTCTCATGCCATATCTTGACCTTAATTCTGGAATCTTATCTCTTCCGTCATATCTAGACCTTGATTCTAGAACATGTCCTCTTGCATCATACCTCCGTATATTCTTAGGTTTCCTGGAAAGCTTTTCACGGAGATCCACTCCATTCTGTTCTGCACTACCATTGCTAGACAAGCCTTTCTTCATAAGCTTCAATCTCAAATCATCCCTACCGACCTGGCAATCTTTATATGGTATATTGGTATGCACAAAATATCAGTGTCAAACAGGAGTCATTTACATTTTAGTGGATAAGCAAGAAAACGAAGTGTTCATCATCACCCGTACCATTATCTCCATGCTGCAAACCATTGGTTTCTATCTGTCGTCTGAAAAGTGAGTAAAAAATTTCTGGCATGAGAAAGTAAAATATCTAAGCAATTGATTAGGATAGAAACAATCATATCTATCGGAATGCAAGGGAGATAACGAAACTAACATGATATATCTAATCATATCATCTTGTAAATGGTATAGTAAGCAACTGCTTTCTAAGGAACACAGAATAACATAACAGACCAAAGCTATCAAATAAAGCATAATTGTTATTGACTTATTAATGTAGGAACACTTGTTGAGCAAAATAAAAAAAGCTTGTGCATGTCCGCATGTCTAGACTCTAGATCAGCTAACACGAATGAGAGAGCAAATGGTACCGCAATCAACAAACAGAAAACTGCACTGCTATTAAGTATCAAGTACAAACATAAATGAAAGTAAACCGCTCAATACTCCATACAATATTAGAGTGTTATTAACAAATTTGATAAATTATTGATCCAACAGCTGTAATTCAAATATACATGCTAAATGATCAACTGGTCGAACTTAATTAACCAATGACATGTTTAGTAACACATATCTGATCCATGACACATAATAGGGGGTGCATAACAATCAAAGGACACTCAACATGCACAAAACAATACTCGTAGTTTGCTATAGTTTCTGCAATACTATTCACAGCCCCTGTTATCTAGTTAGTATGTGGTGGCAGTCAGGCCCACATGTCATTGGTGGCAATCGAAACAACATTTTCCTCTTATTCTCTCCTCCAGTGACAAAACAGACCCCACCACCACATTGGATCATACTAGCACACCATTTCAGTCAAAACAACAATCAAATAGGGTGGAAGAGCATAATTCAACTGGTTCTCAGGGTTGAGGGGCAGATTTAAGTGATTTTCTAGCTGATGGATGAAAAATAAATGGAGCCAAGAGTTGTCGGGCAAGAAAGGCTTTTCCCACAATTAACTTTGTAGGTCCAAGACAGATACCTTTTGTTACGCTGCTGGCCATCATACGACTCAGAACCAACCATATTATTTCCTAGTCTGTCCCTCACAGATCGTTTTCTTCCTAAGTGCACACCATCATCATTATCAATGTCAGATACAGCTCGCCTTTTGACAACCTGAAACAAACAAAAGTTAGATGAAGAAGCTGAAACTGAATAACTGATGGACTTCAAAAAGGGCAAAAACAAATGAGCAACACAAGGCATGCGTATCAAGCCTGCTACATTAACAATTTCACATCATAGAATAGCTTGAAAACAGGAATGAATTAGGAACGGAATTAGGAAAACAGGAATGAATTAGAGCATGTTTTGATCCTCCACTCATAGCCAGGCTAAGATAGGCTAACCCGTTGATCTCTAGCTCAAAGAAGCAAGTCTGCTTGTTTGGTTCAAACACCTTACTGCTTGCCAGCACAATTCTCGCGGACGGCTGTAGCACTTCTTTGACTGCATGCCCACCACAGGATGGGCACACTGTGTTGTTTCGTGGGAGAGCTGAATTGGCTTTTGACGGTTGGCAACCAATATGCTGCAGTTATTGGCCACTTTGCCTGGCAAAGCAAGATTAGTTTGCATCTACCAAACAGCTGTCCTTGCGCAAGGCTAGTTTCGCTCTTGCCTAGGATCCAAACACCCCCTTAACCCACCAAGTTCAGGATATCTACAAACTTTCTATAGTTTCGAAGGATCAATATAAACATAAGGAATAGGTAGCCTAAGCTATTCAGATAAGAATGGTAAAATGCAAACTGAAATGAGATTATGTTTACATGCGTTCTAGTGCATTATCATCAAACCAGCATATAAGTTTGGATTCAGAGTATGCAATAACGGATAATCATAATCAATATAGCCAACAGGGCAGACAGAATAGGGCATACTTTAAGCAAAAGTTACAAAGAAACATCTGCTGAGCCTTTCTAATTTCTTTGTCCTCTCTTTTTATTTTCAGTTATTCAAGTATGTTTCATTCATAAATGTGTATATTAGCAACGTAATCACATCAAAATCCACATTGGTGCACACTCATCATCCATCCAACTATGCACCCATCACAACAATTACTAGCCCTGGACTAAATAGCTACTCTAACTGCAATAAGTCGAGAGACTCCTCTCCTAAACTAAAAACTCATAAATTTCAGATTGGACTATCCATACACCTCATGTTTGTTCACGCTTTTCACCTATAGAATTATCAACTTTTTTTTCCAACACATCTAGCGATACTTCCGCACATTGTGAAATCGTAATCTCAAAAAACAGCACCTGGATTTTAGACTTCAACAATCAATCAACACAGAGCAGAACTGCATCCAGCGTCCTATCCTCGACCTACGGCACCAAACACCTTAATCGAAGCAAATACTCAGCGAACCATTGCGACTATCGATTCCCCACATATGCCACAGCTACATTTACTAAAAGCGAAGCAAAGCGGTCGCACCTCGATTCCATCGATTGGGATCATTCGGGATTTCGTCGCTAATCGAATCCGCGACCGGGGGCATCAAAAACGCAGTATATTAATTAGAGAGAAACGGATCCGACGTGACGTCTTTCTCATCTCACCTGACCCGCTGCGGCCGAGGGTGATGGTGACCTGGTGCCTGGATGACGACGCCGAGGAGGCCATCGCCACCACCCGCCGGTGAGAGGGGACGACGACGACGGGCCTGCTGGAGGGAGGAGCGGGAGGCGGCGCGGCGCGGCGCGTGGAGGAGAGGCGCCGGTTAGGGGTTTCGGGGGGAATGGGATTGCGAATTGGCGCTTGGCCGATTGGAGGCGTGGAGTTTACGCGCGCTCGAGAGGGGGAGGGGGAGGGACCGCTTTGGTGCGGGAGAGTTCTTTTTTTCCCCTTTTCTTTTGATCTTCTTTTGGATTTTGGGCCTATTTCACTCGATTTTCAATTTTTTCCGTTCATTTATGGTCTCTTTTTGCGATTTTTTTATTTGTTTCCTCGTCTTCAAAAATTTACAGTGCTGTTTTTTTTATTTTCAAAATCAGGGGTCTTATAACTCTTAAGCAAATGACCAAGAGATTGGGAGTTCCATCGAGTGAATATGGTTAAGAATTCAAATCCTGGAAAATGGTTTCTCCAGGGAAACTGTCGTGACAAATTTCGTCTTTTTATGCCCTGGTCTTAGCTTACGTATGTTGTTTACAGTACAATCTCTCTGATAAAAAGTTATTTGACATTCAGAAAAAAAATGGGTTAAACTTTTTAAATCTATCAATCAGTTTTATAGATTTTAGTGGTTTTTTTTTTATCCAAAAGCATAAACTTTTATATGGCCAAAGCATAAACTAATTTTTTTTGGTCTGGTTGCAGTATCATTGAAAGTCGCTAAACGTGTTAGACTGACAGGTGGGGCCAGACCAAACCCCGTGTAAAGCGTATAAACGCGAACGAACTGGCATGCATTTCGCGCCTCCCGCGAGTCCTACGCGAAGTCGACTCCGATTCTCAATAGGAGACGCGTGCGATTACAAATAAAAAGCCCTCGCCATTAGAGCCAGGCTCTCCCCCAAACACGATACGATAGCGCGACGCGATGCGACGCGAGCGC
Source organism: Oryza longistaminata (assembly GCA_009805545.1). Taxonomy (NCBI): domain Eukaryota; kingdom Viridiplantae; phylum Streptophyta; class Magnoliopsida; order Poales; family Poaceae; genus Oryza; species Oryza longistaminata. The sequence goes on from CM020189.1 coordinate 4,735,501, forward strand.
GACGCGACGCCAACCCTGCAAACAGAACCCTTGGAGAAATGGATGGTTGGGATC
>CM020189.1:4735654-4787306 GCA_009805545.1 Oryza longistaminata
ATCACTGGATACCAACCACGACAAGCCTGGGACGAATGGTGGTAATGATGACTATGTCAGTGATGACTTGATGTTGGAGAGAAATAAGGAAAGATTTCAGTTGCATGACGAGAGCAAACAATGATATACACCTGAAAAGTATGTCCGCTAATGTGCCCCGGTCTTCCACTTTGCATGAAAACTCTGTGGCCCGAAACGTATCATCCTCAGCAAATACAGGGCTACCGATGGATAGCAATTGTGTGCCATCTGCACACATTGATATTGGAAATCCAAGAGACAGTAGCGTGAGACTAATATTAACAGGGGAAAATCAAAGAGAATCTTCAATGCTGCTAGATGGGGCTTGTTCAGGTTCCTTGTCAAAAGACTCGTCGAAAGAGAAAATTGATCGTGAGGCCAATTCTTCCCATATGGAACCTTCTGATGCTGTCAAAAACTTCTCTAAGGACAACCCAATGAAGCGAAGAAAACTCATGTTATTAGATGATGATGATGATGATGTAGGTGTGGAACTGTCTGATACTGTTCAAAATGTTGTCAAGGACAACCCAAGCAAAAGAAGAAAACTCATTTTACCTGATGATGATGATGTAGAGGTGGAACTTTGCAATACTGTTCAAAGTATTGCAAAGGACAACCCAGGGAAGACAATACAGCTTATTGTACTAGATGATGATGATGACAAACAAGAGGATGCTGAAAATCTGAATCACCTATCTCTTGAGTTTGAAGGACCAATTGAAAAGCATAAAATACACATTGGATATGCCACAGGGCAGAGATGTTTAGAATATGATGAACATGGACTACTGGATAGTTTGGATCGCCGGTCTTTGGAGAACACTTGTCCCACAAAGAAACGGAGGAGATACATATGTCCAAGTGACGATGAAGAAGAAGAGGTTATTAAAGGTTCTACGACCACTGGATGTGCTCCGAATGATGTTGCAAATACAGCTTCACAACATGTAGATGCCAAGGACCACCATCTGCAGTCCAGAATGGCATTTGCTTCAGATTTCACCAAACATCAGTATTATATTTACTCACAGCCTATGGGTGAGCCTGCTTGGAGGTATGCGGTATTCTCCTTTTTCCTCTTGAGTAATATTTATTTGTTTGCACAAAATGTGAATGATTTTTTTTCTTCTAGTGGTATCTTTATGACAGATAGCAATGTGCCTATTATGTTGGCTGCACACCTATCAACTAAAGCATGCCAGAGAGTGTCGGAATTTGCAAGATCGTTGCAACCAGTAGTTGAAGTAATCAAGCTCCCTAGGTTGAAAGCATGGCCAGAGAGGTGGGACAAATCAGGACCTACTGACGACAGCATTGGGTTGTTTTTCTTCCCGCATAGTATGAGGTGTGTATTATGTTATGTTTATTCACTTATTTTCCTCTGATCTGAGACTAAAGGTCTAACACCCTTGTTTCATCTCCAGGCCAAATGAAGAATTAGATAAACTAGTGAAAGAAGTAATTGAGAGTGATGTTGTCTTAAAAGCTGTTCTAGGAACTGTGGAGCTACTAATCTTCCCCTCTATTCTTTTACCAGAACAATATCATGGTAAGTGCCCACTTGGTGATTTCTTGCTTCTGCAAATGTTATACTAGACATGGCACTGCACCTAGTGCCCAAATCAGGAAGTTCGGTGGAGCTACGCATGGCTATTAGTTATTGCTTGGAATTATTTTCTTGCAAACCAGTGTTACTGGGGATGAAGTTTTGTTGTTTCATTCTATATCATAATACTTTTTTACTCGTTTTAGCAGTTGATGAACAAAAATTGTGTGATATTTCAGAGTTCCAGGGGAAATACTACCTGTGGGGAGTGTGCAAGGCCAGGAAACATAATCCTGACACAGCTGTTCTTGTTGAAGAACAATGTGGCTTGGTCTCTGCCTCGGAGGAAGGGTCGTCGGACAAAGAAAGTTATGTCATGAAACATGTCAAGGATCGATTGCCTGCAGACTGTAACCCGGAGGCACGGGAGGGGTTCATGGGAATGATGTTACTATCAAGAGACTTTCAGTTCTAACTTCTGGGCAGAGGTTACCAGAATGTATGAGTGAGAATGAGCTATTCAAAAACGAAATCAAGATTCTTCCAGAACTTCAGCACAAAAATGTAGCCAAACTTGTGGGATTTTGCACCGAACGACGCGAAAGGACTACTGTCTACGAATGCATGCAGAACGGGAGCTTGGAAAACGTCATATTTGGCATGTCTTTTCACTAAATTTCAGTTAATTTCAAGTTCATTTGTGGACAGATTTTGTTGATGAACTGATTGTTGCCATCCTGCAAACATTTGCAGGAGCAGCGACAGCAAGGTCGATACTTGATTGGCCGACACGGTTCAGAATAATTGAAGGGATAGCACAGGGTCTAGCTTATTTACACAATTATTCAAGGGTACGTATTATTCATAGAGATCTGAAGCCAAGCAACATTCTTTTGGATTCAGATATGAACCCAAAAATATCCAATTTTGAGTTGGCTGAAATGCTAAGTTCAGGCACTGACGAACAGAAAACGGATAACGTGGTAGGCTCAATGTAAGATGAACTAGTGTTAATTTTATTGCATTTCAAATATTTCATTGCATTCAACTTCACTTCACTCATTTTATATTTCTAACGGTTTTTAAATTGCTTTTCCTTTCCTGACCTAGTGGATTCAGTGCTCCAGAGTATATGCATAAAGGTATTTTCTCAGTCAAAACCGATGTGTATAGCTTCGGTGTGATGGTTCTGGAGATCATAAGCGGAAAAAGATGGACTCAACCAAATCACAGACGGTTCCACAAAGATTTATTAACATGGGTATGTTGAAACCATCCACACACACGTTGCTTGTATTTGACTATGATCCATCTAAAAAAACAAAATTTATGTTTTGCATTTGAGAAAAAACCGAAGTATTCTGTCACTAGAAAATCAGTCAATGAGTGCACCTAGTAAACATGTTATAAAATCAGTCAATGCGTGCCCCTAGTAAACATATTTGCCAGTCTTTTCTAGCTATGAAACACATTAATCATGCCAAATAGATGGACATCTACGGATTTTCTTTTCTATAAAGAAAGCTTTTATCTTAGACTATTAAATCAAGTTGATAGAATATTCCCAGCCTCTGCACATTTAAACTAGGATGCACACAGTCGAAACATACACACGCCCACAAAAAAGTTTATAACATGCGAAAGAAAATGGAAAAAAAATCTAGGAAGCACCAATCTTCAGACTATACCACCACCCGCTCTAAGCACTGACACGCCATAGCAACCAAATCCTATGAATCAGGCTTGTACGGATGTACATAGGTAGAAAATTATGAGCTTGTTCAGATTGATGTTATTTCAAACCATACTAATTTCTTTTGGTAGGGTTATCAAATATGTGCATCCATTTAGTTTCTTGTCAAACTTTGGTAAATACATAAGAAATCCTGTTAAATTTTGGTAAGATTTATTTTCGCTACAATCTGAACACAACCCCTATACTTTATCATGCATTTAGATGCAGTAAGTAAAAGCCTGAATTTTTCAGATGCAGAAAGTCTGAACTTCCATGTATGTATCCATGTCGTTGCGTGCAGGCATGGGTGAGATCGTCGTGCTGCGGCGCGCGCGTGGCGCGGAGGCTGAAGGAGCTGGTCGACCCGCCGCTGCACGCCGCGTCGTTCCGCGGCGGGGCGCTGCCGCGTTGCCTCTCGCTCCCGGCGAGGCGGCGCGCGCTGTCGCAGCAGCGGGAGATGCGGCGGTGCGTCCGCGCGGCGCTGCTCTGCATCCAGGAGAGCCCCAAGCGGCGACCCGCCATGCCGGAGGTCGTCCACATGCTGCGCCCCAGGGGGAAGGCCACGCCGCCGCTGCCCGGTCGGTCTCGATTCACCACGGCGAGAGCGAGCTCGCTCCACGGCGGCGAGAAGAGCAGCTGACTGATTGATGGATTGTTCATCATTTTGGAAGAGAGCAATTTGTACTTGTTAGTAGTGTTCATGAACTGAAAACAGTTCAGAGTTTTTCAGACGAACACAAGAGCACTGAACTGAATAGCTGAAGAGGTTCAGGAATGATCAAATCCTGATACTATATGAAACATTTTGGTGGGTTTTCACTCATTTTCACTGGTACTATAAACTAATGCCGTCAGGTGAAATGCTGATATGGAATGAAATCATTTTGTAGTTGCAGTAATGAATTCTTTTTACCATGTAAAGATTTGCACATTGCAAACGTTTCAAGTACAACAAGAGACTTAAAATCCTGGTCTGCAACAAGAGATTTATTTGTATTTATACAGGGAGTCGGTTGGCTTTTTTTTTTTTTGAGAATGTGCAAAAGGATTGTGCATCTCTTGTATTAAGATTTTAGAAGGTTCAACAACAGAAATCAGCCAACAACTCCGGAAGGAAAAGAAACAAAGGCTAAACAACTAATAGAAGGGGCCTAAATCTCGCGACATCAATTGTGCGACCCAGAACCGTGTCGACCTACTCCGGCAGTAACCCTGCTTCGCACCACAGAATGGCCTCGTCGGTTGGCACCTTTGCAAATTGCAATGCAGGAGACAGAGTTGATTGGCTGGCTGTCTCTGAAAACAAAAATGCAGGTTCAAATGTCCAATTTAGAACCAGTCAAATCCTCCATGTCAGTATCATCCAGCAAAAAACAAAAATATTTACAGATCATTGATTGGCTGACACGCTTCTGAATAATTGAAGAGATATAACAGGGTGTAGCTTATTTATACACTTATTCCAGGGTACAAATTGTTGATAGGGATCTGAAGCTGAGCAACATTCTTTTTAGGATTCCAATATGAATCCAATGATATCCAATTTTTAGTTTGGTTGAAATGCTAGGTTCAGGATCAGACAAACAGAAAACAGACAATGTGGTAGGCCCAATGTTAATAGGATCGATGGACATCTACCTAGGTTAAAAAAACTTTTTAAACGTACTTTCTCATGCAGGCAGATGCAGTTATATATCCATGAGAAAAATCTGAACTTTCAGTTGCAGACAAGCAGTGACTGAAATCGTGTGCTGGTACGGCCCATCTTTACTGGGCCAGAATACTAGTCGGTCTGGAACAGTTTCTATTTTGTGTGGGAAAAAGTCGCTTTGACTCCCTTAAATGTCGGCCGAATCTAATTCGTGACCCTCAACCGCAAAACCAGGTATGATGACTCCCTGAACTATTGAAACAGTGCAATTTGACTCCCTGAGCGGTTTTGGAGGGCGGTTTTGCTGACGTGGCGCTGACATGGCGATGTTGACCTAGTCTTCGTCTCACGTGGCGCTTGCGTGGCATTCGAATTAAAAAAATATATGTTAGGACCCATCTGTCATTCACACACAAAATATATTGTGGACCCACTGACACGTGGGGCCCACATGTCATCTCTCTCTCTCTATCTCTTCCCTTCATCGGTTTGCAGGGGCGGAGCCGGACAAGCGGCGACGCAGCAAGCAACACTAGGGCGCGGCTGCGGCGGTCGAGGGAGGGTCAGCGGCGGCGGCGGTCTAGGGAGTGGTCGGCGGCGGGCCAGATCTTCCCCCTCCCTCTCTCTCCCTCATCTCTTTCTCCCCCATTTGTCCTCACGGAGTAGGGCCAGATCGGCGTTGGCGGCGGCGACGGACGGGGATCGGGTTGGTGCGGCGGGCAGACGGGGCCGGAGCGAGATGGTGTCGCTACCGCCCTCCCGCCCGCCGCGCCAGCGCCAGCAACGACGCCGCGGGAGGGGCCTTGGAGGCTGTGGCATCTGGACCGACGAGGCGGGCGGCAACGGCGCCGTGGGCAGGGACGGGGGAGGATGTTGACGACCCGTTTGGGGGAGGAGGAGGGGCGGCGAGGCGACTCCCGGCGGCTCAGTCGAGAGTACTTGCCGGCGCCGGGTGAACTCCGGGCGGGATGGGGTTGGAGGAGGCGCCGGCCACCGCCACTCCGGCCCTTGTCTGCCACCGCCGACGATCTAGCCCCTGTTCCGGCCCTCGCCCTCCTGCCCTCCCGCCGCCGCCGCCGGGCGCTCCCGCCCACCACTGCCACGCCGCTGGCCCTCGTCCCATGCTCGCGGAGAGAAAGAAGAGGGGGAGGATGAAGAAGGTAGAGAAGAGAGGTAACATGTGGGCCCCACGTGTCAGTGGGTCCCACAATATATTTTGTGTGGTGAATGACAGATGGGTCCCACGTATTTTTTTAATTCGAATGCCACGTAAGCGCCACATGAGACGAAGACTAGGTCAACATCGCCACGTCAGCGCCACATAAGCAAAACCGTCCTCCAAAACCGCTCAGGGAGTCAAATTGCACTGGTTTCAACAAATCAGGGAGTCATCATACCGATTTGCGTTGAGGGTCACGAATTAGATTCGGCCGACATTTAAGGGAGTCAAAGTGGACTTTTCCTTTGTTGGGGCCAAGAATGGGGTGGGCCTTACTTGAGCAGAGATTTCGGCTTACGTGCGATCCAGTTAGGAATAAGGAAAAAGTCCAATTTGACTCCCTTAATTGTACACTGAATCTAATTCGTACCCCTTAACCAGAAACCGGAAGGACGACTCCCCGAACTAATGAAACCAGTGCAATTTGACTCCCTCAGCGGTTTTGGGAGAGCGGTTTTGCTGACGTGGCGCTGACGTGGGCAGGTTGACCCGGTCTTCGTCCCACGTGGCGCCGACGTGGCATTAGAATTAAAAAAAAATCAGTGGGACCCATCTGTCATTCACACAAAAAATACTGTGGGACCAACTGACATGTGGGGTCCACATGTCATCCTCTCTCCTTCCCTCCTTCCTCCTCCCTCTCTCCCCTCTCTCTTTTCTCCCCCTCTCTTGTCGGAGTGGCGACAGCGACGGCGGCATGCAGGCGAGGGCCACAGCGGTGGTGACGGCGGCATGCGGCGAGGGCCACAGCGGTGGCGACGGTGGCATGAGGGCAAGACCAGAGCGGCGGCGACAGCGGCATGTGGGTGAGGACCACATCGGTGGCGACGGCCGGCATGCGGGCGAGGACCAAAGCGCGCGGCGGCGGGGCAGGAGGCGGGGGATCCAGGCGGCGTTGTTGCTGGAACCACGCCCACGACGCGCCGCCAGACAAGCTCGGGGAGCTTGTCTCGGCCAGTGGCGGCAGAGTAGTCGAAGCGGAGGAGCGTAGAGACGTTGGGAGATGGCGCGGTCATGGAGGCGGCTCAGTGGAGCACAAATGCCGCCGAGCTCGTGTGCGCCCTCCGCGCTGTTGTGATACTCCTCTACCTCCATCGCCGCTAACCGAAGCGCCGCCGCCTTCCGAGGCTATCGCCGGTGGTGGAGAAGGGAAAGGGGAGAGGCGGTGCCACCAAGATCTCGCCCACCCTCCGCCGGAGCTCTCGGAGCGTCCTCCACGCCGTCGAGCTACTCCTCTACCTCCGCCATCGCCTGCCGAAGCGCCGCCGCTGTCCGAGAAGGGAGAAGGAGAGGCAGCGCAGCGAAGGGGGGAAGGGACGCGGACGACGATGACGACATGGATATGGCGAGGTGGAGCTGGATGGGTGGGTGGACGCTCCAGCGCCCGCCTCCCGTACGCCGCTGATCTGTCTCTAGCCCCGCACGTACGCCGCCGTTGCCACTCCGGGCCCCCGCTTGCCGCCGCCATCGATCCCCGCGTGCGTCCCGGAGGGGGGAGAGAAAAAGAGGAGAAGGAGAGAGAGGAGGAGAGAAAGAAGGAAAGGAGAAGGATGACATGTGGGCCCCACATGCTAGTGGGTCCCACAATATATTTTGTGTGAATAACAGATGGGTCCCACTGATTTTTTTTTCAATTCTAAAACCATGTCAGCGCCACGTGGACAAAGTCCGGTCAACACTGCCACCGTCAGCGCCACGTCAGCAAAACCGCCCTCCAAAACCGCCGAGGGAGTCAAATTGCACTGGTTTCATTAGTTCGGGGAGTCGTTCTAATCCGGTTTTCTGGTTAAGGGGTATGAATTAGATTCGGCGTACAATTAAGGGAGTCAAATTGGACTTTTTCCTAGGAATAAATTAGGCCGTAGCAGTATTGTGACTCACGTGCGGTCCATACTAATTTTGGCCGGCACGGGATTTCAATCGGAATAAGTTCACCAGAGGTTCCTCAACTTAACAGCGAGATTTTTGAGGTCCCTTAACCACAAAACCAGAAATCTTCACCCCTAAACTATATAAAACCGTTCACTCAAGGTCCCTAGCCAGCATATATGGGTGGTATCGGCTGACGTGGCATCCTAGTCAGCAAAAATAATTTAAACAAAGCACATGGGGCCCACATGTCAGCTGCATATATTATTTTCTTCTCTTTTCTTTCTTTTCTCTCTTCTCTTTTCGCTGCTGCTACTCCCGTCCCTGCCCTGGCCGTGGGACACGAGATCCACCGCCGCCGCCGGAGTCCTCGTCGTCGTCGCTGCCGGCTGAGAGAGTGCAGTTGGGGGAGGTCGCGTCGGCTCCTCGTCCTCCTCGTTGCAGCTGCCCCCCTCGCCGTCGTCGTCTCCGCAGCTGGCGCGGCCGGTCACGTCGATCGACGCGCCGCCGCCGCCGCTCCACCACCGCTCTCGCCCGCCGTTGCAGAGGCCGCAGGGGAGCAAGGCATCAGCGGCGGCGAGGGGTTCTTGGCCGTGGCCAGCTCGACCAGGAGTCTCTCGAGCTCCTCGCCGGGCGGCATGGAGGGACAAACGCGCGGCGGCAAGACAGGCGCAGGAGGACGACGCGGCAGCGGCATGGCGGGACGACGCGGCGGCGGCAAGCCAGGCGCATCGTCGGGTTTGATTTCCGGCAGCAAATTTCCCTGCGCAAACATCAGATCGGGATGGCTGCGGCGATAAGGATGCATGATTCGGAAGGAGGTCACTACAGTTTTTCACTCAATTTTGTCCAGGGTTGAAGATGATGTGTGACGATGCATGGACCGCTGCATGCGCAGGATGATACTGATCTGTTAGGTAGTAGTGCTAGTATCGTAGTAGTAGAAATTTGGTAGGATCGGAATAGTTGGTTTCTGACTTCTGCTACCTTTGTTTTCGGTTTATGCCTCCTGGTTGGCTGGTACGATTGGTAGGAGATTTGCTTGCCAGGACTCGGTTAATTACTGAGACACCTCCTTTTCCGCTGCACATGATTTTTTTGGTTGGATGCGGCAGATTTGGCGGCGTAGGAGCTCCGCGGTGTGCAGGCACGCGTCGCCGCAGGCGTCGTGGTGCGCGCGAGAAGGAGAACCAGTGGCAGCGTGACGCGGCGGCGAGGACGACGGCGCCCAAGCCCGCTTGCCCCCGGGCGCCGCGAAGAACTTCATGGCGCGACGATTCTCCGTCGCCACCGCCACGTCGTCGGCCGCCGACCTCCTCTCCGGCCTCGCCCCGTCGGTCTCCTCCGGGATGGCTGGGGACGAGAGGCGGAGCACGCGCGGAGTGAGAGGCGAGGGAGGTGCGCGTCCATGACAGCGCGGCAAGCCCGAGGTTTGTCTCGTAGACGGAAGGTCGCCAGGCTGGGCCCCGCGGGGCCGGACGGCGCGCAGCGGAAGCACGCCGCCATCGCCGCTCCACCCGCCGCAAGCCTCCTCACTGAAGAAGAGAAGAGGGAAGAGAGAAAAGAGAAGAGAAGGAGAAGAAAACAAACGTGCAGCTGACATGTGGGCCCCACGTGCTTTGTTTAATTTTTTTTGCTGACTAGGATGCTTACGTCAGCGAAACCACCCCATATATACTGCCTAGGACCTTGAGTGAACGGTTTTGTATAGTTTAGGGGTGGAGATTTCTGGTTTTGCGGTAAGGGACAAAAAAAAATCTTTGTTTAAGTTGAGGGACCTCCGGTGAACTTATTCCATTTTCAATCACGTGCGGCCAAGAATGGGCTTGGGCCTACGTCAGCCCATTAACTGGAAGAACAATTTGTACTGTGTTAGATGAACTTGCAATTCATGAGTCAACACAGTTCAGATAAACGGAGCACTGAAAAAAATAACTGAGAGTATAGGAATGATCACAAAGCTCAGTTATAATTTCAGAGTCTATGATAAGTAAAAATTGCGATATAAGATTGGAACCGTATGCTGTTTAAGTTTTTTTTTCACGAATGCGCAAAAGGAATGCACATCAATATATTAGAAGAAAAGAGTTATAGTCACGACGCAATCAGCCAGACCGGCTTATTGCCAAGGGAAGGGAGAAAAAAGCAAAATAAAAAGCTGAGCTAAGAGAAAAACTACGGCGGCTAAACACAAACTCCAAGCAGGAGGATGGGCCGAGCCACGCTAGTAGGAACTATAACTTTAAGTGTACAGCTACAACAAAAGATCTTATCCTGTATGGAAAACCTGTAAATTGCAAATCTACAAGAATTCTACATGTCTCTTAAATGACCATTCCCGTCTAGGTTCAATAAGAAACCAAAATCAAGGTCCAACGTAGAACTAGTCAGATCCTCCATGGTCACAAAGTACCGTGGAGCGAGAAAAACAAAACAGCTGTGTAGATGCTCACTTTTGACAGATTCAACTCCTGCATATAAGAGCAGGTACAATAGCAGGCTATTAGCCAGCTATAAACATATTTTAATGCGATAAACGTGATGAGAGAGAAGAGCAGCGGGCTACAGATCTATAGCCAGCTGCAGCACGGACTCCAAGACGTAATATGTATATGACATGTGGGACCATGTATTAATAGTAAGTAAGCAATTATTTATGAATGGGCTATGCATTGGCTATAGATGATTGGAGCTAATAGTGGCTATACTATATAAACTTTCTAAGCATGAAGTTTCCTGGAACTCGCCTGATTCCACCCCCCATCCTAATCTTTGTTCAAACGTCAATAGGGGACCTGTAAACAATTAGGCATAGCCACCACCTCCTAAGCAATTTAGCCAAAACCAGTCACATCATGCCAGATGCTCCAAGATATTAAAGATGATGAGTGATTGACGTTTTCTGCTCTGCCGAATCACTGCATTTTTATTTAAGCAGCTCATCTAGTAGCCGCTTCTTGCATTCTTCTTTCTTCTCCTAGGACAGTGCCATCCAAGTATCCAACGAACGGCAAGATGGCTCTGGTGCTCAGGCCGCACTGTCGCGCAGTTCGCCGGACGTGGACGCCTACCCGGGACGATCAAGATGATCGCCGAGGCGGCGCAGACGGTGCGGCGCAACAGGGCGACGTGCCTGCAGCTCGCGCGGCGCCTCAAGATGATCGGAGATCTTCTCGAGCAGCTCCACGGCGCGCAGCTGATGCAGCAGCCGGAGACGAGGAACCCGGTGGAGCAGCTGGAGGAGACGCTCCGGCGAGCGTACCTGCTCGTCCGGTCATGCCAGGGCCGGAGCTACGTGTACCGCTGCTTCATGGGAGGCCGGCACGCCGACGAGCTCAGGGAAGTGCAGAGTGAGATCACCTTCTACCTCCAGCTCTTCCCTATCGTCAGCTATGTTGCTACACTCAACTGGGTGAGGCATCTGAACAAAGCCGATCCATCCTGCAAAGAGGTACAGCAAGTTCAAAACTAGTTCTGTTTCTTTCTGAAATTTACAAGCAGAAACAAACCAATTTTTCAGTTTTGGAATCTGAGGTCAACAGAGATAATAACACAGCATAATCTGTGTACATAAATTTGCTGGATTTTGCTTTTTGCATTACTCTGAAAAAAAATGAGATGTGAAAACTCGATGCGTTTTACTGATGTAATATTGTCTGAATATTTCTGATGCTGATTATTTTTGTGGAGGAACTTATGCTTTGTCATGTGTTTGTTTGTACAGGCACCTTTGGTAAGACCATATTTTGTGCCATTTGTGATTCTCTCATGGGATGGATCGTGCTTAGCAGTTGTTCAGAAAGTACACCTTGGTATAGTGTACACATGGTTATATATCTCTTACCTTAATATCTACTCAACTATCTGCAGATCTTTCATATGTGTCTGCAGGAGTTAAATTGTTGCCTAGCTGACATTTACTTTTTGCGATAATTTCATTCAAACGATCGATCGACAGGCATCTAGCTAGTACACTAATTCTGAAAGTGCTAGCTAGTACACTATTGTGATTCTTTTTTACCAGCTAAGTACTTTTGCCTGTGGAGAATTTGGCCTAGAGTAAAAGTTCAGGTGTGCACTTGATCCGAAGTACAAACTGTAAGTCAATCATTGATGTGTCCTGGATAGGTATGTTTTGTTATCTTGTTTTAGCATGGAAGAACAGACCAGATCTGATTACTGTAACTTACCAAACTCTTGGATATTCCCTTCTATCATCCAAGTTTCTCTCAAGATCTCTAGTTTGCATCCAAAGCTTACATTTCGGTTTATCAGGATTATAAGTTCCAGGGTCGGCGAGGCAGTTGCCGATACAGTTGAATCGGTCCATGAGCTCTACACCAGTGAGCGACAACGAGTAGGAAGATATCTAGATGCTTAAGTCATTCAGGTTCCAGAGCTAGGTTTGTGCATTTTCTCAAATAACTTTACTTAAAGGCTCTCTTATGTTCGCATTATAAAGGATAGTTTATTTGTAAATATTAAGCAATAATATAGGGGATCTTCATTTAATTGATAATAGCATAGTGCAATTGTATTTCTTTACACTTATAGTCCATGAGGAAATGAGTTATCTTACAGAAATATGAAATTGCATGTATTGCAAACTTGTCGTTTTTTAATCATTCATCACCCTCTGAACCTTCAGATTTATCAATAATCATTATGGAGGTGAAAAGCACCAGCATGACTCAAGTTCAGCTCTCTTTGACTGTTCAAGTCAAGAGTTGAAAAGGATACCCAAGAGTTCTTACCTGAATAGAGAAAATGTAAAAACCATGAGTCTAAGTGAAGAGGCTCAAATCCATCTCGCTAAATTCAGGTGGGGAAGCTCTCCGCTCCAGTGATTTCTCAAATAAAAATCTCGTTGAGCTGCTTCAGATTCAGAGTTATATGAGCAGTAGGGCTCTAGTTCTGCTCAATTTTCTGCTTCATATTCAGAGTTAAATATTACAAGATAGTTGAACCAGAATCCTACCAAATTTCTGGGTTTTGCCGGGATACAACTGATAATCTCATGGAATCATTGTCAACATTTTTTGAGCTATTTTTTAAGTGAGTTCAGAGATAATAGCAGTGATGTTTCTATGCATTTTTCTGCATCATATATGCAGTGATGTTTCTATGCATATTTCTGCATCATATATGCAGGATCGGTTGTCGTTTGATGTACCTGAGTTTTGATTTGTTGAATTCTACCACTATTCATTATATTCCTTCTTAGTGCTTTTATTGGGTATCATACACATGTTTTAACCACACAAAGTTATTTATCTAAACTTTGTATGATCATGCATTCTCAAGGAATTAATTATATGATCTCTTCATACTATTGTTTCTTTACTACCGAATATATATTAATAGTATAGGGCAAAAGAAATTATATTACATGAACAACTCCACCCTACGACCTTCCTTCCTCAATTAGATGAACGCCTACGTGAAAATGGAAATATAATTGAAAGTGTTTAAAATTGATTCTAAACACTGCCGATTTATTTTCCTCCAAACTCTCAAATTCTTAAACTTTTCACATTCAAACATACACCTCATCCCTCTACATATAAACTGAGAAAAGAAATCTTAAGTCTCAAGATCAGAATGTTTCCTCTCATCGGACTTACTTTTGTATATGCCCGAAGCTTGCCATTTTATATTGGTCTGGATCATCACGCTCTCCTATTAATCCCCATCCCATGATCCGTTTAGTCGTTTACTACATGAGGGAGAGAGGAGAGCAGCATAATAGCGTGACATAGCAGGTGGTTAATTTGATGGCATTTGGAACATGAGGAAACCCTATCGGAATAACCGGCCGGTGGAGCGAGGAGGACGAAGCTGAGATCGATCTGCGTGCAGTTTCGATTCATCAGTTCACAAGCTCTACGCCAGTGAGGGACGACGAGAGTAGGAAGATATCTACATGTTTGAGTCATTATGTTCAGGTTCTAGAGCAAGGTTTGTGTATTTTCTATTCATCCCCATTGTGTTTCCTTTACTGGGCGAGAGAGCGAAGGAAAATAGCATGACACCCGGATACTAATGCAAACCTCAATGCTAAACTTCAGGTATGGATTTTTAAATTGCAGCTCTTGAATTCAGGCATGTAAACTGAAGAGATGTTTCAGTTTCAATCTAGGATCTGCAGCTTTTCCCAGGAGAATCACAAGGGCATGATGGCAATTCGGACTTTCGTATCTTTTTAGAAAGAAACTCTAACAGTTGAGTTGATGCTCTTATGGGTTATAAGATCAATACTATACGGAACTAGGCATGGCAAAGAATTCATCTTCAGAAATAAACTTTTTTTTCGAGTGCTCAATCACCACAGCGAAAAACTTGTCAAACAACACATCACAAAATCACACAGCAGAAACCGATCCATATGTTTGTTGTCATGACTCATGAATACATCATACAACAGAGTTTACTCAACTCCAACAAAATATTCCCTTGGTGATCAACTGATCTTTCCCAATCGCTTTTCTGGCCCCTATTCTATCTATGTACATTACCAAAAATTGATTGAATGAATGAATGATAAAACAATGAGCCAGCAACCTTTGAAGAGGACTGACATGTTTGTCTGCCTAGTATACTTCATCTCCAATAGGATCAACATAAAGGCGAAGATGGTCACAACAAGAGTAAAGCTCCCCTGGATTGCTTACTTCTTGGCGCTCACTTTACCATTGGGAGCTCTCTTTCCATCAGCCGCACTCAAACTCGACTGTTTTCCGTTCTTGATTGACGCCGATGGAGGTCCGTTTATCTTTTTTTGTAATGGTGCTGCCCTTTTCGCAGGATTCGTGCTTCTGAAGTAATTCAAACCCAGCATAGGTCAGGACAACAATGCACAAAATCTGATAATTACTAGAACAATTTCAAAAATAGCAATTGACATACCTGATGTCTGTGCTTTTTGCACCCTTGGGTTGGGCCTTCCTTGCAATTGAGGCACTCCCATTTGCAGAACCTGGAGCTTTTGGTGCACTTGTTGGACGCACCATATCTTGTTCTGATGAGCAACTGGTTGTGACCTCAAAGTCATCAGAATCCTCTGTTGCGACAGACCCAGCCCAACTCCATTGCGGCTCAGGACTGTTTCTTTGATAGAAGACTACATCTTGTGTAGCATCAGGTCCCAATTCTAGTAGGGAATTGCTGCTACCAAATTGGGAGTTGTTAACCCATTCTCCCAAGGCTGCTTCCTTCTGAGAACTAGTATCAAGCCATGAAGATGTATCATTCTCTACATCTGGCAATTCAAAGTTTCGTTTCTTCTGTCTGGGAGTGCCATTGCTTCTGGTCTTTTAAATTAAAATGCACAAAATTAGATTGATCCAACCATGTAACAGAGTTTTGCTGTATCTTTTAAGGCATATGAATACAGTATATTTTACAAATGAAAACATATAGAGTTCTAAGAAACATCCCCAGTCAAATAAGGAATAAGTATTTTTCTGTCTTCCACTTAATCTGTTATGAATTTCATCTTGGGAAAGGAAATACCTCTAGATTTCCAACTTCTTCCATTGGGTTCCTGAATGCAGGAGGTGCGCTGCCCATCCTCATTCTATATATATCTGGGCTTGATTGTGTGCTTCGTATGCTTTCAGTTTCGCCATCTTTCTTAGCCAATGCTGCCTTGAGGCAAGCTATCTGCAATAAGAGATACATAAGCAAAATTTGCCCAAGTTAAGAAAATGAAAAGGTGGAGCTGGTATAAGAACCTGTTCTTTGAGCTCTTTGACTTCTCCCCCTTCCTTGTTTGACTTAGCTGCTCCAAGCTCAACAGTAGCAACTCGCTCTGCAAACTTCAAAGTGCTTATTGACTCACCAATAGCATCTGGTTCTGGGGCTATGTGAACAAACATTAATGTTTTTGCTTGTCCTCCTAACCATGGAAAAATAGAAAAACTTACTCCACATGCTTCCAGTTTTAACAAGGTGAAAACAAGGATGTAGAGTTTTAGAGATACCAAGAGAATCCTGCAATAACTGAGTAAGTTTGCTATTTCTGTAAGGAACATGTGCATTTTTCTGAGCAAGGGATGCGATCACATCGCCTAGTGCTGCTAATGACTTGTTTATGTGTTGTGCCTCCTTCAGCCTATCACCTACAACCTCAGATTTATCAACTCTTTCACTACCAGCTAAATCCACAAGATGCATACAGCCTCTTAGAACTGTCCGGGATGTCAAATCTCTTCCCTGAACATGAACTGTTAGACAGCTGCAAAATACAATCCCCAGTCATCAGCCAGAAATAATTTGTTCAGAATTTTGTTTGGTATGAAAGATGCCATTGATTTGTTTGAAAAAGGGTAGCATTGCAGAATCATACCTATGGGAGCGGCTACTACGGTCATTCATGGCTGTTGAGCATACTGCACGGTTCTTTTGGCCAAGATTCATTAAATCAATCACATCGGATGTTGAAGTGACTGGTACTATGTTTGCATCAGGAACTGCTATACCTTTCTGCGAACTATTTTTAATGTCCACTGTTTCTTGAGGTTAAGGAGAATAAATATGTCACAGAAGAGCAATATTCATTTGTGTATCACAAAAATTTAAGAATTTATGATAACTAATGATAAATCAATATCTAATTTAGTAAGAAATAGGAAAGGATATTTCTTGTTTCCACCATTCTGAAGGAGATCTCTCACTTGTTCATTGTAGATCTCAATCATCTGCACAGAAATTTCATAACAAAATGTATCTTTCCTCTGTGCTTGAATGTTGAATAGGTCATTTAATGCTCTATAGTTGACACCAAGTCCTTCTTCCGTCAATACTTTAGGACCACTCTGCAAAATTAGCAGAATGATATTCTGATATTCCAAGACTATTGAATGTGAAAAACATTGGACAAGTTAGGCACCATTGTAAAGGTCTTCCCTGACCCGGTTTGTCCATATGCAAATATACAAACATTGTATCCATCGAGCACAGAACGGATTAAAGGTTGCATGTCCGCAAAGACCTGTTCTGCACTAATCAAAAGATTGTCCATCATTTAATTGACAACAGCCATATTCTATTTGAAAGAAATAGTGCAGTATCACAGATTGTATGTACAACCTTGCGTGGCTAATGGTCCAAAAACCCTATTGAAAGTAAAAGATTTCCGGGCATCTTTTCCATGTTTTGATGGAGTCATGACAGTGATAGTTCTATCTTCAAGTCCAGCGACACTGCTTGAGGAACTTACCTTTCCAGGTAAGAAAGGTCGTACTCGACAATATACTCTAATATTCCCTGGCAAAGAAGAAACAAGATGTATTAGCATGTTGTGTTGCCCCATGAAAGATGCATGTACATTGTACAATCCTCCATTACTTATATCATAAGGAACAAAAAAGGGTACCTCTAAGATCTTGTATTTGGTTGTATAGCTTACGGTTTTCCTCAAGAACTTTATGATACCCAGAAGCCGCATGAGAAAGAGTGTGCACATGCTTCCCTGATACAGAAAAGAAAGAATATGTGATGCCCTGAAAGATCTCGAGAGAATTGTGGAAAATATTATGGATATTTGGAACTCAGAATTCAGTTTACCAAGCTTATCAAGGTCTTCAGAGTACTGCAGTTTGATGTGCTCCATCCCAGACTTCATAGTTGCAAGATTACTTTTCAAGTCCTGCAGAAAATGTCAACAAACATTCAAATGTAGTATGGATGCAGAGTTAAATTCAAAAGAGAACATCTACTATTATAAATACCTTGATATGTTTCTGTTGCTGATCAAAATATTTATCTGTTTGCTTTGCCTGTATATGCTCGACCACATTTTCACCATTCACTAGTACAGCAGTGCTGACTTCTTCCTTCATACTCACAGAAGTATGGTCTTCTTCATCCATCTTCACAAGGTGAACAATTTATAACAGCGAGTTAGATACTTTTGTAAGAGAATGTTAGATATGTCTAATTGGTAATGGACTAATGGTTATTCACTGGAGCACATTGAGAACTAACAGTGACAAAAAGTACATACATTCCCTGTACTGCATGTACAAGTTGACTCCATTTCTGGTGGTGTATCTGCTCTGGATAACAACTTATCATCATTAGGATCCAAAGCATGTTTCACCTGTAAAGAATTCTCAGTTAGTGGATCTACGCATGTAGTTAGTACAGCCAAAACGAAAAGGTCACTAAAACAATGCAGAATTTGCAAGACTGATGAATTGAAACATACCGATTCATTCTGGTTTGCAGTACGACGCTCAAATTCGTGAATAACTCTGCTCAACAGTGATTCTACAAGCTGCAAATCACCAGAGTCAAAAAAAAATATTTATTTCATCAATCACATCGCTCAAAAGAGTCAACTAAGCAATAGGCTTACCGACGGTATTTCTTCTGGCTTTTTATCTGAGAGCATTGTTTGGACAAGCATTCTGATGGAGTCTGGAGTAGTCTACAATCAAGAAGGTAAAGATTACTACGAAGTAAAGAAATTTACCTACAAAGAAAGAAGATCTATAGACAGAGGCATACTCTTTCCACATGCTCTAGTGAAAAATCAAGACCTAAGCTTTGCTCTAGTGATACGCCATCTCTGAGTAACTCTGCTGAGTAGCTTCTCACCATCGTCTTCACAAAAGGCTCAGAGTTCTTGCGGATGAAGTGCTTTCCAGACATTGAAGGCTTCAGAATGCCACCATATTTTAATGGAGCTGATCTTCCTACTTGCTTACTTTCACTGAATGACCTCAGAGAAAGAACACAGTCTACAACTCGAACTCCTTTTCCACCCTGTAGATGAAAACATTAAGTTCACTCAGTCTATAGAAGCTAAATTACTGATTTTTTTTTATAGAAGCAGCATCCTGCATCCCTTTTAAAATGTCATGTGCTACAATATAACATCAGTAAATTGTGCCAAAAGCTTTAGTGTTGAACTGTTAAGAAGGAAAAGGAATGTCACTAGAAGTCTACGACTAAATGATAATGGCAGTGTCACCTTTTCTAGATCGGATGCCTCAAATGTTGGGAGACCCAAATCTTGTAGGCCCATGAGGAAATTCCTCACATTCTCGAAGTACTGATATGCACAGAGAGCTGCACCATCTGCAGAGTCCGAGGGGGCCTCCACAACCTAAAGGCATCATACTCGGAATGTAAAATTAGCTAACATAAACAAGACTATATTGAATACCTGAAGGAGAGAAGTTTAACCTTGGGCACGCTACCAGGTTGAACCTTATTGAGTGCATTGCAAAGAACAATGCCATTCCTCAGGCCAAGCCGGAATTCCTCCTCGGAGGGCTCTTCTGCAAGGTCCTTTCCACACACCACCCCAACTACCCTTCGCAACCAGTTGGCTGCTTCATATCTTCTTATTGCTGCATTTCTCAAACAAATTGAAGCACCGGTTCATATAACCCCAGTATGTTAAAAACTACAATAGAATATCTGTACTATTCGAATGTCGACATAAAAATGTACTGTGAAATAGGATGATTTCAATTCTAGAAACCAGTCCAAATCAAACCCATCGGTTGCTCATCAAGAGATTGAAGTAGTAACCTACAAAATACACTAAAATCCCAGTGTTGATTGCTTCCAAACACCTAAGGAATTATTGCAGCTAGCTTTTCTTTTACCGAACATTGCAGCTAAATTTAGACACTAAATGCCTAAGGTACCGTGGTTAATAAAAGTGTCATTGATAACTATAAAAGGATACTCTTATATAAATTTTAGCTGGATTCCTGAGGGTTTATGGGATGCTACAACTTTTCTTTCACCAGGCTGGTGCAGAACGTCAGCCAAAAATTTATTAAGATGTAGAGAGCTGCAAAGTAAGCTTAATCAGGGATTTTAAGTGCCAAAGTCTGATAAAATCATAACCTAGTCCATCTTTATTGGTTTACTCTTATAATTGTACCAAGTAGGGGATAATAAGAAATTTGCAAATGAAGGGGCTAAAGATGAAACACACAGTTCAACTAGCATCGATGAGACTAGAGAAAACATCAACAACATTTAGCACATGGCATTCTGACTATTTCTTTGATTACCTTTTCTTTTTGTTTCTTACCAAATTAAAAACAATTTCTCCTAAATTGCTACAGCAGTAAGTAGTAGAAGCAAAACGAAAGTACTAGTATTTGTTTGTTCACCACAGAGTTAACAGATGGAACCAACCTATATATCTGGGAATCTTGAATTATGTCAGAATGGCACAGCATACACATTCTAACCTCTGAATCAAACAGCACTAATCTATGCAATACAAAGAAAAAGCACTACTGAATCGCAGAAAATTTAATCCACCGAGGACACATCCCATCGATCGATTCGAAACATCATCAGATCATGCATTTCACAATAGCTGAAGCCACAATCCACCAAAAAAACAAAGAAAATTCGTCCCATCACCTTATTTCTCATTTTAATTTACTTTTATCTTACCTTTTTATTACTATTAAACTTATGGCTGTGTGGCCTCCTCATCCTTGCGCCATTCCATGTCGATGCTCCTCCCAACCCCAACCCCCTCCCCAACCCCACCTCCCCCACCATCCCCGTTCCCCCGCAGCCCGTCCTCCACGACGGCCGCCGTGGCCACCACCGCCTCCTCCCCCTCCGGCGACCCCATGACCCGGATCACCCCCAAATCCGGCGACCCCGACCACCGCTGCTCCGCCCGGAAAGATCCCACAACGCGGGGGATGGAGGAGATCGCCGATAGGGAGCTACGGATTGGAGGAGAGATCGGTGGTGGTGGTGGTGGAGGGGGGGAGCTCTTCTTGGAGCTCTTGCTCCTCCTCCTCCAAATGGCGGGGGTGATTGTTTTTTGAGGTGGGTGGTGGTGGGGGAGAGGAGTGGAAATAGGAGGATTTTGAAGGGGTGGATTGCATATATTGGTAGGAGAGATTTAGTGAGACTAAAAATGGTGGGGTTTTATATGAGGGGGCTATTTTTGGGAGCATTTGGAATTTAATTCTTGGATGGGTTGTCAATGTGCTGTTTCCAGTTTCCACATGTTTTTCCCATGTTTGGAAGGGTAGAAATGAATTTGTGATCTTGGAGTTCTCAATTTGATTAAGTCATTGGTTTTTTTTGCGTAAAGTTCATGGTATAGGTTTTACAGGATATTTTTTTTCATGGAGATGTCAGGTTTCAATTCTATAAATCAACAAAGTGACCTTTAATGTGTTTCTTTGATTAAAAATGTGAATTATACCTGTAAATTAGACTTGTGGTAGAGATATGAATTAGACGATGGTTGTTTGTTTGAGGGATACATACGAGAACCGTGTATCTTTGTATTGATAGGATAAATAATGTGGTATTAAGAGCACGCATAAAAGGTAAAAACCAAATACGCGATAAATGATCCTGCAAGAAAAATCAAAATATGGGGTTGGCCTAAGCTACTAGCTAGCATGGTATTGGCATTTTGCCAGCTGTAAGCTATTTCTGGGTTGTCAATGATCATTGGCTGGTGCTAAGTTTAACAGTTCAGCAAGACTTAATTTCTTGTTTGGAGTGTTGCAGTTGCAGGAGAAAAAATGTGACACTTTTACCTGCAGTCTGTTCAGTACATACTGTGGTCAAAATAAAGTCTTGCATAGTTGCATGGGTAATTCGATATACTACATTTATAGCCTAGCTAACAAAGTAATTGGACAGGTGTATTTCACCGTATTTAAGCATAATATATGAGGGACTAATGGCAACCCAAAACATGTTTCTTTGCAGTAGTTCAGACTTTAGGTTCAAGAAATATGTGAGAAAATAATTACTGGCATTTTATTTAGAGTACTAATGAGCCGCCTTCGAACTTAATGTCCTTTTCTTCAGTCTTAAGTGCAAATTAACCATCATCAAGAGATGAGGACTTGAACATACAGTTATGATTGATATTATCAGGTTGTTATATGACAATCTTTAGCTTCATCCTAATTATTGACAAGGAGTGACTTGTCCGACTACAAAATCATACTCCCTCTGTCCCTTTTACACCGTTCATACCAGTGTATAACCGTTCGTCTTATTTGAAATTTTTTTATGATTAGTATTTTTATTGTTATTAAATGATAAAGCATGAATAGTACTTTACGTGTGACTAAATTTTTTAAATTTTCTCATAAAATTTTCAAATAAGGTTGCGTTCGATTTTCCCACAAGAGTTGCATTAAATTTTGGATACTCGTGGCACGCTTTTCAAACTGTCAAACGGCGCGTTTCGTGCGAAAACTTTCTATATAAAAGTTGCTCTAAAATATCAGATTAATTCATTTTTTAAGTTTGTAATAATTAAAACTAAATTAATTACACGTTACTACCACCTCGTTTTACGTGAAACACTTAATCTTCATCTTGAGGACATTCAAACACCACCTAAGACGGACAGTCAAACGTTGGAGACAGATACCCACGACTGCATTTATTTTGGACGAAGGTAGTACCAAATTCATGATTTTTATGTGTATTAATATCATTATTCTTTGAAACGAGATTTTCAGGTGCGTCATTGTAAATATGATATCTGTTGAATTACAGGCGAGTTTTTCAGGTGTTCTTCTTATTCTTCATCTGATCTTGTCATCAGCTTTAAGAAATCAGCCGGCTGATGTTTAATTATCACTCACCAAGACAAACAAATATTATAAAAAATGAACAAAGAAAATCATGGCTGCCACGAACAGCGTGCAATTCAAATCTGTAAGAAATTGCAGGCCATGTCAACTCCTGAAGAATATACGCAATACAAGTTCATTGTAACAACTTATTTTAGACAATGGAAATTCAGTGTAGCAACTAACAAGTGACACTTGTCCTTCACACTATTATTATACATTGGAAAATTAACAAATTTTGCATAGCATGAAAACATGCTACTTCGTCACACCAGGAAATCATTGCATGTACTATGTTATGCATCATCAGTACACTACAGTAAACTAGTAACAAAACACCACATCAGACACACCATTCTTGTCCTGCTTCCAGGACACATCAACCATCAGTTTCCCGCCATTTTCCCATTCAAATGCATCCTCAAAGCCAACACCAAAAGCCTCCCTGCCCCCTTCACCTTCATATTCACCTCACTCCCATTTCCATCTCTGCACTCCACATCAACAATTGTGCCACCACAGTTGAGCATGTTGGCAAGCCCGATCTGCGCAAACCTCGCACCGACATCGCCGATTGTTGTGATCGGTGCGAATGCAAAGAGCTCAAATGAGGATGGCTGGAGGGTGAACTGGATGGGCTGTGACTATGGTGTCATCAGGAGCAGTTCTTCAGATTGGCACCTGTAGACGGCATACTCTGCAGCATTGGCCATTTCAGAGGTGTCCTCCCTCTGAGCCCTCTTTGAGTTTGAAAGTAGTTTCCATGTGAGATGTTTTTATTTACCTTGTTCTAGTTCCAGTAGAGATATAAATAAACTTGTCCTGATTCTACTGACGATCATGAATAATTTGCTATCCACTACTACAAACGCATCAACATAAAGTTTCTTAAGGGCCTTCCAAAGACAAAATTAAATTTAATTATTTTGAGCACTAGTGTATCTGTGTACTAACTCTCTCTAGGTGCAGCTCATTTTCCAGTGGACTCTAGACTCATCTGCAAAGTGCAAGGCATTACACAAAAGACGCTGACGAAGCGTATTCTCGAAACGACGTACAAGAGCATCGATTAAACTAGCATTAGTGGGCCATGTCATCCACTAACTATACTTCACAACAACTTATTAAGAGAAACTCTTCAGATTAAAAGAACTTCAGAGAATGTTTCATGGATAGTTCTGTAATTAGGAGTACTGAAGTACTTTAAATCTCCTTTTCTCCTTTAAAAGTAGTCCGTTGTACTCTTTTTTAAGTGGCAGACTCTCAGATCCAACATCTCAAAGGCTCTTATACTTTACTTCATGCTTTTGAATCCTTTTTCAGAAGTAGAACTACCTGGAAAATCATCTAAATTTTTGTTACAGTGAGAGTCAAAGGTTCCATGCAATATATTATTATCAAGACTGGAAGCTCCTAGAGTGCATGGATGGCCCTACTCAGGTTGGAAGACAAATATTTCCAACCTGAGCCGAATTATGTGATGCAATGGCTCTGCAAGATCTCAGACGCTATTTGCAGCTTAATAAATTATAGAGTTCAATATTTGATTGAGTTGAAGCTAAATACTCAAATCCACACTACACATCGAAATTTTATCCATTGCTCAAAATAGGCACTGACTAGAATAGGAAGGTACCTCAGATTATGGGATTGATGAACCCTTGACATTTCCTTGATCTCTTCAGAAAAAACAGAATAAGGCATGAACACAAGAAGCAAGAACATTCAATGCAATGAAGGCTTCTCATGCAAATAGAAAAGGATTTCTCTCATGCGCAACGTCTGCAGGATAAAAATGTCAAGCACCTTACAACAAGGACAACATTTGCTTTCATTCAGGCAGCAATTCCGGTGCTAAGGCCAAACCATAAGTAAGAAAGGTTCTCAGGAAGTGGCCTTCTACCAAGACCATATATGTCAGCACACAGCAGTAAGTAGAAGGAAGAGGTTCTCAAGAGGGAATCTTTATGCAGTTGTCACAAGGGCTACAACCATGTTTGCACCTTTGCCTGTCATACTGCTCACCGAAGTGGCCAAGAAGAGTTTGCCTCCGGCATTCTGTCTGCAGGGAAATTCATTCATCAAGTCGTTGCGATGCAGCATTTTGAATCATACAATAACATTAGTTGGAAGAATTAAATCATAGAGTTACCTTCAGCTCGCAATATGTTTGCATTTTCTTTGCTTGCTCCATTGCAACCTTGAAGCTCTCACTCTTGAAGTTCCCTGAATTCCTCAGCATGCATACAATTCGACCGAGGTCCTTTTTCTGATATAACACAATGCAATGTGCCGGAAGATTGTCTCTTCCTGCTCTCCCTGACTCCTGATAGTAGCTTTCTATCGATTTTGACATGGTGTTGTGGATAACAAAGCGCTGCACGATGAAATATCCAAATCAAAGCTTTGCACCTACCAGCAAAAGAATGGAATTATATCCCAACATTGACTGAAATACATACCACATCAGGTTTGTCTATTCCCATGCCAAATGCTATGGTCGCACAAATGACTTTGACCTCCCCGCTGTGCCATTTTCCTTGTACATTGGATCGTTGACGAGCAGCCAAGCCAGCATGGTAATGTGCGCATTTTATCTTGTACTTCTCCCTCAAGAACTTGGCAGTGTCAGCACATTCATTTTTGGACAGACAGTACACAATACCAGACATGTTCATGAAACGCTCTTTTAGGAGATCACCCAGCTGCTTCTGTGGAGTTTTTGTCTTGCCAATCACCTCATAATTCAGGTTTGTTCTGTCAAAGCTCCTCTTGAGTACCGTTGCATTAGGGATCCTCAAGGTACTTAGTATGTCCTGCAGAGTACATCCAAATTATAGCTACTAATTTCCATCCAAGTAGTAGTGCAGGAACAGGATCAGTGTGACTAGAACCTTGCAGACAGATGCAGTCGCTGTAGCTGTTAAAGCCATAATTGGTACTCGAGGGAAGTTCTGTTTGAGGCATCCCAGGCCTCGGTAATCTGGGCGGAAGTCATGTCCCCATTGACTGGTTTAACATGGAAATCGGTACCATTGTCAGGAAAAAAGGCTGCTTCTTATACAACTATCACAAACGTGGAGTTTAAACATTACCTTACACAATGGGCTTCATCAATCACAAATCTCGCCAGTAAACCCTATTGAAAAATGCAGTTTAACAACAATTCCTCGGATAAAATAAAGGTTAAATTAAAAAAACAAAATAACAATTAAAAAAAATGTAATATGAGATTTGTACCCTCTGGTGTAAACCTATGAGGATCCCAATAAATGAGCTGTTTCCAGCCATTCTTTCAGGAGTGACGTAGAGGAGTTTGAATGACGGTTTACCACTTCTGCAATGAGATGAGAATATGGGATGAGAAGCTAAAGTAATGTGATATGTTTAAGAAGCATTATGCAAGTTACAACACAAAATTCTATTAGATATGCTAGAGATCTAATCAAATGTTTACCTAAGCTCTTGGATTACTGCAGATGACTGTGAAGGTGTCTGCTGAGAGTTCAAAAATGCTGCTGGTATAGCAAACTTGAAGTTTAATGCCACAATTTGATCCTCAATAAGTGACAGTAGAGGGCATACAACAACCGTAACACCTGGGTGCAGTGTTGCAGGTAGCTGCAAGACAAGTAATTCCAGGTGGAGTTTCTAAGTCTCGACTCATGCGTACTGAAAGGTCAACTCTAGATGAAAATGCAGAATTTACGGACCTGATAACACAAGCTCTTCCCACCACCTGTTGGCATAAGCACAAAGGTGTCCATGTTGCTTACTGCAGCCCTACAGGCCTCATACTGCAGGGGCCTAAAGCTTTTGTTGCCAAAGATGACAACGTTTGCAAAATTGATGTCATCTAGGCTATACAGCTGCTGATAACTTAGAGTTTCTCTGTTTGAAGTTGAAGTGGATGACTCACATTTATTGTTTCCTCTGTTCACCTTCAAAAGAAAATATGGAGTTTGAAACATAAATATCAATGAATATGAGATTAGCAGCAGAAAAGCACATATTTGAAAGTGGAAAAGCATGGAAGTCCAATATTGGTAAATCAGGGTAGGTAGCTTATAGATTAATTCGAGATTCTATTGTGCAGTTTAGCGTTTCGAGATCATACCTTCTTCTGGGTACTGACTGAACGATCACAATGGGACTCCAACGTTTCAAAGTCATCATCTGAGGAGAACCCAAAGGAGTCCAGATTGTTGCGAGTCTGTCGAGCAGAGGATTCTGCCTGTCTGAACAAAGGAGTTCTCACCTCAACTTCTTTATCATCAATTACACCGTGCTTCATCATGCCATTCAAATTGCCACAAGCTTCATTCTCTATAGCATTGAGATCATCCCAATCATCATTATTGTTTGTTGCATCAGCCAATGCGCCAAGGAAATCGTCTCCACAGTTCTCCACAGTAATAAAACCTTGTCCGCCCTCTCCTGTACCAGAACATTCAATTATAATCTAGTGACCAAACAATCTTACCTTTCTAGATAATATCAAACAATCTGAAAAGTCAGCTAAGCACCAAAATTTTTATAGACTGAAAAGCAAAATTACATTGCAGCAAAAGCAAGCGCTTGATGTGGACTATGGATACTATAATATGATATAAAAGAATATCATAACTCCATAGACAGTGCGTACTTAAAAGGTTGTAAGAGGTCCCCTATAAAGTTAAGAAACGGAACTAAAACCCACCAAAATTTAGCACAGATATATGTAACAATAGACTTTCTCCGGTACTTGGAAATTAAGACAGCCGTTGATCAATTATAATCTAATGGTTAGCACAAGGTACCTATGAAAAGTTACCTAAAAAGGTAGGCGAAATTTTAGCTTAGAGGTTGGCTGAAAGGTTAGATAGGAAATTTTGTCCATGGTATCATATTAGATGCTAAAGACAAATCAGTAAAGTTAGTTCAGTTCTTCTCGATGAATTTGCTGCTTCGGATCATGGGGCAGTTCTCTATGGTGGGTGGCAGCCGGACCTATTATGAAGTTCCCAATTTCGATTATATGGTATCTGTGATTGATAGCAGAACATAGTGTCATATAATTTTAAGTTTCAGCAGCTCATGATTAGAAGCTAGGGCTGGTGCCAGATGGAGTGAGCCATTAGAGACAAGGAAGTGAGCCACCGGCATGCTCTGCCAGGGAAGAATCATGCATTTGGAGGTGGAAAGGGAAGACCGATCGTACATATTGAAAAAAACTATATAATTGATCAATAATCCTAAACTGTGTAAAGGACGATAAAACTTGGTAATTGATCAATAATTGCACACCATGTAACTGATGATAAAACTATGTAATTTTACCAATAGTTGCCCCCACATAACTACACTAAGATTCCCATTTACAAGTAGGCAACTCATCAAATTGGTTTAGTTATAAAACATGACTTGCTAAATATAATTTGCAAGAAATGTAACTGTACCTAAATGCTATGTAACTGGCTAATAAAGAACATATAATACCAGAAGAACGTGATTGACTGTCATGGCGTTTACTGATGATTCTGAAATAAAGCAGGATTAAAATATCTCTTCCTTTCGCACAAATGGGTTACAAGAGAACGATTCTGAAAAGTCATTTTTTTTATAACAACCATCAGAAGGAAGGAGAAAGTGGATTTGGCTCAGTGGTGGCAGAAGGCTCTGTAGGATGCAGCGATGCAATGGATGTGAAAAATAGTAATGGGAGCAGCAGCTAGAAATGAAAATTACTGAATTGTACCTAAATGCTATGTAGCTGACTAATAAAGCACATAATACCAGAACAACGTAATTGACTTTCATTGTGTTTACTGGTGATTATAAAATAAAGCAGGATTAATGTCTCCTCCTTTCGCACAAATAGATTACAAGAAAACAATTCTGAAAAGTCATTCTCTTTTATAACAACCATTAGAGGGAGGAAGAAATTGGATTTGGTTTAGTGGTGGCAGAAGCCTGAGTAGTTGGCAGCAGCGATGCAATGGATGAAAAACATAGTGATGTCCTTGTGACCTTTCCTCTAAAAAAAACATAGTGATGGGAGCAGAGCAGCTGGAATTTAAAATTACTGAATTAGCCTGACAAACTAATGACTAAAATTTGTTGCATTTTTTCAGTCAAAAGAAAATCCATAGCATTTGGAGCCTTCGAGGGATCCCAAAACTAAAAACTCCCCAACTCAAAACCCCAATTAACTACCGAGAAATCCTCCTGCATTATCGGTAGAGGAAATCGTCGGCCGCGGAGGCTAGAGGGGGAGGGGAACGAGGTCGAGCGGGCGGTTACCGTAGAGGCGGACGATCCTGTCGAGGCAGTCGGCGGCGAGGTCGCGCTCGAAGCCGGAGTCAGCGGCCAGGTCGAGCAGCCGCTTCTTCTCCCTCTCGTACCCCGCCATCTCCGGCGAGCGCGCCCCAACCCCGCTCCGCCGAATGGAGGAAACCCTAGCGCCGGTCGCCGGAGAGGGGCTTTTGAACCTAATTAGGCCATGATTAGCCATAATTGCTACAGTAACCCACATGTGCTAATGACGGATTAATTAGGCTCAAAAGATTCGTCTCGCGGTTTCCCGGCGAGTTCTGAAATTAGTTTTTTCATTCGTGTCCAAAAACCCCTTCCGACATCCGGTCAAACGTTCGATGTGACACCCAAAATTTTTCTTTCCCCCAACTAAACGAGCCCTGTGTTTAGTTGGATTCAAAGTTTGGATTTCCGTTGATATTGGAGATGATGTGACTAAAAGGTTGTATGTGTATGACAGGTTGATGTGATGGAAAAGTACTGAAGTTTGGATCCAAACTTTGCATCTAAACACAGCGAGAGAGAGAGGGATGCACACTTGCATTGCACATACTGTAGAGAGAAGAAAGCCAATGTCGCCTCAACCGCGGAGTTTGCCTCCCGTGTCGGGCACACCGGTGGTTCCTGTTCCGCTCCCTGCTCCGCCGGATTCGGACTTCGGACTCGGCGAAAGCGCGCGCTGGTGGTGGCTAAACTGCTCCACTTCAGGTTTGGAATTTGGATGCTTGACATGAGCCCAAGCCGTCCCATTTCCTATTATTGCCACTCCTGCAACAAGGCTCAAAATCTGTGAATCACTGCTCAAACACACCCCTAGGACATGTTTGGCGCAGCTCAATATACCTCTCCTGTAACTGGAGCTCAGCCAAACAGTTTCAGATTCACTTAAAATGGAAGCGAAGCTGAGTGGAGCGTTCTCACGAAATAAACTAAAGATGTAGAGCTGGGTTTTGACTGCTCCACAACTCCACTCTAGACCCAACTCCTAAAGCTAAATTTTGGAATTGGAGCTCTACCAAACAGTACGCTAGTATCGACACCGAACAGAAGAACAATTTCTTAAAAAAAAAGGAAAAATCATTTACAGTTTCACAGGATTTCAAGCAAAAAATGGGTTATAAAATAGTACAGTGTAGAGAATTCCTTGTTGTGTAAAATCAATACGGCAATACTACTAGAGAATTTCCTCTAGATAGGACGATGTGACCCGGGCCCACCTGTCAGAGGGATCGAATAACACGGCTTTTCCAGCACACCACAAAAGAGGACGATCCTGCAATTACGCAATCCAAGAGGGTTCAGATCTGATCACCGGGTCAATTACATTACCACCCCACCCCCCGAAACTCACCCCTAATCACCTTACAACCCCTCAACTCCACTAACACGCTGAAACCCCGTAATTTGTGTTTAACCAAGGGGCTGAATCGCAAAAACTCCGAGTAGTTAAAAACTCCCACCGTCCCACTCCTCCTCACTCCCACCACTTCGCTCGCCGCACCAAACCACCAGCCATGGCGGCCGCCGACCACGCAGCCACCGCCATTGCCATCCCCGGCGACCCTCTCTCCGGCGGCGGCGGCGGGGTGGACAGCGCCTGCTCCACCCCGTTCGTCAGCGCGCCGTCCAGCCCGTCGCGGGAGCGGGAGCGGGAGCACCACTTCGCTTCTTCCCACGGCGCCTGCTTCTTCAGCGCGCCGGCGAGCCCCACCCGCGGCGGCGGAGGCGGATGCCTCGGTGAGTTCGACTTCGACTTCTCGTCGCGGTTCCCGTCTCCCTCCGCGGCGGCGATGTCGTCGGCGGACGAGCTCTTCCACAACGGCCAGATCCGCGCTGTCCGTCTATCCGCGATGCTCCTCCAGCCTCTGGCTCCGCTCGTCGTCGACGGCGACGGCCACGCGTCGCATCTGGCGGAGGAGGAGGATGCGGCGGCGGTGGAGGAGGATGGTGCGGAGGCCGATGAGCGCGGGCGCATCCGGAGCCGGTCGGTTCGACGGAAGGCGCGGTCGATGTCCCCGTTCCGCACGCGCTGGAGGGCGCCTTCTCCCGCGCCGGCGCCGGAGTCCGCCGAGGAGGTCGAGGCAGTCGCCACGCCGGCGGCGTCTCGCTCGTCGTCGTCCTCGTCGACGGCTTCCTCCGCTTCGTCCACCTCCTCACGAGGCTCCCGCCGGTGGGCGTTCTTGAAGGATCTCCTCCACCGGAGCAAGTCGGACGGCGGCAAGAACCACCACCACCACCACGACACCGCCGCGCCACCGCCACCACAGTCGAACACCACCACCGCGCCAAAGAGGAGCCCGTCCCCGTCGCCGTCTCCGTCTCCGGCGGCGGCGGCGAGCGCGAGAGGAGGGAGAGGGGCAGCAACGGGGAGGAGGAGCAGGAGGAGATCGGCGCACGAGAGGCTGTACGAAGCGAGGAGGGCGGAGGCGGAGGAGATGCGGCGGCGGACGTACCTGCCGTACCGGCAGGGGCTCCTCCTCTTCGGCTGCATCGGCCTCGGCTCCCGCGGCTACGGCGCCGTCCACGGCCTCGCGCGGGGGCTCAACGCCGCCGCCACCGTCTCATCGCGGTCATGACTCGTGACCTCCATGGCTGCTCCCGCCATTGATGCCGTTCTTGGAGCTCGGATGCATGCTGCTCTGCTTGCTCGTCTGTGTAGTGGCAAATGCAGTGTGGAAAAACCTGCAAAAATTGCATAGAAAATAGTAGTAGCTAGTATTAGAAGTTTGCTTTTGCCTTAATACTAGTTTCTTGTATGGATTTTGGTGATGTAAAGTGTAAACAAAGCTTGTTCATCTGGTGATGGTGATAACCACTTAACAATGGCAAAATGGTGTTCTTTTACTACAGTACTTATTACAACTATACTTGTATTAACTGGAAATCAACTGATCATCTTATCCTTAGTTTGTTCATTTCTAACTGTTGGTGTCCGGACAGAGCTAGATCTCCGAACAAAATGTCTGCGTTTGCAATAGTAGTAGTAATAACTATTGCTAGTAACAATCTCCCTTTGTTCACTGTAAAATTATCCTTCACAGATCTTTGGCTTCCATCACAATCTTCTCCAAAGCCTTTTGTAGTATCAAATGAGTTCTTTTTGTAGGAACCAAGAAAGCTAACAAAGGTGAGTTTCTAGGGGAAAGATGTCGACTCTGAAAACCAAACCATGTCATGCATTCGAGCTGGGACAACAGTACAGAGATCAAGAACAGCTTTTTCTCATGTTAAGAAATTTTTACATCAAAATTATTGCTCAAACAGAATCAAAACTATTACTCGGAAAAAAGGGATGGATTATTCTCTTCCGCTGGTTTTGCTTAGTAACAGTGGGGTAACATCATCTTTTATTCTCGATTATTATGTCATGCATTCGAGCTGGGACGACAGGCTCAAGTACATCTCACGTGACAGATGACATGTTTATCTTTTGTGCCTCGGGCTCAGTAATTTTATCACGGACAGAACAACGAGCTGTGGTTAATCTATGCTAAACTACTGTTTACTTTGCGGTGATTATTTACCTAACCAAGGTAACCGAATAAACGGCCTTTCACCGTCCTGGCGCGACTTGTCCCTAATCGAGACCCTATTCTTTTAGTACTAGCAATAACAAAAGGAACTCACAAAGTCACAGTTACTAGTAAGTCACTAGCTATAAGTCTAAACATCAGTACAACACTGCAACCAAGCTAATAGAACCAGGAGCAAATTCCAAACAGAAACATAAATTTTATCGAGTTTGTTTTACCTTAACTTGTTAGGCCTAACCCAAGATAAGTTACCTCTTTCACTTTCTGTTGGAAGCATGCACTTTGGATGCTTGTACCATAAGTTGTTCAGCGCTGCATGCGTGTGCTGCAAAAAGTCACACGCTTCGTGTCAAGATCTGTCAAACCCAACGCAACAATGGTGCATTTCTTTACTCTTAACAGATTAACCGACTAATAACCATCTGTACTGCGTTGATTCTTCATTCTAGTAGGAGTACTACCGTACTCCTAATAGTATTTGAATCCATTTCAACGAAAAAGAGAGAAAGGGAAAGATTTTTTTGGGAGAGGCAGCAACCATACCACTTTGAAGTTGAGTTGACAACATGATAAAGGTCACAGTTGCATGGCAACTTCACCCGGACAGTCACCAGCAACACGCAGCAACTGCGCTCTCCAGCACAAGGAAAGCTGAAGGGGAAAAAGATTACGAAGTGAGAATTCAGGCATGTGGATGTGACAATACCAGCCTCCCATCCACATGTGTTCCTTTCCGAAGCAAGCATGTCACCGTACCTCAAGGCAAACCACAATAAATATAGTCCGATGCAGGGATGAAACGAAAGGCGCCATGCCTTGCTGTGTTCTTTCGCTGGGAGCATAGTATGTCCTGGTTCATGCAGGGGTAGGGCCATCAAAATGCCAGCTTTGAAAGGGATGAAAATAGAGTTTTGTACAGTAGTTGGAAGAATTTAAGAATGTAGTAATGACTAGTAGCTCTGACAGTCGACATGGATCTGGAAATTGATTGTTTGATCTACTTGTAGAAATATTACGATCATAAATGAAATTTTTTTTAAAGGTAACTGGAAAAAGAGACATCACTGATTATATTCTTTAATTCTTAGATGGTGTTCGTTTCTATCGAAGATGAATATGAAGTTGGGGTACGGAAAACAAGAAAACCATTAATACATAATTAATTAGGTTTTAATTAAAATTATTATTTATTTTATTTGTGACTTACTTTATTATCTACCATACTTTAAGTACAACTTTTCGTTTTTTATATTTGTAAAAAAAATTTGAATAAGACGAGTGGTCAAACGTTGCAATCAAAAATTCAAAATCCCTTATATTGTGGGACTGAGGGAGTATATAGAAAAGAACGGAGCCAGGCCCATTCTAACCTGCAGAGACTTAAGACTTTCACTAACCGTGTGGACTTTGAGGCTTTGAAGCTTTGACTAGAAAAGGAAGTTCATTTTCATACTCAGGCTGTAAAGTTTGGATCCAAACTTCAGTCCTTTTCCATCACATCAACCTGTCATACATACGTAACTTTTCAGTCACATCATCTCCAATTTCAACCAAAATCCAAACTTTGCGCTGAACTAAACACAGAAACACAGCCTCACATATAATGATGGATGGCATCTCCAGATACCTTAAATCAAACTTGGTCTGAGGTAGGAGTACTTGCCAGCAACCTTTCCTCCCTGATATTTATTCTCCAGAGTCGCACAGATATGCAGCTGTTTCGCACATCACAGCACTGCAAAAAAAAGATTCAGGGAAAGCGTAAATGCCTATCATCACGATCACACTAAAATAAGGAATCCATAAAGCCTTTAAGATTCTTATGGATAAAGCTTGCAAAGAAAAGCTTTGCTGACCTCCAATAGCAAAGACACTCGTGCGCCGAGATGCAATAAGGTCGCCAGGACACTGAAATAACCATGAATAGAAAATGCCGGTAGTACTTCATCATTGGAGCGCCACATCACTAAACATTTCATTCCCCTCTTTTCGAAGCACATAAGAATTATAAGTTACATTGAATGATTGTTCCTAGTTTAATCGACCTTATGATACTTGCGAGAAATTAAGAATCGAAGTGGGACGAAAATATGCACCGGTTTAGGATACAGCAGCATGCATATCTTCTGCTGGATTCACTATATGGCCGCTGTTGAAAGACCATATTGCTTGGGGATTATGCTTGCTCCCCTGGACCACTGGCATTTAGCAGCGGGGTCAACTGCTGTTGCGCCTCCCACCGGTGTCACCGCCGGCCTACACCGCGCAACCGGCGCGTCGATCCCCAGACGGAGGAGGAGCCAATGTGGCCCCTTCAGTGTGTGGCAACACGGGGGCCATAGAGTTCCTGAGAATAAAGAAGTTGTTAGCAACTTGAGGGGCCTCATGGGCAGTAGATAAAACAAGAAATGCCAGTGCCTTCCCCTTACATGTTTGTGGGGACCTGAATGCATCAAAATGAGAGCAGATTAGAGAGAATCCAAAGGTGGGCTGCATGTGAATGTGATTGTGCAAACAAAGAGTATCACTTATTATACATCTAAAGAAAACAAGAGTATCTCTTTATCTCCCCATTGGAAGAAATTAGGAAGGATAACACATGGGTCATTGGCTCATTGACACTAATCTGTACAGGAATATTCATGCAGTCCTTTGCATCTATTATCTGGTGATGCCGAATTTTTGCAGAAGCAAGATCATTGGATAAATTATCTCATGCAGAAACATATAAGACATTTTAAAAGAAGAATTCAAAATTTTCTAATATGTGCCCAACCAAGCCTTACATGCTGTTCTATCTGATTTCATTCCCAGCAAGAAACTAAGCAAACGTGGAGTAGCTCAACGGCCTGGGTTCGATCCCTGGTTCCTCACCCTCCCTCTCTTAAATACATTGATACTAAGTCCCTCCTTAGTATCCCACAAGAAACTAAGCAAACATGCTATTACTGTCTGTCGTATGCATTACAAAGAATTGATCTTTCTAGATTGAAGTACTAACTTGGCTCAACTCTTGAAACAAGTTCAAGTCAGCTTGATAAGTATAGAATATCCTGACAGATCTTTCTGTTGCTTATTTTAATTAGAAAGAATTACAGATCTAACTAGAACATCTTACCTCAAGAACACACAATTGTATGGGATTTCAGGTTAGACATAGATCCATATGTCAGCAAAACCAATGCATAAATATGCACAATGCAATCATAAGATATCAGGTTTGTCAAAATAAATGCATAAATATATACTAGCTAAATGCAAGAGCTTACAGGTTCCTTTCCCTTTTGCATCTTCCATGCCTTTTTGCGGTTTTTAAGATGAGAGTGGGGCAACAACTTACAGGGAGCAGTAAAAAATGAAGACAGGACAAAAATCACAAGGCCCAACACGGAAATTTCTCATGCTTCTAGGCAGCATCCTTTTTATTTGTTTTCTTTTTCTTGGGAAGCTAGTTACACCATTTTGAGTTGTCCATGTTAGAGGAGCCCACAAAAGGAAAATGCCAAAGTTGGTGCCGGGGCCAATATGAGTATAGGTCCCTGTGTTAAATTTTGTTTCCGTATGTTTGCTAGCATTCTGTACGTGTTACAGCGTCGGATTACCTTTTATATGACGACAGCATGATATAGCCTCTCTCTAGTAGTCTAGTTCCTTTCAGTACCCCTTTTTTGCCCAGCCCAAGTAATAATGCTAAAAGAGTGAACAGCCTGCTGTCTGCATAGACAACATAAACTGTAAATTCAGAATTATGAAAGTTCCCTACTCTCGAATTGTCAGAAGTCTCTGATCTTTAGACAATGTTTTATTTTTCAACTCCTTAGCTGTAGTAAGGGTGTGTTTAGTTCACGCCAAAATTAGAAGTTTGGTTGAAATTGGAACGATGTGACGGAAAAGTTAAAAGTTTATGTGTGTAGGAAAGTTTTGATGTGATGTAAAAGTTGGAAGTTTGAAGAAAAAGTGGGAACTAAACCAGGCTTAAAACTAACTGTTGGCACTTGGCAGAGCAATTGTTATGACTTGTGTTAAAAGAAAATGATTAACGGTTATGCTACTATTTATAGATATTATGACTATAAGTATTTTTCATTTTAGAGAAAAAGTAAGTATTTATTTATAATAATGCATATGCAAGATGTCAGGAACTAAATGTGTCAAGCCTCTACTAACATGTAATAAGTAAATTCTGCAAGGAAGATATCTGCTACATTAGAGAGAACCATGTTCTAAAAACACTTCTATTACTAGATATATCACCAACATGCATAGATTATATAGATATTATAGGTGACAATTAAGCTTTGTTGGAAGTTTACAATATCTGAACTAATCGAGGAATATGAATCGCATGTGCGGAACTAATAACCAAAACTAT
This sequence comes from Oryza longistaminata, assembly GCA_009805545.1. Lineage (NCBI taxonomy): Eukaryota > Viridiplantae > Streptophyta > Magnoliopsida > Poales > Poaceae > Oryza > Oryza longistaminata. The sequence goes on from CM020189.1 coordinate 4,772,504, forward strand.
CACAAAATTTATAGCAATCATGCTATAGCTGAATTTTAATTGCAGAAAAGGTTACCTTTCCCGTATGTCATATTATCATGTGGGAATTGACATTTGACATATGCATAATAAACTAATACATATCTGTTCATATTTAGAGTAATAATAAACTTTACTAATATATGCACATACCTCGTTGTTCTGAGGGCTAGAGGCATAGTCACAAAGTTCCTGGGTCGATGGGATCGAGGAACGGGGTCGAGGAACGTGATACGCTACTTGCGAGAGGTTTTTACAAGGTGGGGACGAAAATGACCCCGCGTTTTCGGGACGGGGACGACGTTCCCGGGTCGAGGATCGCTGCCACCGACCCCGTTTCCTGTGACTATGGGCTAGAGGTTCTAAAATATGCATGTACTTAGTACTTAATTCTTATTAGCGTGCTGTTCCTTGTGGTGCATTATAAAACAAAGGAGTAAAATCATTAAATCGGTCCAAAGAACGCAGAATTCATGACTCTCATATCCAATTTTCCATTAGAAGTTTGAAAACTTCACTGTAACTTTCAGGATGGCCACTAGCAATAGGATTTCCCAGAAAATATTTTTTTGTCACAACTATCTTTTTCCAAGCAGGTAATGATAAAACCTTTAATGTCTAATTTTCAGAAAAGGGGTTTGATTAAAATAACTTTGCAAGGTATGGATAGTAGCGTATTTGATCAATAAAAAAATATAAATCTGTATGGAGGCTTTTATCTTTGTTGCCAGTTAATAGGTTTGATTAAAATAACTTTGCAAGGTATGGATAGTAGCATACTTGATCAATAATAATAAAAAAAGAAATCTGTATGGAGGCTTTTATCTTTGTTGCCAGTTAACATTGTAATGAGTACGATCTCCATAGACCCATGAAACATTAAATAACCTATATTGACTATAGTAGAAGTCGAACATTACATCTCGTTACTTCAACTACTGTAACTATTAAGGTATCTAGTGCATCCATAGGCCATAGCTCCCAAATTAATCATGAATTACATCCATTACTGGGCATTAAGTCCTTAGTAAAAGATTATTGAGTAAAGCTATTGCCTATTCAGTTCACCATTCTAAAATAAATGTTAAGAGAATACAAAATGCATAAAGACCAGGAACAGTTACCTGAAATGACCAGCCTTTGTAGACTTCCACATTTTGGCCCTCTGGGGTTGTGTACTTCCACATAGTTCACTGACAATTATATCATGTATTTGTGAACTGAAACTCGGTTTCTTCGATTAAGCTCTGCCCTGGAGCCTTTTGCACACTCATCCTCCTCATGAGTTGTCCATGTTAGAGGAGCCCACAAAAGGAAAATGCCAAAGTTGGTGCCGGGGCCAATATGAGTATAGGTCCCTGTGTTAAATTTTGTTTCCGTATGTTTGCTAGCATTCTGTACGTGTTACAGCGTCGGATTACCTTTTATATGACGACAGCATGCTATAATAGCCTCTCTCTAGTAGTCTAGTTCCTTTCAGTACCCCTTTTGTGCCCAGCCCAAGTAATAATGCTAAAAGAGTGAACAGCCTGCTGTCTGCATAGACAACATAAACTGTAAATTCAGAACTATGAAAGTTCCCTACTCTCGAATTGTCAGAAGTCTCTGATCTTTAGACAATGTTTTATTTTTCAATTCCTTAGCTGTAGTAAAACTAACTGTTGGCACTTGGCAGAGCAATAGTATAACTTGTGTTAAAAGAAAATGAGTAACGGATATGCTACTATTTATAGATATTATGACTATAAGTATTTTTAATTTTAGATAAAAAGTAAGTATTCATTTATAATAATGCATATACAAGATGTCAGGAACTAAATGTGCCAAGCCTCTACTAACATGTAATAACGTAAATTCTGCAAGGAAGATATCTGCTACATTAGAGAGAACCATGTTCTAAAAACACTTCTATTACTAGATATATCACCCACATGCATAGATTATATAGATAATATAGGTGACAATTAAGCTTTGTTGGAAGTTTACAATATCTGAACTAATCGAGGAATATGAATCGCATGTGCGGAACTAATAACCAGAACTATCGCAAAATTTATAGCAATCATGCTATAGCTGAATTTTAATTGCAGAAAAGGTTAGCTTTCCCGTATGTCATATTATCATGTGGGAATTGACATTTGACATATACATAAGAAACTAATACATATCTGTTCATAGTTAGAGTAATAATAAACTTTACTAATGTATGCACACACTTCGTTGTTCTGAGGGCTAGAGGTGCTAAAATATGCATATACTTAGTACTTAACTCTTATTAGTGTGCTATTCCTTGTGGTGCATTATAAAACAAAGGAGTAAAATCGTTAAATCGGTCCAAAGAATGCAGAATTCATGACTCTCATATCCAATTTTCCATTGGAAGTTTGAAAACTTCACTGTAACTTTCAGGATGACCACTAGCAATAGAACTTCCCAGAAAATATTTTTTGTCACAACTATCTTGTTAACTTTGTTGTCAGTTAATAGTGTAATGAGTAGGACCTCCATAGACCCATGAAACATTAAATAACCTATATTGACTATAGTAGAAGTTGAACATTACATCTTGTTATTTCAACTACTGTAACTATTAAGGTATCTAGTGCATCCATAGGCCATAGCTCCCAAATTAATCATGAATTATATCCATTACTGGACATTAAGTCCTTAGTAAAGATTATTGAGTAAAGCTTCCTATTCAGTTCACCATTCTAAAATAAATGTTAAGGGAATACAAAATGCATAAAGACCATGAACTGTTACCTGAAATGACCAGCCTTTGTAGACTTCCACATTTTGGCCCTCTGGGGTTGTGTACTTCTGCAGTTCCACACAGTTCACTGACAATTATATCATGTATTTGTGAACTGAAACTCGGTTTCTTCGATTAAGCTCTGCCCTGGAGCCTTTTGCACACTCATCCTCCTCATCAGTCTCCTCGCATCCCCTGCCTCCTCCCATCGTCCTGTTTCCGCATAAAGATTGGCCAACAGGACATAGTTCCCTGAGTTCCATGGTTCAAGGTTAATAAGTTCTTTCAGTGCCACCTCAGCTATGCTAATCCCAGAATGAGCATGGCATGCGCTTAGCAGTGCACCCCATATCGCAGCATTAGGTCTCATTGGCATCCCTTGAATCAATGCATATGCCTCCTCAAGAAGGCCAGATCTTCCAAGTAAATCTACCATACAACCATAATGCTCAATTACTGGCTCAATACCATGCTCTAGCTGCATGCTCTGGAAGATGTCCCTCCCAACATCCACAGCCCCAGCATGCGCACAGCAGCCAAGCACCCCCAGAAATGTCACTTCATTGGGCATCTCACCGTGTGTCCTCATCTCCCGGTAAAGCTCAATGCCCTCAATCCCATGGCCATTCAATGAAAATCCTGAAATCATGGTGTTCCAGCTCACCACGCTCCGCTGTCGCATTCCCTTGAATACCTCCCTTGCACTATGAACATCACCACACTTGCAATACATATCCATCACTGCATTTGCAACATGTACTTTCCTGTCTAGCAACCCACTCTTACGTGCATGCTCATGTGCCCATCTCCCCACCCCGACATTCCCCAACCTCCCACAGACCGGCAGCACAGCAGCAAGGGTCCCATCATCTGGTGCCACCTCCCCCTCCCTGACCATCCTCTCAAAGCACAAGATCGCAATATCATCCTTCTTGCACCAAGCACACCCCGCGATCATAACATTCCAAGAAACCACGCTCCTCCTGGAGCGCTTGTATCTCTGCATTTCGTCAAACAGGTGGCGTGCGGCACCAAGATCATCAGCTCGGAAACAGGCCGTGATGAGTGTGTTGTAGGCGACGGTGCACTTGTTCCTCTGCGGCATTTCGTCAAACAGGACGCGGGCGTAGTGGAGAGGATATGGCTTGAGGAGCGCGAGAGAGATGGCGTGATGTGAAAGGAAGCCGAGGCGGAGAAGAAGCGCGTGGACTGCGGAGAGGGCAGAAAGGGACGATACGCAACCTAGGAGGGGCAGGAACGAGAGGCGGTCGGGAGCGTGGAGGCGGCGGAGGGAGGAGAGGAGCCGGAACGCGAGCGGCGGCGAGGAGGCCGAGAGGGCCTTGACGGCGGCGTTGAGGAGAGGCAGCGGAGGCGGCGCGTGAGGCGGGACGAGGCGGAGGAGCGGGAGAGCCGGCAGCGGCGGGGAGGAGAGGAGCAGCAGCGCGGCGAGGGAGTGGTGGTGCGGGGAGGGCGGCGACGACGGGAGGCAGTGGCGGACGGCGAAGGCGAGGAGCTCGAGCGGTCGCCGCCGCGCGGGAGGGGAGTGGTGCAGGAGGTGGAGGAGCGCCGCTCCGCCGTGGCGCGGGTGCCACCCGTCCGGCGTCGTCACCGCGGCGGGACAGCGCCGTCGGCGGCGGGAGGCGTGGGCGGCTCGCCGTCGCCGGCCATCGGCGGCGCGCGGCGGAGGTCTGAACCGCGCGGCCACGTCTCGCGCCGTGATTCGTGCAACCCCCTAATGTTCCAATTTGAAGTGGACCACTTACGAAATTTCTAATGGGCCGGAAAGGAATTGCATGCTCCGTGCGGCCTATATATGTGGCCCGTAACAAAATTACGATCTCATTGCGGCCCATTATATATGGGCTTGTAACTGTAAGTGTTGTGAGCTCAGTGCGGCCCATCCAGTTGGGCCGGAACGGGCTGAGGTGAGCATGCGGGCCGTATTATACATGGGCCGGAAAGCGACTGCGGTGAGTGCAGCCCATATAAAAGTGGACAGTTCGGCCTTCTTCCAAGCCATTTTCTTCTTCAAAATGCCGGCTCAATTTATCAGCGAGAAAGGTATTTCCCGCGTAGTATTTGTAATGCATTGAAACAAATCAAAACAAACACCCAGCGATCTGTACATTATTTCTCCAAATTATTGCAAAGTTTTTACTACAAGTTCCTTTATCAGTTTATCTGTTACATAAACCTAGTATACAACTTTTGATCAGCAGCTAACGGCAACAAACTTCATAACTCAAGAGTCACAACATGGAGCCATGGGAGAAGCAGTGGTGATGATGCTCGTCAGATCTGGAGCTTGCTGGCGAGGTACCAGGAGTGCATTGCAAGGCTACCGAACGCCATGATGTTGGCCAGAGACGACAGGCCATGGATCATCCCAAACTTCTTGTTCATGGCCGCCAGCGTTGGGCTCGTCTTCGCCACCTCCGCGTTCTTCGAAAACCCGACCTCGCTGCCGATGCCAAGGTCCTTCTCGATCTTGTGCCGCCTCATCATCATCTGCAGAAAGAAGGCCTAAGTCAAAACTGTGTACTGATAGGTACTACAAAAGAGCACCCTGAAGTGAAGCAATGTTGGGGCTACAGGATGTTTGTTTTCAGCAATCAGCATTCGGTGCAACTTGTCAAGAGCATAACAGAAGACATATGCTGAGCACTGAATGATGGCTCACAAGGTAGGAGCAATCCAAACTCAAATTCAATTGAAGAATGAAGGTATATATCTTACTGTTCTGTAGTAACACCCTGCGAACTGCCGCCTCACACAAATGATTCAAGACAATGCAACCGTAAGGCCAAAAACATGGTGCTTAACTACATTAAGCCAGAAACTTCTCTAATTTAGAACTATAATGGTTTACTTACTTTCCCAATTCCCAAAGCTATATTGCTAAGCTGATTGGAAACTAACAAGATAAGAGCAAGTGCCCCTGTGTCAAGCACTTGCATAGTTGCATGTTTATTTAGCTGGTGCTAGTGCGTGCTACCTATGGAAACCACTACCAAGTTAGTACTACATATGTTCATTCCTGAAAATAAAATGCAGCAAAAAAATCATTTATTCTTTAGGCCTCATTGTCGCAACTCAGTCGTACTTTTTAATCAGCATGAATTGATCCACCTATACTTTATCGCCTTCAAAAAAAAATCTACATTGTATGGACATTCACTTATCAAGCTTAAATTGCATGCAATGCAAGTAGAATTCGGTGAAAAGCAAAAATCGTAACATAAATAAAGAAGAAAAATGGTAAGAATGATTTACCTCGGTGGTCATGGGAGTGAAAACCAGAAGGTTGGAAAGGTCAAAACCAAGGGCAGAGATCAAGAATCCAAGCTGATAACGCTCAATGGTAGATGCCGTCTTCCAAGGATGTAGATATGCAAAAGCTGCCACTGATATAGCCGAGCATACTGATATCAACATGAAGTAGGCTGGGAACATTTTCCCTTGTAGACTCCCAAACTGGTGCCTTGGCAAATACCTTAAAGAATACATCGACAAAGCAATGTCAGTAGCCTTATTCTGAAGAAATATTTTGGAGTAAACAACTTGCACTTGGTGGGAGCAAAACCAAAATAGATGCTGCATTTCTGGTTTTAGGTGATATCTTTTCTGCAAAATCACAAAGCAACATGTACCATGTGGGTATAATAATACAACACTGAAGGCACATTTGAACAACTGAACAGATGAGTGCGCTTTCTGAAATGCACACTACGTATTACTCAGAAACACGCAGCTTACACAATAACCCAACTTGCTTGCAAAAGGCACCATGAACATTGGTGAAACTGTGAAAGAGTTCTGAAAAGTTCTACAGGCCAAATGCCAAAATGGTGAGCTCAAGCATGACAGTCACAGCAGGTTTACAGTTTTAATAGGAAAATTTAACATCTCAAATCTCTCCAGAATCCATATGACCAAATATACAGTAATTCCAAGTTAGAAATTAGTGTTCCATCCCTACAGGTTGTAAATTGTACCAGAGGATGGGTTTCTGTGCTTACAAGCATATAAACATGCAATCTTTACTAAAATGAAAAAAAAAAATCCTAGAACCAAAAGTAAAAAAATGGATGAACGTTTGGGCAAGGCTACTATTCTAGGGTCAAACCCAAACTGCTAGGAACAAACAAATTCGCATTTTGAGCATGGCGAAGACTATGTAAGCTCTCCGCTTAAATTTGACAAAATCTGAAACTGTTTACATCATGGTAACACTTATTAAAAATCTAACAGCAACAATAATCGATGTGAAAACCCAAAATTCCACTAAAATGGAGCTGATAGAGAGGGAAGCGATTAGAGAGCTCTTTACTTGAACATGACGATGCCGCCGATGAAGGTGACCCAGAGCGCGGCGCCCCAGGCGGTGGCGAAGCAGAGCACGTTAATAATAAAAGGAATTTGCTAGATTTCTCTAAGAATTTATATTTTTTTTCTGTCACATGAATTACACATTTTGGTATTTGGTTAGCTTAAAAATTGCAATGTACGAACATGTGCAGTTGTATTTCATTTTTGAGTGTAATTTTGTTGTTGCACTATATGGTTTTACTTTATTTTTTGTTTAAGCTTAAAAATATATACTCCAGTTCTATAAAAAAATATTTGTTTTGATTTCTTTTTGACTGAATTGTTTTTCTATAATTAATAGTAGAGTGGATGAGAATGATGAGAAACCTGAAAACCAGATAGTCCTGACTAGTAAAAAATACTCCTAAAATATAAAAAGAAGAATCTTTCTATGGATTGTTCATCATGGGCAGGATGGACAACGAGTCATGGTTTTGATCACAGTGGAGCACGAATCACGAGGCAGGATCAAATATATAATTGCCTTTCCTGCAAATCTGCAATCACATGGCCGTGTACCCTCGTGAACTCAACCAAGTTAATACTTACATGCAACACTGCATTCGCACGTGAATTCTCAACCGTGTGCTTGTGCTCACATTCACACTCGTGATCGAATTCCTCTGCAAATTTCAGAAGATATATATATATTTTTAAAAAAATGTCTGCAGGTTCTCTATCTCTTTGGAAACAAGACATGCAGAGATCAGATCAGACACAGGTCCAGCAACTTGCCCTGAAGGTCCAATTTGTGACCACTGTTTGGGCCTTGAAGGCCTCAACTACTCCTAATACAGTACTCTTGTCTTGCTAATCTTGAGAGAGCCATAAATGAGGCATCTGAAGATCTTGTTCTGCAAGTATACTACCAACTGCAGCTCTACAAACAAGTCAAGAACAAATGGCTACTTGTGTACTACTGATGGTTTCACTGAATTGTTGAACTGCCATACCTACCAATAGGTAACTAGGAGTAAAATGACCATTTTATGAATTCATCATGACATAATGGAATTCAGTATACATGTCATACCATAACAAAAAGGCAAGAGGCCAAAAAAACTTTGATCTAAAGCTAAAGCTTAGCACTGATTATGGTAAACAAAATTCAGTGCAAACAACTTTGCCAGAATTTTAGTGATGAAGAGAGAAGGACATGCCAAAATGAGAGAATAAAGATGGCAATATGCTATGACTACAATAACAAGAGCAACATATCATAACTCTATCCTAGTGGGCTTTTGTGATGTAAATAGTTGCTAGCTGCCTCCTACACTTCACCTTGGCCGTTGGTTGCATCTTGCATGGCCACCTTTCAGAATGGGCATCACCTTTAATTAAGGTGTACCAACTTTACACATTTACACATTGAAAAATATTTTCTTAATTAGCTAAGATAAGATATCAGAATGGGGCTCAAAAGTTTTAGATTTGGCTAGGCTGGCTTGCACATGGCTGCACCCCTGTATCTTGCACACCATTGGCCAGCACACTATATAGGACACTAGGAATTCCATTATGTCCTTCCTTTTTGGACTTGGACACACTAGCAAGGTGTGCATCACTATTGGGTCCTAAAGTTTTGTCCATTGATGATAATGAACTTCTAAACTAAATTTAAGTGCATGTTATTGTTTTGATCAAATATTAGGACATAGTCTATTTCTCACCACCAGTTTTTGGTTATGAAAGGTGCATGATGCATGCATGCTTTTACAGGGCTAACAATGGTAAAATAACACAATGATTAAGGTAGAATGTCACATCACAGTTAGCCTAATACATGCATGAGATCTAGATATATTCTTCAGTGTAGAGCAGAGCATAGCATGTGCATTGCTTGCTTGTCATTTTGCTAAGACAGACCATGTACAAACACGGTGCCTTAACTCACAATTAGTGCCTAACATTATGTCTAGACGCAAGCTCTAATGTCTTATCTACAAAAAGATAAGTACTACACACATATACCATTTGTGTGAAGCTAAATTAACAAAAAAAATAGCTAGTAAATGCATGCAGAGCAAAATCAGTTCACCACTAGTACCAAAAACGCCAGTAAAATCAAACAAACCAGAAACAAAGTACCCTTGAAAGGTTAAAAGCAGTCACTTGCAAAAAGGCCAAAAGGGCATATGGATCATTAGCCTTTTCTTCTTTGTAATCACACATGTTGTAGGCTCCACACAAAAATAATAATACAACTCCAGTGCTCTATCCATTCCACCAACCATGATCCAGCAGATGCTATTGCTGGGCCAGTGTCACAGTGACCCTCTTTGCTCATGCAGATATTTAGGCCAACTCATAACTGAATAAAAACTTGTTCATGTAAAATTTCCACAAACTTTTATCTTGCAAACATTATGTGCTTGAAGTTTGAGAACTGCCATGCATACAAAAAGGTTTTGTTCACTACATCTTACACTTGTTCACCAAAAAATAACATTTTCTGTTATAAAGATTGAAAATTTTGTGGACACGCATCATTATTAAGCAAAGTGGTGGCAAGAATGCTAGTGCTCTATCCAAGTATTATGGACCGTGAGATATGTGCTTTAAGATTCGTACCCAAAATCATTGGCACTACCAAGTAAAAAAACTACTCATTCTATTCCAAAATAAAAACATTTCTAGAATAGTGATAAGTCAAATATTTTTAATTTTAACTATTAATAGCAAAAAATAAAAAAAATCATTCATCTAAAATTGATGTTATTAGATTTACTATTAAATAAACTATCATAATATGTAACTTTCCATTTAAAATATTTTATTGGTCAAAGTAGTATTTTAAAGATTGCGTGGAAGATTTATATTTTAGAAGAGAGAGAGAGAGTATAAACCATAGAAAAAAAAATAGAGACAAGGACAGAACCCGAGACAAGCGCGACGCACAGTAGCGAGTGACACAGACAAGGACGCCATGGCGCGCACAGACATGACGAAGAGAGGCATCACATGCACGCATAACAACAAAACCGCGACAAAAACAAAAGCGCCGCGCACGCCGCACGCGCGCCGCGGCGTCCCGTGTCCGCGCCGCACGCGCGCCACGGCGCCGGCGACGGGACAATGCCGGCGACACAGTGTTAAGTGTGGAACGTACCTGCCCGAGTCTCCAGAGGGTGGCGTTGAACGACGCGGCGGTGCCGATGACCTGCGGACGCGGTGGCGCCGGGAACGCGCCGCGAACCTCACCCCGGCCCGTGTCGGACACGCCGTGGAGCGCCTCCGCCCACCACTCGTACCGCGGCGACGCCCAGCCGCGGCACGCCGGCGGCGTTGTTCACCAGCAGCCGCACCTTCTCGGCGCGCGTCAGCCGCGCCACCAGGTCGCGCGCCCGCGCCCGCGCCGGCAGCGACCGCCTGCAGAACGGCAGCGTCGCGCGCCGCGCCGGCCGGCGCAACGCGACCGCCCCGGACCGCGCCGCGACGGGGACGACGCCCCCGCCGGCCGCCGCCCCGGCGAGCACCAGGAGCGGGAGGAGCAGGAGGCGCCGCATTGTGGAAGTCTGCAACTGCAAGGTGTTTGTGGAAATGGAGATGGCGAAGGCAGCGTGCTTATATAAACCCAACCGCACAATCTCAGGGGCTCTGCAAGTTGCAACCACCCCCCAGAGGAGAGGAGCAAGAAAATGGCTAATTTCTTTTGATACTTTTTGTTTGCAAAGAAAAGTATATGCTTTTCAATTAAAAAATTACAGCACATTTTCAGTATTCCATAAATTATTTGGTTTGCAGAGAAAAGATTAATTAAAAATTCCCGCAAAAAAAGATTAATTAAAATTCAATCAATGTCTTGGGTGTTGTAAGTACTCCCTTCATCCTAAAATAAACGCAGTCATGAGTTTCCTTGTTCAACTTTGATCGTCCGTTTTATTTAATTGTTTTTGAAAAAAACTAAAAAACATAAGTCAAGCATAAAGTAATATTCATGTTTTATAATATAATAACAATAAAAATACTAATCATAAAAAAATATTAAATAAAACAGACGATCAAAATTGGACATGTAAACTCATCACTGCACTTATTTTTTGGAACGGAGGGAGTAGTAAATTACAGTCATTGCTGGCTAGTCCTAAAGAAAACTTAAAAAAAAAACTAAAAACTGGTGGCTGACAGTTTGTGTGCTGCGTACTGGTGGTGTTTTCATTCTCTTGTGCATGTGAGCATGTAACTGTGTGTTTGTACAATGTGAGAAGTAATAAATCATTTTTTCCCTTTCTTTTTAGTAATGGTGTTTGTACTGAATGAAAGTTGGTGGTGATGGATATTTGTGATTTGTGCTGCAAAAAGTCGGATAAAGAAGTAAAGCGGTTTCAAGGACAGGGTACGGCTACTTTGGAGCAGGTATTGACGTACTAGGCTCTGTACTGTACTGCTGTAAAGACTGCTTTTAGAATTTACAAAGGTAATTACTGCTAAGATTAACATCTGAACATAGTCATTAGCTTTAACTCCCCAAATAAGTACCTTCAAATCTAGTAGAGATGAAAATAGAGGAACTTTCCTATATGAAAAGCACCTAGCACCTATCTCCTTTCTTCCTCTATCCCTTTTAACCTGTTTTTTTTTATTAGTTTATCTTGGACCGTCCAATCAAAAAGTGTATGATTTTATTCTAGAATAGAAACAATGTTGAAACAGAGGATTTAGTTCATTACCACACTAGACAACAAACAAGAATCTGTAAGTTCCAATCAAGGCCTATAAATGTTTCTCAGTGATCACCATGTCATCTTGATCTTTTATTTGTATATGAGAGCATGCTTTTAATCATAATCTGCTTTTTAGCTTCTGTTTGGTTCTGTTTTGGATTTATGGTAGCAAAAGAGAGAGGGCCTTCTTGCCTTTAGCATCACATTTGTGTAAAGATGCATTCACGCCTTGGAAGGACAACCTTGCAGAATGGAAGGATATTTCTCCACACATATGTCGTCAGACTAATCTGTTCACAGTACTCATGCAACAACTCTGCCATAAGAACAACGTGGCCTCATTAGCACAAAGCTACATGTTTGATAAGCAGAATCATAAGCTCAAATCCTACATCAATCAAACAATGCGTTTCAAACAAGCCCAAAATGTTACTGAAAGCATCTTAACGATGTACTTTGCCAAGTTTCATTTCACACAATATATATTGACTCTTGCACTCACCGTTAATCTTGTTGAGCAGTTGGTAATCCAATCTTTTTTATGGTCAGTTTTAGTGAGCAACCAACTTGGAACGGCGTACTACGTATTTCGCCGGCAAGCAGTTGTTCAGTACTTCAACGTACAGATCAAAATGTCATGATTTCACCTAACACCTTTATACAAACCACAGTCCAGTGAATTACAAATGTTTTTAAATGCAATTTCATCAGGTTGTACAAAATGTTGAAGAAGTTCATTATATCATTAATTAATATATTTAATGGCGGCGCTTATCATGCACCTGATTTGATCGTCAGCAAGAAGAGGATTAGAACTGAGAATAACTTCGCTTGAAGAAATCGGACTAGTAGGTTGATTTAACAAGCTTTACTAGAAGAACTAATGACGTATCGGAATTACTTACCGTTTAGACCAATGCAAAGGATACGAAAAGCTTCATCAAAATGGTTTCCTTGTACGGAGGTATTGTTTGGCAACTTTGCTGACATGGATTGATAAATGAGAGCGAAATGAGTGTGTCACTGTCAAATCGGATTAGATGAGTAGTTCAGCTGCAAAGGTTAAAAGCAAGAGGATAAATACGATTTCAGAATTCAGATAGCACCAAAAAGAGTAACCAAAGTTTGAGTGTTAATAGATCATCTGTGCACAAAACTTGACGTCTCTTGCAAGTCTGCTTGTGCTTATCCCTTTTCACTCTGTTTAAAGCTTCTTTTCTTTTTGTGAATTCTTGAATGTTGATGAATGAAAGGTCGAGCAAACACTTATTCTTATTCGCAACTAAATGCTTCCAAAGAAGACGCATCACTCTATTTTCCCTAATCCCTAGTGATTTCTCCACTACACTGTGCAACCTATTTCTGATGGCAAAAGTACTACTATATATTCTAATGACAGGCAGAAAGACAACATGCTTATTAGTCCTTATTCTTTTCCTTTTCACTTTCATGATGTGTGACCAATTGATGGTGAACTGTTAGTGGCTTTCAAAAGCATAGCATGTTATACATCACTCTGACACAACTAGGAGAAGGGAGAAAGTGTGATGTCCAGATGCTAATGGGACATGTACCATTTCACTTCAAGTCTTGGCTCCTGTAAATGGTCCCTTCTACTATCCATTATCCCTTATGCCAATGCCACTATGGCACCACCATCCACTAGTAAGGACAGACGTTAGCTCCAAGAGTTAGTGGTACAATGTATTTATGGAGTAGTGTTGTGATGTCAAAGCAAGAAAACTACCAGGGTACCCACTTCAGTAAGTATATCTGTATATGATCTTCCTCCTGAAAATGCTGAGCAACTATTTGTCTGCAACAGTAGAAAAGCTAGGTAGTTAGACTCACTGTGAATAGATGTTTTTATGGGTTTAGTCATGTAAATTCTGCATATGTAGCTCCCCAAATCTCTGCAGAAAATATGGAGATGATTCCACATTTCCACTTCCCAAGGCTTCTAGTGGCGTTGTTGCCTCATGTGCATCCACAATTCTGCATCACTTCTGTTCATGGACATACGCACAAAGGCCAACTTGCAAGCATGCATCACCCAACTGGAACCGAACTGGATGGCTTCAGCTCATGGAATTCAGCAGCTGTAGATGTAGGGTTGGTGCTGAGGCAGTGAGGCTATGCTGCAGAACATGTGGTACTGACTGCATGTAGGACAGGATACTGTATATACTCATACAGTTGGTGAAGTAATGGGAGCAGGAATGAATGGAGGGATGATAGGAGTACCAGACTGACAGTGTATCTGTTAGGCAAATTGAGTCATGGACTATATTGAGTCTCTCTGATTGGATACAGCACATCTTGACTGAATTTTGCTTCAGCAATGATTGTGTGCAAGGCTCTTTCTCCCCCACCAGATGCTGCGAAATGCATGTATATCTTCAGGAACAGAAAAGAAAATCTTTCCCTCCATTATCCACCCTTGTTTTTTTTTATTGAATTCATCATTCTACATTTAAACACTGAACAGAACAACTTGTGAGTCATCAGAATTGGTTCAGGACAGATGTGATGACCAGTGCCTTAGCTTTCCTCATAGCTGTCCCACTAAATTATTCAAATTAACCGTAATTTTGATGCCTTCATATGGTCTGCAGGGGATGTTAACCAGTGCTCTTCTTCGATACTTGAACCTTCCTAATTTTTCACACTGTATTCTGTTCTACTAGCAATGCCTTCCCTGATTCATAGCTTGAGTTGTTGTCTCAAACTGTTCTACTAGCAATGGACAGGTGGACGTTCCAGTGCCGTGAGCGTTGTGACGGAGGGTGTCATCGGCATGGCGCGGAGGGTGGCAAGGCGATGACGGAGACGGTTTTGTGGCCTGAGGATGACGCGGGCAACGAGATCGTGGCAGAGTCGGCGGTTGCATTGTTAGGGGGGAACTGCGGTTCTTTGACGGGCTCCAATCTAGACTCTTGTCCTCTTGCGATGGCGCCTTTGCTGACAAAAGATGTTACGTTGGGCGGGCTAGCGGGGGGGG
>CM020189.1:4787326-4798883 GCA_009805545.1 Oryza longistaminata
GAGGGGATCCATTCTTCTCTCTCACCCTCTTCCCATCCAACCCAACTGTGTGGATGGAGCTGGAGCGTCGGGGGTCGAGCTAGTGGTGTGGCGCCGGCGCTGTGGCCGCGTGTTGAAGGCTTTCGTCGGTGATGGCAGTGGAGCGTGCAGAAGCTTATTCTTGGGAGGGTTGAAAATTATGGGCGAAAGCTCTACCTTCGAGCCGGGAATAACGACGCCTGAGGGCGCTGCTTTCCTCTTGGGGTGTTGTTGCATTTTCTTATCCCTCCCAATTACTTTCTTCAGGTGAAAACCTCTCTCTCACGTCGCTCACCTCCTCTTGCCCCACCGCTCTCGCCTCTCCCTCGCGTCGCCCCCCTCGCTCTGTCGCCCACCTCCTCCGTATCAGGATCTGGATCTCACGGCGGCGCTACTGCTCCACCTCGTTAACCGGATAGCGAGCTCGTGTGCGATAGCAGCACTGCGGGGGAGGGGTTCACAGCGGCCGCACCAGACTCTTGCCATTGATAAGAACGCATTGAACAAGCCGCTGGAGACGACAAGGTGGTAAAAGAACTCTCTGCAGTTCTCTCCGGGCAGCAGGTGTGCCATGGAATTGTATTCTGATCTGTGAATGCAACTGAAGTACCACACTTCTTATGCAGCAAAAGTACTATGGTGTGATTCGTGAACCTTCCATGAATGGCTGAACCCGTAGGTCTAAACTTCATTTGTCCTGAACCGGAAGGTCTGAACTTTTACTTAACGTCAAGTACTGAACTTCTTAATGACCGCTTGTATGGTTGTTTTGATGCTTGCAGGGAGTATATTCTGAACCTTCCATGAACCTGAACTTTTATTTTTGCTGAATTTGAACCTGAACTTCTAATGTGCCGGTGACCTACGGTGAACCTGAACTAGCCAGCATGCTGTGATCTGTGGAGGCAACTTCTGGCCAATGGGCCACCGGGCACTCTGCAGTTAGGAGTAGTTCTAAATTTTGGTCAGAAATTTGTCGTGTGAGCGTGCCGAATTTGAGTGCTTGTACTGTGCCATTTTTTTGGTAGAAATTCTGGAGTGGTGTCAAATTTGAATTTATATCAGTATGGCAATTTGGAATCATGTCTGTAATGTCAATTGCAATACTGGAAATCTAAATCTATGAATAATGTCAGTAGGAAAGACATCAGATACTTTGTATTGTACGGTTGCAGACTAGAAATTGTACGTTGTCGTTGTCATGCTAACAATCTTGTTGTCATCATTCACTCATTCTATACTTCTGTTTGCTTCTAAGTTCTAACAGCACAAAATGAAAGCCAGAAAAGAGTAATGCAGAATTCAGTTTTTTCTTTTCATTTTTCTTTTACCATCAGGACATGCAGGTCACACATGCTTTGCATGGCAGGACGCGCACAACAGCGGACTGAACTTTTCCTTGTTCTGGATGGCATTACAAGCTAAATGACAGATTGACAGATTGTTCAGATGTCTGAACGATATGAATTTTTCTTCAAGTATCGGTGCATCTTCTGGAGTATAATCTATACTCTTTCAAAAGACCCCAGTAGTAGTGGTGAGTCGTGAATCTACCACAACTTATCACCACTGTCATGTGGGTCCCTCAAATAATGAGATAGGCGAGCTTTTAACCCTTCGCCAACCAGAAGGCATCAAAACAAGGAAAATATATTTTAAAGTGAGGTGTAAAATGATAAAAATAGATATGAAGGTTGTACAATGAGAATAATTTTAATTTTAAACTAGAGGCTTTAAAGTCTTTTTCTTTTAACTAGGAAGGTAGCCCGCGCATTCGCACGGGCATGTGTCGTACGCTAAGTTTAAGATACTTATAAAAGTGAAATATTAACCGGAGAACACCTCCCATGATTTCTCTATTAATTGTTTTCATGGCATTAATTGCTTTTATAAGTTTATAACCTATTAGCTTTATGTTAAATCATATTTAAGTAATATCTATAAGCAATTATTTATAATCTTCTTCATCATTTGGAAAGAAGGTAGACTTATTTTCTTTAGAAAACATGTCAGTAAAAATAAGTTGGTTTTCTTTTTTTAGTTGCATATATATTATCATAGTTTACTAAAGGATGAATTGGGTGGGACATGAAGCTCCAGTAAATGTATGGGTTTATATAGCCTAAAATGATTATTGTAGTTTGAGAGATGATCCATTGAACATTCATTTCATGTAGAGTGAGTGAGAGGCTCCACGCAATCTAACATGAATACGATAACGACGAAATATAATTACGCAGTAATATTTTTAAAATGTGATGTACCATGAATACACGCTTGTTTTTTTTATATATAAGATAGATCTAATGGTTAGAAATAATGGTTTCACGGATTTAAAAAGCATAGGAGTATTCCATATATGTAGCTTATGGTTGTTTTAATTATGTAGTTGGTGACTTACGAACACTCTGGAGGGCATTTAATTGATTTTGATTGTGTACAATGATTTAGTATAACACGATACATATTTTCAATTAATTTTCGTGTTTATTTAGTGTTCATGCAAACGATAGGGTCTACCTTCAAATGATATATTTTAACTTTTATATAGCAAAATATAGCTAATGAATGTTTAATTATAAATAAAATAATAGTTATAACTATTTTTATATTATGTTAGTTAGAAAAAAAATAAAAGAGGCGATAATTGCATTGGAGAGGAGAGGATGCGAGAGCCAGAGTGGGAGGAGAGTGGTATTACGAAAGAATGTAAAATACACCAAGCCTAAGTTAATCCATCGAAATTTGTATTCAATTTTAATATCGAACATATTTTTATTTTTATTATATATTTTCTAAGTATTCCTATTTTTAGGGCTTTGGTTTATTTATAAATTGAGAAAAGTTGCAAATTAAATTTGTATTTTACTCCTAAGCAGTTGAGTGACCATATTAAGTGCTCAAATGTGAATTTTCCCAAAATTTAATATTGTCCAATATTTAATATATATCCTAGATTTTTATAATTTCCTATATTTGGGATTTTGGTATTTATCTGTTTTCACACATATTGGTTTATCTTTTTGGATTGGTTTTACCACCACATGGATTTCTATAATTTAGCATTTGTGATTCAATTCAAATTATATAATATCTAATTAATTTTTCCCAGTAAAACTATTCTGTAGATAGAGTTCCGTTTATTTGAATGATTATCATTTCCTAAGTGTTTATATTTCATGGCACGCATCACATGGTTCAAGTATTTAATATTTGATCCATAAATTAAATTGATAATTAACCTTCCCTTTGTCTGGCTTTGTTTTCTCGTGCGTAAATATTTATAGAGTTCATAATAAATATCTTATTTTTATAATTGTTACTCAGTTGTATAGCTTTAGCTTAATTTTCAGTGGTGACAATTTATAGTTTGGCAAGCAATAGCAACCATAACATCCAGCATGATGCAAAAGTTTTAAAAAGTTCGAAATTTTAGTGATTTTTATTGTCGGGAATTTTCAGGATGTTACAGTAGGATGCCATGTGACGGTTTGAGAGCGTTTGTAGGAAGTTTAATGGACTTTTAGTATATAATAGATTCCCATTGCACGGCACGGGCATTCGGCTAGTTATTACAAATATACAAACTACACATATACAAACAAACCTGTCCATATAATCCCAAAGAAATGGGATATTACAGATATCACAATAATCCCAAAGAAATGGCAGTATAAGAACTACAAAACTGTACTTTTAGTTTGTTCCGGTAATCTTCTATTAGGTTCTGTAGATTGATTTGGGAATTGGGGAATGGTGGGCTTCTCCCACGGCCAGCACCCCCACACATACATATCTTATTCAACAAAATTAGAAGCAGGTCCCTGATAAAGTTGCATATTACACCAACACTCCCCCTCGAGATAGGCAAAAGATGTCGATCATGCCCATCTTGTTACAAATTAACTCATTCTCACTTGGGCCTAATCCCTTTGTTAGACAATCAGCTAGTTATTCACAAGATTTAGTATACTCTAGGCTAAGCACTCCACTATCAAATTTCTCCTTGATGATGAACCTATCAATTTCGATATGCTTTGTGCGATCATGCTAAACCGGATTATTTGCAATGTTGATAGCTGATTTATTATCACAATGCTAAACCTATCAATATCTCCAAAGCCATGGCTCTATACTCAGCTTCTGCAGTAGTAGGCTTTTCATCTCGCCTTTAGTGACCAGCGAGGATTCCTCAACCCCTTTCAATGGATCCATCTCCTAGAGCGATGCCAACTAACACTCCTTGCGACCCATGTTCACCACAATCTCACAACTACTCTTATTCCATCAAGTTTTCAGCAAGCGAAGAACGGGGACATATCCTCGCTTGTGCTCTCAGCAACCCAAATCACATAACTGGACCAGGCTTCTTCCCGCACCCGTCAACAAAGAAACAGAAATAAACTTGCTCTCTTTCCCACAACAAGCTCACAAATCAGTCCCAAATCCAACTCCCAAAGCAGTACCTTCTTTTCTTCCTCCTAGCTGGCGCACGCAGAGCTCCTCTCCTCCAGGAAGCTGAGAGAGGCGAGGACTGAGCTGGAGTAGGTGGTGGACGGGGGCGCCGGCGACGACGGAAGATGGCGCTGCTGCTGCTGCTGCTGCTAGGTTGGATTCTCCCACGGCCAGCACCCCCACACGGCCACACATACATATCTTATTCAACAAAATTACAAGCAGGTCCCTGATAAAGTTGCATATTACACCAACAGGTTCTGCAACTTCCATGCAGCTCATTATCAGAACATCAAACTTCTATTGAGCAGGAATGAATGAATGGATCAATGGGTAGATGGTAGGAGTACCAGTCTGACTGTGTGTATATTCAGCAAATTTAGTCTCCCTGATGGTTACAGCCTACCTTAACTGAATTTCACATCAGCAATGATTGTGTGCAAGACCCTTTTTCCTCCACCAGATGATGCTTAAGGACCACAAAATACATGTATATCTCGATGAACCGAAAATAAAAGCTTTCCCTCCATTATCCAACATTGTTTTTTATCGAGTCCATCCTCTCCATTTAAACACTGAACAGAACAGCTGAGCTGGTTACTCTGTCATCAGGAGAGATATTATGACCAATACCCCCAGCTTTTCCCCTTGTTATTCCATATTGTTGAATTAACTGTAGTTTTGATGCATTCATGTGTTATGCAGGGGGATGCTGATCAGTGCCCCTTTTGGATACTTCAACCTTCCTAATGTTCCACGTAAGCTTTTTCCTAATTTTTCCCATTGTAATCTGCTCTACTAGCAATGGCTTATCTGCTGCATCTCCTGTACAGGATTCAGAACTCAAGTTCTTGCCGCAAAATGGTTTCTGTACACATAAATATGGCTAAAATTGTAAATGCAAAATTTCAAATGCCACCTGCGATTAACTGCAGATTGAGTTGCTGATGGAGGTGAAAACTCTTCTATGCTTTAGAGTTCACTCCCAAATCATCAACCCTCTTATGGACTCTGAAATCAGAATCGAGTTTTGTGTCCAGTTATTTCAGTTCAGTGCTCTAGTTTCATATCATCTGTTCCGGGTAATTAACAACTGAAGTAGAAATTATCCTTCCCCTGAACTGAATCACAAATGCATCGCAAAGCAATCAAAGCTGTGGCGAAATTCATCTATCCAGCGACGAGAAGAGAGGAAGGGAGGGAGGCGTCACGTACCTGGGTTGAACTCGAGGAAGAGGAAGAGGCCGCGCCGTTGACCCCGGGCGCCGTGGCGGCCAAGGGGCCCATGGAGCGCTCCAACTTCTCCTCCGTCGGCATATCAGGCGCCATCGCCGCTCTCCATCTCCGCCTCCGCTCCCCGGCGCCATCGCCGAGGTGGGGGGTTGGATGGCCGTACCAGGCGCTCCACGAAGTACCTCACTGACTGGCTCATCGGAGCGCTCGCCCGCAGCAACGGCAGCTCCCTTCTCCACCATCAACCTCGGCACTCGCCGGAGCACCGCCGTCGCCGTCGGCGACCCACGCGCCCTTTTCCAACGACAATACGAAAATGATCCTCCAATGCTTAGGCGTCCTTAGATATCCCGGCCCATTAATTAGGGCCCACACGTCAACCGCCAAACCCTTGATGGCCCATAAAATATGGGCCGCACGTTGCATCCGGCGGATGTTCACTTGAAGCACGATGGGCTGTGAAAGGGTCCAAAGTCCAAATATCGCCCCATTTGACGGCCCATACACTTTGGCTCTTTCCATAACGTGCTTTGGCTCTTTCATCTTCCTCTCTCTGTCTCACAGATCAGACAAGTTCCGCATGATACCAAATTGCCAAGTGAATGAAAGATGCTATACTGCTGAGTAAGCTTCAGATACTATTGTGTTACCAAAAATTATCCCGGGAAAGCAACACTTGAATTCTTTTGATATCAACACATATCTGTTTGGGACAATGTTATGATCTGTTGATGCCACAATCCAATTGGATGCTTTCTAGGAGTAAAATGTTCTGTGCAAGATTGAGTTCAACACTTCAATCAAACCATGTGGTTTCAGATCAGAGGTATTCAAAGGCATAGTTATCAACAACACAAACGTGCAGAAGGACTATCAAACTGGAGGAAATAAATTTTAGTCCTCCATGATATGTT
Organism: Oryza longistaminata; assembly: GCA_009805545.1. NCBI lineage: Eukaryota > Viridiplantae > Streptophyta > Magnoliopsida > Poales > Poaceae > Oryza > Oryza longistaminata. The sequence goes on from CM020189.1 coordinate 4,793,947, forward strand.
TATCATGATTTTAAAATACCAAAAAAAAAACAAAACACGAAAATTACCAAAAAAAATAAAACAAGAAAATTACAATAAATAAATAAATAACAAAACTGTAAAAGGGAGAAAAAAATCCAAAATCTTAAAAGAAGGTGTATTTTATTTAGCTCCTGTCAGACGACATGAAAGACGACAGCCCTCACATGAAAGACGCTGATTAGCATTTGTGCCAGGTGCTTAACAGCGCAATTTGCTTAGGGAATCGCCAAAGTTGAACGAAGAAAATCCTCTTAAGTTTGTGTTTGTTCGATGGTGAGATCAGCATGTCAACACCTATTGATGAGAGATGTACGTATACTGCTGTGAAAGCTGCGGCACCTATTGATGTTATACAGATATAAGTAAATATATTTTTTTTGGATAATGTCAGATGTGAGTACATGAAACTGGGAATGTGCTTAGTTCATAGCATAAGCAGCCTGAAGGTGGTGGAGAACTTCCCCCTCCTCTCTGAGACGCTTTTGATTGCGACATGTCAAGCCCTGGAGAAAGTCTCTAACCTTCCTCAAGTGCGAGAGCTGCGCGTGCAAGATTGTCCAAACTTGAGACTTGTTGAGGAGTTGGGCACTTTGGAGCAGTTGTGGCTTTATGAGGATATGCATGAGGTCTCTACATTGTGGGTGCTAGGGCTTCAACAGCAGTGCCGGCAATGTCATGGAGAGGATCTTGATGTCTACAATTGGACATAGTGATAACATATGGATGCTCAAAATTATTTGGACGCTTCGGTTGTTTGATGCAAGGTATGTGATTTCACATACTCTGGATTCAGATGGCGCCCATTTTTTGGCATGCTATTGTGTACATAGATATATATCTTTTGCTTTACTAGATCTCGGTCTTGAGGATGAAAGGATCTAGTACTTTGTAATATCGGATATTACAGATATGACAATAATCCCAAAGAGATGGCAGCATAAGAACTAAAAAACTGTACTTTTAGTTTGTTCCGGTAATCTTCTATTCGGTTCTGCAACTTCCATGCAGCTCATTATCAGCACATCAACCTTCTATTGAGCAGGAATGAATGAATGGATCAATGGGTAGATGGTCGGAGTACCAGACTGACTGTGTGTATATTCAGCAAATTTAGTCTCCCTGATGGTTACAGCCTACCTTAACTGAATTTCACATCAGCAATGATTGCGTGCAAGGCCCTTTTTCCTCCACCAGATGATGCTTAAGGACCACAAAATACATGTATATCTCGATGAACCGAAAATAAAAGCTTTCCCTCCATTATCCAACATCGTTTTTTATCGAGTCCATCCTTTTCCATTTAAACACTGAACAGAACAGCTTGTTACTTTGTCATCAGGAGAGATATTATGACCAATACCCAAGCTTTTTCCCTTGTTATTCCATATTGTTGAATTAACTGTAGTTTTGATGCATTCATGTGTTATGCAGGGGGATGCTGACCAGTATCCCTTTTGGATACTTCAACCTTCCTAATGTTCCATGTAAGCTGTTTTCCTAATTTTTCCCATTGTAATCTGCTCTACTAGCAATGGCTTATCTGCTACATCTCCTGTACAGGATTCAGAACTCGAGTTCTTGCCACAAAATGGTTTCTGTACACATAAATATGGCTAAAATTGTAAATGCAAAATTTCAAATGCCAACTGCGATTAACAGCAGATTGAGTTGCTGGTGGAGGTGAAAACTCTTCTATGCTTTAGAGTTCACTCCCAAATCATCAACCCTCTTATGGACTCTGAAATCAGAATCGAGTTTTGTGATGGCTTTTATATCGATATGTATTAAGAGAGTAGTGAGTGCGTTCACTGGGAATCGAACGCAGGCCGTAGGGCACACCACCGCAGACCCTGCCCACTGCCCACCGCGGATTATTTTCGCCTATGGGATGAAATCCAGGGAGTGCAGCTAGAAGAAGATGAGCAGGATGTCATTATTTGGAAGTTGACAACCAATGGTCTCTACTTGGCAGCTTCGGCATATGACATGTTCTTTGTTTCCCGCACGCGCTCAAGCAGCGCCGAGCTGATTTGGCAAACGAGAGCTCCTTCCCGTGTAAAGTTCTTCATGTGGCTGGCAATGAAAGGGCGATGCCTAACAGCAGACAACCTTCAGAAAAGAGGGTGGCCGCACGGTGACAGCTGCGCTTTGTGCAACAATGAGGAAGAGAGCTGTCAACACTTGTTAGTGGACTGTCAATTCACAAACAGAGTGTGGAGAATGTTAAGGAGCTGGCTCGGAGTCTCCTTTTCCTTGCCGGGGGATGAAGGGGAACACTTCACGGAATGGTGGCGACAAGTGCGGCAACTGTTTCAGCCAAGCTACAGGCCGGCCTTTGACACTCTATGTATGTTGGTCTGCTGGATGTTATGGAAAGAGCGCAACTTGAGAATCTTTGAACACAAAGATTGCACTGCAGCGCAAGTTTACAGAGCCATTAGAGATGAAGTGCTGATTTGGAGGGAAGCTGGAGTGTTTAAGCATAGAGAGTAGTGTGTGGGAGTTTTTTTTTCCTCCTGGGTTCCTTGATCCCTAGGAGTTCTTTTTTTCTTTTTTGGGGGAGCTTATGCCCTGCGACAGTATAATGTCGTATGTACCTGGCTCTTTTTTCTCTCCTCTTAATACAATTCGGTTGGTCGAATTTTCGGCTGACCCGGCAAAAAAAAAAAGAATCGAGTTTTATGTTCAGTTATTTCAGTTCAGTGCTCTAGTTTCATCTCAATTGTTCCAAGTAATTAACAACTGGAGTAGAAATTATCCTTCCCCTGAACTGAATCACAAATGCATCGCAACGCAATCAAAGCTGTGGCGAAATTCATCTATCCAGCGACGAGAAGAGAGGAAGGGAGGGAGGCGTCACGTACCTGGGTTGAACTCGAGGAGGAGGAAGAGGCCGCGGCGTCGACCCCGGGCACCGTGGCGGCGAAGGGGGCCCATGGAGCGCTCCAACTTCTCCTCCGTCGGATCTCTGTCGCTCCCTGCGGCCCACCCTCCAGCTCCGCCTCCGCCTCCGCTCCCCGGCGCCATCGCCGAGGTGGGGGGTTGGACGGCCGTACCAGGCCTCACAAAATTATTGGAGTTTACAGGAGTAATTGTTACAAGTATACTTGTTTTCATGCGTTTTGTGTATCTGGCCAAACTTTGTACGTACTGCTAACAAACAGTGAATGATTTCCTTTGCCTAACTTGTGTCTCAATTCTCAACTCTCAAACAGCAGGATGCAAGGACTGAGAGGGGGATGAACTGTGCATGTGTCTATCCCAATTGATTTTACTGGGAAACTACTTCCTGTGTTTGGTCCATATGTGGGGAGTACTGTTGTATCTTTTGATAATAGAATCAGATTTGTCCAACAGATACAGTTTGGCTGAAGTGCTGAACTGAATCTTGTCTGCACATCTATCTACAAGCTACTAGCATTTAGAAAGCATATCCAGTTGGATTGCGACTTCAACGGGGAAGCGCAATGGGAATCAGCATCCCCCAAACAGTACTTGCAGGAGGCTAGGGAGTGATTTAGGAAGGTGGAAGCCTTACATATATTGTATAGCGTGAACATTCAGACTAGCTAGGACAAACTGCCCTGAACCACTCTTCTTTCTTTTATCTTTTCCATGGTACTATCAACTGACCAAATTTTAAAGTAATTGTTCCACTTGTCTATGCTGCACAAACCCAAAACATTGTTTGGTGTTGATTATTTTGCTAGCAATGGAACAGAGAAGCGAGAACATGAGGAGAGAAGCTTTGTGTTGTTTCACAAACTAGTATGCTTTGCTCAAGTATTGCACGTTACATTGATTGTGGACAGCAGCCTCACATCTAGGACATGGCTGCCTATTTATAGGATGGCTAGGAATCTTTCCTGAACACAACTAGTACTGGTACATGCCATGAAAATACTAGAACTCCACAGAGAACATATTATTGTAATACACTACTTCTAGAAAATTCACAGAGGAAGGACTTGCTCCTTGACTTTGTTTCCATGAGTTAGTAGAGAGTTAGAGAGGTAGGCTGCGTATGTTCTAGAAATAAAATTAACCTCCAACAAACTCCCCCTTAATATCTTATTTCTGCAAAAACTCCGATGGAGCTCTGCTGTCGCGAGACAAATTTTTCTTTGGATAAAGCCTTGTAAATAATCTGCCAACTGCTCTCAGCTTCGGCAAAATTCCAATTTTAAACTTCCTGGCGATCAAAACTGCTTCCCGGATATAATGATACTTGATAGCAATAGTTTCGATTCTCCTGTTCATGACTGACTGGATTTTCGCTGATCGCAATTTGCCAGACTACTTATCGCATAAATTGTAGTAGCCTGCATATTGACTTCTCGCCCAAGATCTTCCATGAATTCTCCTCAACCAAACAACTTGTGAAACAAGCTTTTGATGCTGCTAAACATATTCTGCTTCGGCTGAAGATAAAGCGACAATAATTTGTTCTTTGTAGACCAGGAGGCACATACCTGAACCGAAGTGAATTAAAGCATAGCCTGATGTGCTCTTCATTATCTCAAGCATCCAGCCCAGCTCACTGTCCGTGAGCCAATTAATTTTGATTCTTTAACTGGCTTATACCATATACCATAATCTGCGGTCCCTTTGACATACCGCAAAAACTCTTTGTGCAGCGTAAAATTTAATTGACTTGGGCTAGACATATATCTTGATATAAACTTGCCGCAACATAATATCCGCGTCGTGTTGCGGTCAAATAAATAAACTTCCAACTAAGCTTCTGTTAATTGTTGGAATCTGCCTTATCAGCTCCATCGCTAGGCCTTTTGCCTTTTCATTGGCAACAAGGGGGTTGAACTGACTTGCAGTTTCCATCTTAAATTTCTTCAGAATATTTTCAGCATATTTCCTTTGTGCATATAAATATTCCTTCATCACTTTGATGCACTTCC
>CM020189.1:4798908-4813809 GCA_009805545.1 Oryza longistaminata
AATATTTCTGTATGTTTACTCGTGAAACCTGTCCATTGGATTCAACGCTAAAAGTTTTGATCCCAAGTATGCAACAGGACTGGAAATAAGCCCCGAATTCTCATAGAAACCTCTGCCGTTGTCTCTGTCAACCAGCTCTTTCACAATGCAAATGCATGCCTAAGCAGAGAACTGGTTGGCGTCAGGAAGGCCAGGTGAGATTCTGTTCTCCAGACACTTGGAGATACTACAAAGATTTGATCTTTCTCATCTTTTAATCGCCTTCTTGAGAGAGATCATCTCAGTTGCCTGCAGCTTCTAGAAAAAAAAAACAGGTACAATTCAGCGAGGAGAGGGAAGGTTTGCAAGAAGCAGATAGGACACAGCCATGTTCCAGAAATCAGTTCCAACTGTTAGTCTTTTTTTTTTTCCTGTAAAAGAAACAAGTGCGTTACCACTGTCATATACTAGGCCAGAACACAACATCAGTTGGATCTTATTACAGAGCTAGTGCCCTTGTTTGGTTGATTCAGGTTCATTCTTGAGCTAAAACGTACTAACAGTTTTGGATGGCAATGTCACTGCATTGCTTGACTGAACTTGCAAGTCCCTGAATCACAGGAGGTATCTGGCAGTAGAGCTACTGCGTGTACCATAACGTGGTGCACTACACCGCCCGGGGATTTCACCCAGGTGCTCCAGGACGTCGCCGGCGACCCCACCCTGCCCAGCACCAAGTCGGTCCGGTGCGCCGCCCGCAGCCACGGCGAAGCTGTCTTCTTCCAGGTCAGGATTATCCCAACCAAACCAACTAGTACTTTGTTCAGAGTTCAGAATTCCATAGCAACTACTGAAATCTGAAAGCTACTAAAATGCTTTTGTTGCTGCAGGCCACAGCGAGGGGGCGAACTATTTCCTAAATGTAGAAGTCAGTAGAGCTTACATTGTGCCATGAATTTGTATATGTTTACTTGTCAAGTCGAGGGATGACAACAAACAAGAGTATGAGATGCCATTGAGCCCATGACGGAGGAAGCAAAACTCAAGCATGTGTGCTCCCTGTTTTTGTTTTTCCTAATCAAAGCACGCACCTGGTTTCGCATCATGGAATCTTGAAGCAAACTCTAAACTAATCACACCATCAGGTGCCAGGCTGCCTGCTAATCGTATCAATATACTATTGCATATGTTGATCAGTGCCCTAGAATAGGTGAGTCTCTAGCTAATAGAAGTACGAAAAGCAAAACGCAAAGATTCCTACTAATCTGCAAGGTCTATTAATTAGTAGGAATCGAGTACTCTCTCAGGAGCCTCAGCATTTGCATTCAAACATACCTAACGTTTGATAAAGACCATTGCGTTTCCATGGTGTTACCAGAACAAAACATATTATTATTGCTTCAGCGCTAGTGTGCAGGAAATTAAATCAATTACCATTAGTGATTGGGGATATGAATAATAAAAGGAATAGCCGTAGCTACCTATACGGTTCATGAATATATACTCAAAATGTTGGGTTGTGGAACATAGACAAGTGGACAATAACTTAAAATTTTGGTCAGGGATAGTACCATGGGAAATATAGAAGAAAAGAAGAGTGGTTCAGCAGTTGTCTAGCTAGATCTGAATGTTTTTTTTTTTTTTGAAACTATAGATCTGAATGTTAAGCTATGCAATATATGTAAGGCCTTACCACCTTTCCTAAACCACTCCCTCCTGCAGTACTGATGCTTTGTTCCACTGTGTGGCATTCTTACATGTTTCTACTGGCTGTGGGTAAGCTCAAGACATATAGCTGAATTTACTTCCTTTGTTTCCTTAAGTTGATCTGTAAATGCTCATTTTGACTGCAGGGCACGGATTTTCAACAGGATCAGTTGCGTCCATTTCTGTCTATTCTCTGATTGATTGAGATGAGATCTACTAGGAATTCCTCTGAGTAATCCCATATATACTGCTCCCGTTGAAGCACTCCTTGATCGGTGAATGCTAACACATGAACCAGTATTTCTGGTACTATCCCGTTGATTCTTCTAGTTAACCTTCTGAATCATTTTAGTTGTACATATAAAAAATGCGCACTTCACTTATTTTGTTCTGTCACCTTTTTTTTTTTTCAGTTGTAGCAGTGCAATCTGCGGTTATCTCTTGATGATTAGCTCATAATGTTCTGAAATCTGTTCTATACTCTGGCTTATCCAATCAGTTGTCTTTGGTCTGGATTGGTCTTAAGTACTAGATGGGACGGAGCAAAATGCTAGCCTGTGCAAGATGGTTGCTACTATATTGATCATTGTTATGTACCACATGTTATATTAATGTTGAATGATCGCCCTGTAAAGGTAAGATTTGCATCCTCGCAAGAAAAAAAAGATTTGCACGTATGCTTCAAATCTCGAATGCATCATTCTGTGTTCCTTTTATGGGTTGCAGAAAGTAGGTAGGGAGGTGTTCCCGCGATGCGAATTTTAGGTTTAACTAGGATGGTAGCCCGCGCATTTGCGCGGGAATAAATCGTAGACTATGTTTGAGAAACTTATAAAGGTGGAATATTAGTCGAAACTTATAGAAGATTATTTGGTTTGTTTGGATTGTTTGAGTACATTTAGAAAACAAAACGTTAAGTAATTGAATATTTTCTCTAATTAAAGGCACTGGATATTTTATGCGGTGACTTCAGACTATTCATATTTCAGTTAGTTATTCTTGCTATGTAGTGTACGTTTAATTTAGCCATACATGTTTCAAAACATGTCATGGTACGACTTGTGTTGTTGAATTATTTTTTTTCTTTTGGAAAATTAAATTTGTAGATTTTATTTCGATGCTATAAATTTAATTTAGCTATGCATGTTTGTATAATGTAGAATGATTCACAATAATATAATATTTGTTGTCAATTTTTAAGGTGTTTAGATAGCGTGCAAAGTGCACGGATGGACTATGCCCAAATGCTATAATTCTTATATAGTAAAATATAGGCACATGTATCTTACATTGTTAGTTTAATTATAAAGAGAGAACAGTTAGACAGATATCAGACTTGTAGTTTATAAAAAAAATTGTTGATGTCTTAGCATTGATTGATTCTCAGCAGTTGTCTAGCTAGATCTGAATGTTAAGCTATGCAGTATATGTAAGGCCTTACCACCTTTCCTAAACCACTCCCTCCTGCAGTACTGATGCTTTGTTCCACTGTGTGGCATTCTTACATGTTTCTACTGGCTGTGGGTAAGCTCAAGACATATAGCTGAATTTACTTCCTTTGTTTCCTTAAGTTGATCTGTAAATGCTCATTTTGACTGCAGGGCACGGATTTTCAACAGGATCAGTTGCGTCCATTTCTGTCTATTCTCTGATTGATTGAGATGAGATCTACTAGGAATTCCTCTGAGTAATCCCATATATACTGCTCCCGTTGAAGCACTCCTTGATCGGTGAATGCTAACACATGAACCAGTATTTCTGGTACTATCCCGTTGATTCTTCTAGTTAACCTTCTGAATCATTTTAGTTGTACATATAAAAAATGCGCACTTCACTTATTTTGTTCTGTCACCTTTTTTTTTTTTCAGTTGTAGCAGTGCAATCTGCGGTTATCTCTTGATGATTAGCTCATAATGTTCTGAAATCTGTTCTATACTCTGGCTTATCCAATCAGTTGTCTTTGGTCTGGATTGGTCTTAAGTACTAGATGGGACGGAGCAAAATGCTAGCCTGTGCAAGATGGTTGCTACTATATCGATCATTGTTATGTACCACATGTTATATTAATGTTGAATGATCGCCCTGTAAAGGTAAGATTTGCATCCTCGCAAGAAAAAAAAGATTTGCACGTATGCTTCAAATCTCGAATGCATCATTCTGTGTTCCTTTTATGGGTTGCAGAAAGTAGGTAGGTAGGTGTTCCCACGATGCGAATTTTAGGTTTAACTAGGATGGTAGCCCGCGCATTTGCGCGGGAATAAATCGTAGACTATGTTTGAGAAACTTATAAAGGTGGAATATTAGTCGAAACTTATAGAAGATTATTTGGTTTGTTTGGATTGTTTGAGTACATTTAGAAAACAAAACGTTAAGTAATTGAATATTTTCTCTAATTAAAGGCACTGGATATTTTATGCGGTGACTTCAGACTATTCATATTTCAGTTAGTTATTCTTGCTATGTAGTGTACGTTTAATTTAGCCATACATGTTTCAAAACATGTCATGGTACGACTTGTGTTGTTGAATTATTTTTTTTCTTTTGGAAAATTAAATTTGTAGATTTTATTTCGATGCTATAAATTTAATTTAGCTATGCATGTTTGTATAATGTAGAATGATTCACAATAATATAATATTTGTTGTCAATTTTTAAGGTGTTTAGATAGCGTGCAAAGTGCACGGATGGACTATGCCCAAATGCTATAATTCTTATATAGTAAAATATAGGCACATGTATCTTACATTGTTAGTTTAATTATAAAGAGAGAACAGTTAGACAGATATCAGACTTGTAGTTTATAAAAAAAATTGTTGATGTCTTAGCATTGATTGATTCTCTTGTAGTTTAGTAGAAAAAAAAAATAAGGAAGGCGAGGGCAGTGCTTTCTGCATGTGAGAGGGAGGAGGTGGAGGGACTTCATTTTTCTAAATAATTTAAGTGAAAAATGATGAGATGTTTTGTTTTTTTCTCAGAATTTATTTTATTGTTTTTATTATAACTTTTAAGACATGATGCATTGACACGTGCCAACTAAGGTTTTTATAAAAAAAAGGATCTAATTGATAAAATAATGAATCATCTAGTTAAATTGAATTATTTTATAATTTTTAAGACGTGATACATTGTTACTTAAAAGTGCTCTATTGGGTGTTTATCAATTTTTGTCATGTAGACTGATTTAATACGCCATAATGCATATAGTAAACTTTTTTTTATTGAACTTATAGTCAACTTTTTGAAATGTTTCATTCTTATTTTGTTTCCATGCAAAAATATTAGTGTATGTTCAAATGATGTATTTTAATTTATAGTAAAATATGGATAATATGTAATCATTCAGCTATTTAATTATTGATTTTTTATATGTTTGTTAAAAAAGTGAGAGGAGGTGAGGGAAGAGAAGGAGAGATAAGGTACGTAGGGGATGTTCACGTGAACACATACATAACGTGTGAAGGGGTGGGATGTTTGCCTTTTTCGTTTTTTTATATTGGTAGGATGATAGTAGAATATAATAGGTACACCCATGTTTAAGTTAAAATTATTGATGGTTAGGTGTTTTATGTTTTTCTTCACAATTTTTAAGATTTATTATAGTGCTATATGGCATCTTAGGAGCACTTGTAGGAGCCCACGTGGTCGCTTGACAGTGTTTTGTACAAAATTTAATGGCTTTTAGGTATATAATGGATAGATGGCATCTAAGTTGTCCTAATACGCTGAAATATATTTCTATAAGTAAAATTATACTTGTGTAAACTTTATTTTTCTAGCATTGTAGATCTCTTTATTTACATCCTAGTGAAGTTACATAGAATGAAATAATATATAATGTCACTTTCCTTTTATAAATTTTACAAATTAAATTATAGTCAACATCTGTATTAAATTCTAGTTTGTGATTTTAATCATAAATAACACAATGACACAAATTGAACGTATAACTTGGTTCGATAGAAAAAAAACTTCCGTAAAGACAAAAGACAGAGAAGTTATGTACATGTGTGCGGTATGCACGCGTGGGAAGAGGGATGTCTTTTTTAAGAAAGAGAAAAATCAATCTAATCTAACGGCTTGGAGCGTTGGGCCTATTAATTTTAGTGAAAATCAAAGCTAGTTGTTTCTTTTTTTCTCTGAATTTCTAAGAATTTTCCAATTTATTAGAACACCACGTGATGTCATATGAGTATTTCTATGAGCGTCACGTGGTAGCTTAGGAGCGTTTATAGAAAATTTAATGGACTTTTATTATATAATAAATAGATTGGATATCGTCGATGCATTTGAGGGACGCATGCCTGTAGAATTATTTAAAGTGATATAAGATTTGTTGTTAACTTTTTATAATTAAAAAATGTTTTCTTGTTATATTTAGTTGCCATGTAAAAAATATGGCGCATAGAACAACATGGATGTTGATTGATTTATTTATTTATAAATAAAACAACAATAAAAATGTACATGTGACTTAATTAAATTGGAGATTAGGAAAGGGAAAAAGGAGATGAGGGGACTCAGGGGAAGGAGTATGTACGTTACGTACCAACCTGAGGAGGAGAGATGGGGACCGGTGTGGAGGATGATTTTGTTCTTTTATTAGATCTAACTAGCATGGTGGCCCGCGCAGATTGCGCGGCTAGCATCATTATATTTTCTCTCATATAATAGCATATATGTTTTCTCATTATATTATTAAAATATATTACATAATCATTTAAATTATTTATTGATTTTCATTATTATACGTGCACTTAAACCGATGGACCCATTATTTAAATCATCGTATCTATTTTTTATTACATTGGACTCTTATTCTCAAATAATACACTGTTTCAGAATAAAGTCTACACCATTATATTATGTACCTATTAAATTAGCAATTTAAAATCTATATTAACTAATTTACACTTATACTAGAACCGATGGATCCATCATTTAAATCATCGGATCTATTATTTGCAAATAAATAAAGCGTCCGAAGTTCTCTTTTTGGCCCGCTGCACAATGCACGTCTGCACTTTTGCCTTTCGCACACGTGACAAACGTTGTGTCTGAGGCATCTAAGGTGATCACGACCACTGCAACGCTATTGCTTTGCCACATATCAAATCATATATGGAGATCATTAATTTTGTTAATAACATGAAAAGAAAATTAAAGATGTGATGCAACGAGAGAAGAATTAAGCACCGTGGGTTGTGTTGGTTATAGAATAATTATAATGTATTGTGTTATGTCGTATTTGGATTTTGTACTATTTGTTCGTATAGGTGAAAGAAATTATTATGTTATAAATGTGAGCACAATATTAACGAATAACAATAGAACTCTTACTAAGACAAGGGTGTTATAAGGGAGCTTAAGATCCTCTTTTTTCCCGATTCCATAGTTTGGATTTTCGTTTGCACACTTTCCAAGTTTATAAATGGTGTCTTTTTAAACGATAATTCAACTTTTTAGAAGCCAATTCATTCGTTTATACCCTCAAATAGCTACCACATAAATCAGATAATTCATCAATTTCAGCTGTCCTAAAACCTAAGTAGCACTTTTTTTTTCATACGAGTCACGGTGATCAGTAAATTGGGGATCAACCGATAATCAAAGTCGTAAGATGAATATATAAAAGCTACTGTGAACGATTGTAAATAGGTGTCAAAATTAATTACTATTAATTAGACATATAGATAATTTCTTATATAAACATGGACGAAGCTGGAACAAATATTACCAAAGGCCCCATACATATATATATTACTTGTTAGTTTAATTATAAAGAGAGAACAGTTAGACAGATATCAGACTTGTAGTTTATAAAAAAAATTGTTGATGTCTTAGCATTGATTGATTCTCTTGTAGTTTAGTAGAAAAAAAAAAAGGAAGGCGAGGGCAGTGCTTTCTGCATGTGAGAGGGAGGTGGAGGGACTTCATTTTTCTAAATAATTTAAGTGAAAAATGATGAGATGTTTTGTTTTTTTCTCAGAATTTATTTTATTGTTTTTATTATAACTTTTAAGACATGATGCATTGACACGTGCCAACTAAGGTTTTTATAAAAAAAATGGATCTAATTGATAAAATAATGAATCATCTAGTTAAATTGAATTATTTTATAATTTTTAAGACGTGATACATTGTTACTTAAAAGTGCTCTATTGGGTGTTTATCAATTTTTGTCATGTAGACTGATTTAATACGCCATAATGCATATAGTAAACTTTTTTTTATTGAACTTATAGTCAACTTTTTGAAATGTTTCATTCTTATTTTGTTTCCATGCAAAAATATTAGTGTATGTTCAAATGATGTATTTTAATTTATAGTAAAATATGGATAATATGTAATCATTCAGCTATTTAATTATTGATTTTTTATATGTTTGTTAAAAAAGTGAGAGGAGGTGAGGGAAGAGAAGGAGAGATAAGGTACGTAGGGGATGTTCACGTGAACACATACATAACGTGTGAAGGGGTGGGATGTTTGCCTTTTTCGTTTTTTTATATTGGTAGGATGATAGTAGAATATAATAGGTACACCCATGTTTAAGTTAAAATTATTGATGGTTAGGTGTTTTATGTTTTTCTTCACAATTTTTAAGATTTATTATAGTGCTATATGGCATCTTAGGAGCACTTGTAGGAGCCCACGTGGTCGCTTGACAGTGTTTTGTACAAAATTTAATGGCTTTTAGGTATATAATGGATAGATGGCATCTAAGTTGTCCTAATACGCTGAAATATATTTCTATAAGTAAAATTATACTTGTGTAAACTTTATTTTTCTAGCATTGTAGATCTCTTTATTTACATCCTAGTGAAGTTACATAGAATGAAATAATATATAATGTCACTTTCCTTTTATAAATTTTACAAATTAAATTATAGTCAACATCTGTATTAAATTCTAGTTTGTGATTTTAATCATAAATAACACAATGACACAAATTGAACGTATAACTTGGTTCGATAGAAAAAAAACTTCCGTAAAGACAAAAGACAGAGAAGTTATGTACATGTGTGCGGTATGCACGCGTGGGAAGAGGGATGTCTTTTTTAAGAAAGAGAAAAATCAATCTAATCTAACGGCTTGGAGCGTTGGGCCTATTAATTTTAGTGAAAATCAAAGCTAGTTGTTTCTTTTTTTCTCTGAATTTCTAAGAATTTTCCAATTTATTAGAACACCACGTGATGTCATATGAGTATTTCTATGAGCGTCACGTGGTAGCTTAGGAGCGTTTATAGAAAATTTAATGGACTTTTATTATATAATAAATAGATTGGATATCGTCGATGCATTTGAGGGACGCATGCCTGTAGAATTATTTAAAGTGATATAAGATTTGTTGTTAACTTTTTATAATTAAAAAATGTTTTCTTGTTATATTTAGTTGCCATGTAAAAAATATGGCGCATAGAACAACATGGATGTTGATTGATTTATTTATTTATAAATAAAACAACAATAAAAATGTACATGTGACTTAATTAAATTGGAGATTAGGAAAGGGAAAAAGGAGATGAGGGGACTCAGGGGAAGGAGTATGTACGTTACGTACCAACCTGAGGAGGAGAGATGGGGACCGGTGTGGAGGATGATTTTGTTCTTTTATTAGATCTAACTAGCATGGTGGCCCGCGCAGATTGCGCGGCTAGCATCATTATATTTTCTCTCATATAATAGCATATATGTTTTCTCATTATATTATTAAAATATATTACATTGACAACATAATTTTAAATTTTGCAATAACTTTTCAAAACTACTAATGTGTAATAACTACTCTAGTCTCCTCTTCTAATATTCCTTATTTTTTAATTCTGAATTTCAGCTATTTCTAAATTGTATTTCTATATGGACTCTGCTTTTTCTTTTTCTTTGATTAATGTGAGAATTTCTAGGCCATGAGAGCGAACGTGGAGGTTCCTTTTTATTCCGAATTTTAGTTGGTTTTAAATTCTAATATGAATTCTATACTCTACTTCTAATATTCCTTATTTTTTAATTCCAAATTTCTATTTTTTCTTAATTGTATTTCTATATGGACTCTATACTCTACTTCTAATATTCCTTATTTTTTAATTCTAAATTTCTATTTTTTTCTTAATTGTATTTCTATATGGACTCTATACTCTACTTCTAATATTCCTTATTTTTTAATTCTAAATTTCTATTTTTTTCTTAATTGTATTTCTATATGGACTCTATACTCTACTTCTAATATCGCTTCCCACCGCCACTGTCGCCGCTCCCGACCGCCGCCGCTGCCGCTCCCCGCTCCCCTCCGCCTCGTCCCCATCGGCCACCGCCACCGCGCCGCTCTGAGTCCTAAGAGAGAGAGAGATAAGGGAGGGAGAGAGAGGGGAGAGAAAGAAGGGGAGGGAGGATGACACGTGGGTCCCACTTTTTTGTGTGAATGACATATGGGTCCCACATATTTTTTTTATTTTTGTTTCTATTCGAGTGCCACGTAAGCACCACGTAGGACAGAGAGTCGGTCAAGACAGCCACGTGGGCGCCACGTCAGCCAAAACCACCTCCAAAACTACCAAGGGATATAGTTTGCACCGGTTTTGATACTTGAAGGAGTCGATATACCCGGTTTTATGGTTGGAGGTCATGAATCATACTCGGGCGATAATTGAGGGAGTCAAAGTATACTTTTTCCACCTAAATAATATAGATCCTGTTCGGATACCTGGGCTTCGGGTGGGCCACATCCACCCGGAATTAATAGTGCAGCTGCCGGGCCAGCTGCTGAACACACCCATAAATATCAATTTTGCTAGCCACTAGACTCAACATGCATGGTACACTGAATTAAGTGGAAACTCTTATACAAAGAATAAATGGATAATATATTTACTAAACTTCACATTGCAATAATATTTAGTCAGCCTTGTCTAATTTTTAAACTATGTTAACACTTGTTTTTCGTAATTGTCACGCTTCATTTTTTACATTGATCTGGTATTTACAGTGGATCTCCCCTTTTAAGTTTGTCGGATGGCAACAATAGTAGATACATTGGTTGGATCATGCATCAAGAAGTTGCAAGCTATCGTTACAGACAAGGCAATACTCATTTTAGGGGTAAAAGATGAGCTTGAAGAGCTGCAGCGAAGAACAGACGTCATAAGATCTTCTCTTAAGGATGCTGAAGCAAGGAGGTTGGAAGATTCGGCAGTTGAAAAATGGCTTGACCAGCTTAGAGATGTTATGTATGATGTTGATGATATTATTGATTTGGCTAGATTTAAAGGAAGTGTCCTACTACCTGACTATCCTATGTCATCATCAAGGAAATCAACTGCTTGCAGTGGCCTTTCACTTTCATCTTGTTTTTCTAATATTCGGATACGTCATGAAGTTGCTGTAAAAATTAGAAGCCTCAACAAAAAGATAGATAACATTTCAAAGGATGAGATATTTTTAAAACTTAGCCGCACACAACATAAAGGAAATGGTTCAGCATGGACACCAATAGAAAGCTCCAGCCTAGTTGAACCCAACCTTGTGGGCAAGGAGGTCGTACATGCTTGCAGAGAAGTGGTGAATTTGGTGCTTGCACACAAGGCAAAGAATGTTTACAAGCTTGCTATTGTTGGAATAGGAGGAGTTGGTAAGACAACACTAGCTCAGAAAATATTCAATGATAAAAAATTAGAAGGGAGATTCGACCATCATGCATGGGTTTGTGTTTCAAAGGAGTATTCTAGGGATTCTCTTTTGAGACAAGTTCTTCGTAATATGGGGATTCAACATGACAAAGATGAATCAGTTCCAGAGCTCCAAAGAAAGCTTAAATCAGACATTGCAGATAAAAGTTTTTTCCTGATGTTGGATGATGTATGGAACTCTGAAGCATGGACAGATTTATTAAGCACTCCACTTCATGCAGCAGCCACAGGAGTAATTCTAATAACTACTCGAGATGACACTATTGCTAGAGTAATTGGGGTGGACCACACTCATAGGGTTGATTTGATGTCAGCTGATGTAGGATGGGAGCTGCTTTGGAGGAGCATGAACATCAACCAAGAGAAACAAGTGCAAAATCTCAAGGACATAGGTATTGAGATTGTTCGCAAATGTGGTGGCCTTCCTCTTGCAATCAGAGTTATTGCTACAGTTTTAGCAAGCCAAGAACAAACAGAGAATGAATGGAGACGGATATTGGGGAAAAATGCCTGGTCCATGAGCAAACTTCCTCGTGAATTAAGTGGTGCTTTATATCTGAGTTATGAAGTGCTGCCGCACCAGCTGAAGCAATGTTTTCTTTATTGTGCACTTTTCCCTGAAGATGCAACCATTTTCCGTGACGATCTTACTAGGATGTGGGTTGCTGAAGGCTTTATAGATGAGGAAAAAGGACAATTACTAGAAGATACAGCAGAGAGATATTATTATGAGCTGATCCATCGGAACTTGCTCCAACCATATGATGTATATTTTGGCCACTTCAACTGTAAGATGCATGACCTCTTAAGGCAGCTTGCTTGTTATTTGTCTAGAGAAGAATGTTTTGTTGGGGACGTAGAGTCACTAGGGACTAATACTATGTGCAAAGTGCGGCGTATTTCAGTTGTCACAGAGAAGGACATGATGGTGTTACCTAGCATCAATAAGGATCAATATAAAGTGCGAACGTATAGAACCTCCTATCAGAAGGCACTGCAAGTTGATAGTTCACTTTTCGAGAAACTTACATATCTTCGTGTTTTGGATTTGACTAACTCACATGTACAAAGAATCCCAAATTACATTGAAAACATGATTCATCTGCGCTTGCTTGATCTTGATGGGACAGACATTTCTCATCTACCGGAGTCCATTGGTTCCCTGCAAAACCTTCAAATATTGAACTTGCAGAGGTGTAAATCTCTGCACCGCCTTCCTTTGGCAACCACTCAGCTGTGCAATTTGAGGCGACTTGGTCTTGATGGTACACCAATAAACCAGGTCCCAAAAGGGATAGGAATAATGAAATTTCTCAATGATTTAGAAGGGTTTCCTATCGGTGGTGGAAGTGACAATACAAAAATGCAAGATGGCTGGAATTTGGAAGAGTTGGCTTATCTTCCACAGTTGAGGCGGCTTGGTATGATAAAATTGGAAAGAGGTACTCCTTGCAGCAGTACAGACCCATTTCTACTCACAGAGAAAAAACATCTCAAAGTTCTGAATCTACAGTGCACTAAACAGACATATGAATCATATTCAGAGGAAAATGTTAGCAATGTTGAGAAGATCTTCGAGAAGCTAACACCTCCACACAACTTAGAATATTTGAAACTCATAGATTGCAAATCCTGCTTGCAGCTTCCACCAATCGGACAGCTACCAAACTTGAAATACCTAAAAATTAATGGAGCAAGTGCAATCACCAAGATTGGACCCGAATTTGTTGGCTGCTGGGAGGGTAATCTCAGATCCACAGAGGCAATTGCTTTCCCCAAGCTCAAATTGCTGGTCATCGAGGATATGCCCAACTGGGAAGAGTGGTCCTTTGTTGAAGAAGAAGAAGAAGAGGTGCAGGAGGAGGAAGCAGCTGCAGCAGCCAAGGAAGGGGGAGAGGATGGAACTGCTGCTTCGAAGCAAAAGGGGGAGGAAGCCCCGTCTCCAACTCCAAGGTCGTCGTGGCTGCTGCCTTGTTTGGAGAAGTTGCAACTTGTGGGCTGCCCCAAGCTGAGGGCTCTCCCACCACGGCTTGGACAGCAGGCCACCAACTTGAAGGACCTCCTTATAAGAGAAGCAGGATGCTTGAAGAAGGTGGAGGACCTCCCGTTCCTCTCTGGTCGCCTTTCAATTGGTGGATGTGAAGGCCTGGAGAGGGTCTCCAACCTTCCCCAAGTGAGAAAGCTGTTTGTAGGTGTTTGCCCGAATTTGAGGCATGTTGAGGAGTTGGGTGGTTTGGGGCAGCTATGGCTGAGAAAGGATATGTAGGACATCTCTTCACTGTGGGTCCCAAGGCTTGAGGAGCAACATCGCCAGCTCCATGGAGATGAGCATGAGCTGGAGGTCAACGAGTGGCTCTGAGAGCCAATTAGTTTGGATGGCACAAGGTATGTACACTAATTGGTTGGGATTTTTCACTGGTATAAACTAATCTTTGGGTTGTACATTCATGCTGCCCCTCTGCTCTTCAGTTGTATGCAGCTAATCTAGCGTTTGATAGTTTCCTTAGTTTTTTATGTTGTGTGCATTGACTGATTGTTTAATGACCTATATGATTTAGTTTTTTTTTCATTAGTGCTGCATGTAACAATTTCACTGTGGTCAAGATTTTCATAAAATGGTGGACATCCATCCAAGGACATGGGAGAATCATTTTTTCACCTTTGGAACACAAACTGCACAAGTAAAGAATACATAAGGGCCAAGAAATACATATCATTTAGTTCAGATGCAGAACAGTTTACTTGCATTTAGCCCTCAATGACCCAAATGTGTTTTGTATCGAGATCATGCGTGTATATAGGATACATTGAAGTGAGCACGTATTATCTTGTAAAAACAAGTAGAGACGTCAATTTTTCATGAAATATTTCAACTGTGCAATACATTAGGCCTATACAATGGTCATTTTTGACTTGCAAGCGATACAACGCCCAATACTACAGATTTTCGGCCTGCAGCCTGTTGGCAGCAGGACATTGAACACGAAAGGGGCAGTGCCCAACATCTGCTCCAAGGCCACTAAGGTTTGTTTGGAAAATAAAAGCTGCTTAAATGCCATGTATTTGTTCCGATTGATTAATATTTTAGTTATATCCATAATAAATAAAATAAGCGGGGTATATTGCTCGGCCTACATGCTTATGTGTAGTTCATATGTGGCTTTTTCTTAGACTATTTTTTTCTTGATGTCTGGTAGGTTTAACTCCAGAAAACATGATTGTTGAAAAAACTGATCACACTTGTATTTTAACTAAGTTATTAAAGTACCAAATTGATTATATATAGCAATGCTTCATTTGTGTGTGCTTGTTTATTTTGTAGGTTGCTGATCTCGAAGATTTGGGCAGTGCAGGCACTTTCTTATTTATTTGTTATCTTTACCTAGTTACTGATCTATGGAAGATTTAAGAAATCCAAAAAAAAAGAAAGAAAAAGAAAATTCCAAAAAAAGGGAAAACTAAGCAAAAAGAAAGAAAAAAAAACAGGAGCATGTGCTTTACCTCATGAAATGTATTTCATGTTTTCTTTTTATGT
>CM020189.1:4817591-4868629 GCA_009805545.1 Oryza longistaminata
ATTTGTGTGTGTTTCTTCTTCTTCTTCTTGTAGTGTGTAGGTAACTCGCGCTATGTCACTTGAGGTGTGATTTTAATACACATAGCCGGTCCCAAGCCCGGAAAAGGAGGAGGGATAATCTTGTATATATACTTGTCTAGTGAAACGATGCTGTGCTGCTAGGTGGATCATTGAAAATTTTCTTGAAATTTGCTGCATTCTTGTCAGTTATTTGTATATTCATATTAGAGGCACATCCACTCTGCTGCTCCCTGCTCTATTGGACAAATTTGATTCTAAACTATTTTAGCTCAACCTCATTACAATCCAGTTTTCAAGTAAAAGCAATTGAACACATGCACCAATTCATTCTCTCCCAGTCCCCTGTTTGAGAGTTGAGAATTGAGATACTGAGATATTTTTATTAGTGATATCTACTGCACTGTGCAACCTCATTACAATCACAGGCAGAAAGATGATATGTCTATTAGTACTCCTTGTTCTTTATTTTTTCACTTTCATGATGCACCCGGCCCACCGCGGCACGAACCACTGTGCACCAAACTGATGACTGTAGTTAGGAACTACTACGACGGTTAAAACACAACTCCAAAACAACGGGAGGGGCAGAGCCACGTTACACGTTACACTCCCAAGAAATCCCCAAAAGCGGGAGGGAAATATCCGTTATCCACCTTTGTTTTTTTGTTGAATTCATCATTCTACATTTAAACACTGAACATAACAGCTTGTGAGTCATCAGAATTGGTTCAGGACAGATGTGATGACCAGTGCCTTAGCTTTCCTCATAGCTGTCCCACTAAATTCTTCAAATTAACCGTAATTTTGATGTCTTCATATGGTCTGCAGGGGATGTTAACCAGTGCTCTTCTTCGATACTTGAACCTTCCTAATTTTTCACACTGTATTATGTTCTACTAGCAATGCCTTCCCTGATTCATAGCTCGAGTTATTGTCTCAAACTGATTTTTGTACAGTGTACACATAATTCTGGGTAAAATTATAAGTTTTCCAGGGCCATCAGAGATTAATAGCAGTTGAGAGTTGGTGATGGAGGTGTAATACGGCTCTTGTATTATATACTGATGAAGACTGAAGAGTAGTGTGGGTGTGGCTCGTCAGAAGTTGTAATTCTACTTCCAGTTTCAGACACTTATCTCTTACCAACGTTTCACCTGATGGCATCTGATCATTATTCATTACAGTATGTTCATAGATGCTCAATTCTGACGCTTAAAAGTTCACTCCCCAAATCTTCAACCTCTCATGGGCTATTAAATTGGAATCGAGCTTAGTGTTCATTCCTGTACTCTTCACTTATTCAGCTCTTCACTCCTCAGCTGCTCCCTCGCCATCGTCGAGGTGGGGGCTCGCTCGACGCCCGGACCAGGTGCTCCGTGCTCGAGGATTTACCTCACTGACTGACTCATCGGAGAGCTCGCCCGCAGCAAAGGCAGCTCCCTTCTCCCCATCAACCTCGCCACCAGCGCCACCGTCGCCACTCGCCGGAGCGCCGCCGCCGACAGCGACCCACGCGCCCTTTTCAACGATAATACGAGATAGTTTGAGGGCTTACTCGAAAATAATCATCAGATGCTTACGTGGCTTTAATCTCAGCCGGCTGTGTTAGATCAAACGGGTGTAAAGATGCACATGTACCTTTTTTGGATTCAAAAATGGAAATTCTGATAGCTAAAGGACTCATTCAAAAAATCACCTCCAACAACTGGCCAACGTTAATATCGACCGCTAGTGTTCGATCAGACGGTCAGCAGAGACAGAGGCCCATCGACAAGGCCCACAATCTCGTAGCGAATATGGGCCGCACGTTGCCAAGGCCTAGGGAAAAGTTCACTTTGACTCCCTTAAAGGTAGGCCGAATATAATTCGTACCCCTTAACTAGAAAACCGGGTAAAATGACTCCTTCAAATATTGAAACCAGTGTAATTTGACTCCATTTAACAGCCTGACTTAGTATGTGGGACCCACATGCAGTGTCACATTTTTCTTCTTCCCTCTTTCTTTTCTCTTTCTTGTCCTCTTTCTAGCCTGACAGTGTGAGGCGGCTGGCGACTCGGTGGGGCGCCTCCACATCGTCGCCAAGGTCGACAACGGCATGGCGTTCATGCACGATGCTCTGCGCGGCAACGACGATGCAGCAACAGTCGCGACGAGCCCCCATCACCGAGTCCACCACCGAAGCACGTCCCGCGCGCAAGAGTAGCATGGCTATGGCCACTGCAATCATGGAGCTAGTCGCCGAGGCACCTATGGCGGTTAAGAGCATGGCGTGAAAGGTGGGAGGACAGAGTCACCAGTGTGCGGAGTTGGGTGTCAGCCGGTGGCAACACAGAAGCTCGAGCTCGATCCGACATGGGTTGCGGGACCTGGGGATGGAATGGAAGGGGGAAGATGCCTATGGTGAGAGAAGAAAAGACATGCGCTGCCTTGAGCACGTCGTCGCCCCCGCCGGCTTCCGCAACCTCCACCGCCCGTCCACCCCTATCGACCTCGACTCAGCAGGATGAGGAGCGCCTCCTGGATCTATGCTCCAGGCTGGCCCTGTCCCCATCCGCTGGTCTGGGCCACCGCCGACCAACTCCTCTTCGTGTCGCTGGGCCACCCCTCCATCTCCACCGCTCGAGAGAGAGGAGTCGGCCTTTCCACATCTGGATGTCGATGTCGCCTCCCTCCGCCCCAGTCTCAACGACATCTGGGGAGGTCTGTAAATCGTGGATTCGCGACAACGACCGCTGCTTTTGCTTTGTTGCCGCCTCCTCTCCCCTCTCCCCTACACGAAGATGAGCAGCGACGGCAGCACCGACTGGAGAGGAGGCCGACGCAGCGTCGCCTTGAGGCTACGTCGTCGCTACGCATCGGTGCCGCCCAGTTGTTGCTCCTTGTTGTACTGCGCCTCCGTTCATCCCCATCTGCGTCACCAACTCGCCGTGGTACCGTGGGAAAAAGAACGAAGAAAGAAAAAGAGAAGAATAAATAAAGGGGAGGTTGAAGAAAATGTGACCAAGACATGTGGTTCCCACATGCTGAATCAGCCGGTTGGATTGGTCGTCACATCAGCGAAACCACCCTCCTAAACCACTGAGAGAGTCAAATTACACCGGTTTCAATAGTTGGGGGAGGCGTACTATCCGGTAGGAATGAGATTCAGCCTAGTTTTTATAAAGGAGTCCCAGTGGACTTTTCCTCCGGCCTATGTTGGCTAGAACGTTGCCGCAGTACGGCCCAAGCCCATTAATTACGGCCCACGTGTCAGCCCCAAATCTTCCCTTGACGGTCCATACAATATGGGCCAAATTTGCTTCTGGCATGTGGCAGCCCACAAATTAATCCCAACCGCTTGATGGGCCCATACAATATGGGCCTCACGCCGCTCCCGGATGAGAATTCGCCGCCATGGCAGCAGCTCGCCGGCGCATCCCGACCAGCCATGGCGCTCCACTCCGGCGACGACTTGGATCCCGTAGATTCTTCGAGTCTTCGGCGAGATTTCAGTCTTTCCGTTTCCTACTTCAGATCAGACAAGTTGAGCGGGTACGGAATTCAAATATGCAGAGGGATATCAACTAGAAGCAGGAATCCTCGATAGATAAAGGATAATGAAGTTTGTCAGGTATTTGTTGTTCTGTTTGTCAATATCATTCAAGATTCAGATCAGGTAAGCTCGACAAGGTAAATCTGAGTTCCGCTCAATCGGCTGTAACCCTTTCATATTTGTAGGGTGGGTGGACAGAGCTTTAGCTCTTGTACAAGTCGAATTCATGACAAATTCGTTAAGAATACAGACTCTCTTTTCGGATACCAAAACATGATCATCCGGTTTAGCTAGCTGGACATGTTAATTTTAACTGTTAACTCCTTGTAGTGACAATCTAATGGTTGGTATGGGCAACGATTGTGTCCAAGACTCTTTCTCCATCAGCCGCTGCTTAGGTGGGATGGAACCCATGTATATCTTGAGGAAGATAAAAGTAAATCCAGCTTTGTTTATTACATTGAATTCATCCTTTTCCATTTAAACATTGAAAACAACAGCCTGTCCGCTGTCATGAGGACTGGTTTAGGAAAAAGCTATGTGAGTGCCCTAACTTTTCTCCTTGTTACCCATTACATTGTTTAATGAGATAATATATTCTATCTCCCTCAGTTTACTCCAAATCAAGGATTTACCATCGATTGTCTTCTCTATAATATTTCATCGACTTTATCAACTTTTTCTACAATATGCTATTGAGGTGGATACTTTTTCAAAATAGTACCTAAAATGCCATTCAAGACATAACCTAAAAGTACATACTATGAATATCGAAAAAAATATGAAACTTTTTACATAACCTCTTACGTGATATGAAGTCTGTATATTTTAATATTTTCAATTTGCATGTATTAATTGTTTTGAAAATATAATCTATATTTTATTTGTTGATAGAATACTCTTGCATTGATGTTCTTCTATGTAAATCATATTTGATACGCTACACAAAACTATCTTTCTAATTCGGCAATGTTTATGTATGTGATTCCTCTTTCATATGTCACATAAAAATATTTAAAAAATATTGAAGAAAATCATAAAATATACACACAAATAACTTCTATATTGTGTAAGGAGGCTACAAAAAACTTCCCATATTTTTTGCAAAACTTCTAATGAGTCGATCAATTGGCAACCCGTGTATGGCTTGAAAGGGCATTTTAGGATTTTTTTTTTTGAAAAGTATCCATCCCTGGTGTTATATTGTAAAAAAAATTGATAAACTGAGTGGCATACTATAGAAAGTGATAAGTTGATGGTAAATCATTAAACTAGTAAACTTAGGGGCATAAATAGATTATCTCTTGTTTAATTAACCCCTATAACTAGTTAAGTGGTTTCAGGTTCATTCTTGAGCTAAATTGTTTCTGAATCGCAGGGACAGCTGATAGAGGACAGGGTTGTTTTATTTCACAGTTTTGTATCCATTACAGATGTATATCTTCAGGATTGTTTTATCTCACGGTTTTGTATGGCAGTAGGATCGGAGTATCTCACTACTACGAGCATCTATGTGCCGTCCCCCATTAAGAATTGTGTAGTAGTGGTGGTGCACCATGGAGTTTACCCAGGTGGTCCATGACATCGCCAACGACCTGACCTTACCCCGCACTAAGTCCGTCGGTGTGCCGTCTGCGCCCACGGTAAAGCTGTTATCTTCCAGGTCAGGATTGTCGATCGCAACCAAACACTATTACAAAAAATATTTTTGCAGACGACCGAAACACATTTTCGCATACGGTTAACCCACCCGCATATGTGAAAAGGTCTACGAAGATACCTATCTTTGCATGAGGCCGCGCCAACAGTGTGAAGGAGTGACTATGATCATTGTTCTTCTCTGCTACTAGCATATAAAGTAGTAGTAGTATGATTCCATGACGGAGCAAACAAGACTTAATCATGTACACCTCTTTGGCTCTTTCTTTTTCTTTTTTAATCAAAGTGCGCGCCTGCTTTAACATCATGGAATATAATTTTTACACTTACACTAATTATAATCACATACCAGGCGCTAGGTGGAAATAAAACTCGAAACTCATGAACTAGCTCAACTCGTGTAAAACTCAGCTTGACTCGAGCAGTTAACGAGTCGAGTTGAGTTTGAACTTTTACTTGTTTGCTTAACGAGCCAACTCGAGCTAGCTCGTAAGTTGCTCGGTTAGCTCGTTGAGCTCATGATGCATTAAGATAGAGTTAATTGTTCATATTTTGTAGGTGTAAAAGTCGTAAACTCATAATTATACATTGTAGCACATTCTTGTGAGTTATGATACATAGCATGTCAATCATAATCTTTGGTCATAGAATCACAAATTATATTGCATGTGAATTTTAAACCATGTATTTCGGTGTAATGAGTTTAATGAGTCACCTCGGACTTTTTAATGAGTTGAGTCGAGTTACATTTTTAACTCGTTATGTTAACTAGTCGAGCCAAACTAGTTCGTTAACTTAACGAGTTTTTACGAGTCGAGCTCGTTAGCCACGCGCTAGCTAATCGTAGCAATACCTGAGTATAATATAGCTATGAAGAGCAACACACAAAGGTGGTGTTTGCATCTCCTGAAGATGAAGATTAAGTGTTTTACGCAAAGCGAGGTGGTAATAGCATGTGATTAATTAAGTTTTAATTATTGCAAACTTGAAAAATGGATTAATCTGATATTTTAGAATAACTTTCATATAGAAAGTTTTCGCAAGGCCCTGTTCGAATCCTAATAAACTTTTGGATATTCGTGGCACGCTTTTCAAACTGCTAAATGGTGTGTTTCGTGCGAAAAGATTCATACTAATCTGTTGGGTCTACTAGCATTAGAATTCCTACTTTTTTCTTTGAGTAAATTTCACGAAACTACAAATACTATAACCAAACTATCACAAAACTACAAAACTACATATTTAACCTGGTGCATATGTTACAAATCTACATATTTAATATCAAATTTATCACAAAACTACAAAATTAAGATGAGCTGTCACAAATCTATAACAAACTATCATAAAACTATAGGTTTAGAATCAATATAGTCACAAAACTATAATCTTTAAAGCTCCAACATAACAATGGTGCTAGGATTTGAACTCTAAAATCTATAGCTTTGTGTTAAGTGCAATATTAAATAATGTAGTTTAACAATACTTGGTATTAAATATGAAGTATTATGATAAATTTAGTGCTAAATCTATAATTTTGTGATATAACATCTTAAATATATAGTTTTGTGTAGTTGATCAAAATACATGTAATTATATGAAATTTACTCTTACTCTAAAGTAGGACTACATGAGCGGTAAAGACATAACATCGGAAGCCATAAAAGAATTTGCGACTGGCTTTCTCAAATATATATTTTTTTCTTGTTTTGGCTCATGGCTTGTTTCTTCATTATTGTTATTTAAGTACACTCTCAAGAGCCTCAGCATTTGCATTGTAACCAACCTCACGTTCGTCAAAGGGCAAAGTATATGACACGTGTTCCCATGGTGTTACTACAACAAAAGATGCATGTTATCACTGCTTCGGCAGGAAATCAATTACACTGAAAAAAATAATACTCCCTTCGTTTCTAAATATCTGACACTGTTGATTTTTTTAAACATGTTTGACCGTTCGTCTTATTCAAAAAATTTAAGTAACTATTAATTTTTTTCTTATCATTTGATTTATTGTTAAATATATTTTTATGTAGACATATAGTTTTACATATTTTACAACAGTTTTTGAATAAGACAAATGGTCAAACATGTGCTTAAAAAGTTAACGGTGTTAAATATTTAGAAACGGAGGAAGTACTTGAGGCCATATAGAAAAATCATACTAGCTAGTAACCGCACTCAGCAAATCTCTCGTATATCTGCTTTCATAATTAATACACATAGTACTGTGTGAATTAGCTATTTTAAAATTAAAATTTTCTTACAAAATTACTTGCTTGTTGTTATTTGCTATATTACAGATTAAAGATATTTTATACACAGAATGTTAGGTATACTAGAGCATATATAGAAAAGTGAGCAATGAATTGAAATTAATTAGATCAGAGATGGTAGGGAAAATAATTTGACAAAGAATATTTTTCACCTGTTTTATAGGAATATACATGATTAAAAAGAATCGGCAAAAAAAAAAACCGTCTTGCTATAAGGTTGCAAACTCGCTGCCGCGCGAGGCTGGCAGCTTAATCAACGCGTTAGGCTCTCTTTGATTAGGCTTATAAGCCAACTTATAAGCCAAAAAGTCTAAGCCTAAATAAACAAGTAATTTATTTATTTGGCTTTTTTAAGTCATAAGCCACTCTAACACTATATATTAAGCCAAAAGTTAGGCTGGAGAAGCTTTTTTTTTCTTTTTTGACTCTACCACTAAATTTAGAACATTAAATCTATCGGCTTATAAATCATGTGAGCCAATAAGCTAACTTAAAAGTCTAAGTCAATAAACCTAATTAAAAAAAGCCTTAGTTAGTTAATTAATTTCGTTGGAGCATTAATTAGTCAATCAATCTGAATTAATTAATTACTAATGAAGCTAATTAATTACTCTTTTCGTCCTAAATTATACTACATATATTCTTTTACATGGTATTCAATGATGAATATAAAATTAGTATAACATAAAAAAACTTTGAAATTAAATATAAATCTAATAATATAACATGCATAATAATACTTTGTATAGATATGGTTAGTATGACTATTAATTGGTCAAAATTTACCGAGTTTGATTTTCCTAAAGAAAAGGATGCCATATAATTTTGGACTGAGGACGGAGTGAGTAATTAATTGATTAAAGTGAAACACCGTGCGTGCAAGTTCACTCCGCAGGAGCGAACTCGCCAACTCGTCACGAGTTCACACCATAGGTATGCAAACTCGCTGCAAGTTCGCTTTTCTTTTTGCAAAGTCCGCACTCACCGTGCGAACTTGCAATGTGACGACATCATGAAACCATCACGAGTTTGCTTAATCACCGTGCATCCCTTTCCACGACAAAAGTATATTTATGCTAATTCCTTCTAAACATGCATATTGCTATGAAATCGGTGATAAAAAAAAAATATATATTCAATTTTTTTTTAGATAGTAGTACCATGGTAAAGAGAAAAGAAGAATGGTCCCACGGTTGTTTAATCTGAAAATGTTCAGCTATATATATGGATTCAAGGTGTCCTAAACCACTCCTTGTAGCGTTGCTTTATTCCAGTGTGCAGCATTATACTCCATTCCTACCCAGCCGTGGGTAAGCTCAAGACATATGAACTTGTTTCCTTTGTTTTCCATTTAAGCTAATATGCAATTGCTTATTTGGACTGTAGTCATGATGATTCTGAAGGATCAGCAGCTCCCCTTTCTGTCTGCCTTCTGAGTTCTGATTGATTGAGATGAGATCTACTAGGATGGAAGACCTCCTTCATGATTCATCTGAGTAAGCCCATATATATATACTGCATGCCAACACATGTACCTGTAAATCTGGTACTATCTGATTGAGTTTTCTAGTTAACTTTCTCAATCATTCTAGTTCGACATGCATTTACATGATGTGCATACATCTTACTGCTTCTTATAATTTCTTCTCTCCCTTTTCTTGCAGTTGTAGCACTGCAGTCTGGGTTCTCTCCTGATGACCGGATCATCGTAGTGTTCTTCTACAGAGCCGTTCTGTACTTTGGCTTATCCAATCAGTTGCTTTTGGTCTCTATTAATATCAATCTGGCAAGAATTTAAGTAGATATGTTGGTCATTGGAGCAAATGGCTGCTTGTGCAAGATGATACCTGCTATACTATTGATTGTTGATACATATGCCGTATGTTCTTTTCATGCTGAATGATCGCTCTGTAAGGTAAGAGATTTACAATCTAGTTCAAGTGTTCTACTCTTCTTTCGGTGATATTTTCATAACTGTGAGATGACGTGGCTCATCCTAATCAAGTTTTGAGATTCATTTTTCACTTATAGATAGAGATGTGGAATGTCGTTATTGCAAAAAATATTCTGAAATACATTCTACACTGGCGTATCAACTCAGTTGCTTTTGATCTTCACTAGCTAATCTGCGTCTGCCGAGTATCCCAAGTAGATGGGTCAGAGCAAACTTCTAGCCTGTGCAAGATGAATGCTACTATACTATTGACCCTTGTTACGTAACATATACTATTGACCCTTGTTACGTAACATTAACATACGTCTTTTCATGCTGAATTATCACTCCATAAGGTAAGATTTGCAAGCAATAGCTTTGCACTCCGTGATGCCCACACACGGCGGCTCCGGGCAAAACCCTAGCCGCCAGCCACCGCCCACCGCTACTCCCACCCTCCTCTCCACCTCTCCGCTGCTGGTGCTCGCCTCCTAGAAAACCGAGTGGCAGGCCGGGATGGTGGCGGCGGGGCCAAAACCTGACAACGCTTTGTCTCCCGCCTAAGGGTGAAGATGCGAAGATTCAAAAGCCATCGGCAATCTCTAGCATGGAGGCGGCGGATCCGGTGCTTCCCCGACCATATCCGGTGTCCCCGCGGCTAGATCTAGCTGGGGTTGGGCAGCCGACGCAATAGGCGGCAGGAGGAGGCGGCCTTGGCGCGGCTGGCCTTGTCGCGGCTACATACAGCGGACGACACCTGGGGGCCGGCGCAGGTGACGCCGGCAGCTTCGGTGGCAGCACCGCACTGGAGGGCAGTGGCTGCAGTGGTCGAGCGACGACCACGGAGTAGGGCGGGTCGTGGCGACGGCTAGATCCATCCCTTCCCGGCCAGATCCGGCGTCCTGGCGGCTCTTCCCGCAGGGTTCAGAAGGGGAGCGGATGACAGAGTGTGTGGCGAAGAGGAGTGAGGCTGGGGAAATGGTATGGTGGCACGCGGCCATGGAGATGACGCGACACACGACTGGGGAGGTGTCGACCAGCGTGGTTGGCGACGACAGGACAACAGTGAGATGGCAACCGTGGGCAGCCCAGCGCGGCGTGAGGAGGTGTGGCCGTTGGCGAGAGAGGCCGGCGCTACGCGTGGAGGCGTAGTCGACGGTGGTGGGAGGCTGGTATGGAGCGTGGAGGCGCAACCGTCAGCGTGGAGATCGGCATTGCACGTGGAGGAACAGTCGGCGGTAGCGGAAGGCTATCGTGACGCATGGAGGTGCGGCTGGCAATGGTGGGAGGCCGCAACGTTGCATGGAGGCACGGCCGGCAATGGCGGGAGGCCGCAACGCCGCATGGTGGTGCGACCGCTGGTGGCGGGAGGCCGTCGCGATGCGTGTAGGCATGGCTGGCGTGATGGGGAGGTACAGCCAGCGTTTGTGTGAGGCTGGTTGGCGTAGCGGTCTCCACGCGCCGATGGAGGTTTGGCCGGTGGCGGAGCATTGAAGCACTACTTGTGGGTCAGTACGGGGACGGTTGACTGGGTTCCCTCTTGGGGGTGTTGTTAAGCTGTCCTCTCCCTCTGGTAGGGATGCTAGGTGAAAACCTTATCTTGTTTCTCCTTGAGACCTCGACTGACAGCGGCGACGGTGCTCATCGTCGCTCTTCTTCTTGGAGACACCGCCTAGGAAGCCCTCTTGCCAAAACTTATCTCCAGCAGTTGGTGTATGCTCGCTCTAGATGCCTTGTCCTCTTGCTGCGGCACCCTAGCTTATGCAAGTTTGGCGGGCCTTTGGGGGGAGAGTGGTCCCCCTCAATCCAAAAAAACATGGATAGAGTTGAGTTTGGTGGCCGGTTGTTAGGGCTTGGTTTTGGGCGGTCTCGGCTGTAGCTTCCTTATTGGTCTAGCGGCGGTCGGTCGGTGCTAGCCTTCCCCTTGCTGTGTGTAGGCGCTGTCGGTGCGTGGTGGTAGTGGTGGGATTTTTTTTATATTTT
Organism: Oryza longistaminata; assembly: GCA_009805545.1. Lineage (NCBI taxonomy): Eukaryota > Viridiplantae > Streptophyta > Magnoliopsida > Poales > Poaceae > Oryza > Oryza longistaminata. Next base: position 4,828,994 of record CM020189.1, read on the forward strand.
TCCTAGCTACTGCCTTCCAGGGCACTAGTCTTGTAATTTTTTCCTACTCTATTCAATAAATCATCACGCTGTCTGCTGCTGATTGTTGAAAAAAAAAGGTTTGCATGCAATATATATACTTTGAGTAAAACCCCTCAACTTGTTGCCGGTTACTTCTTTCTCCTCGTTTACCTTTAACCCGAGAAGCTCACCGAAATGTAACCCCATTATTCCAGTTCTTTAGCTTCAGTATGCTAATTTGCTCAAAACATATGGCAAAACAACTTATTAAAAAACTTACAGAAATGTAACCCCATTATTCCAGTCCTTTACCGAGATGTGCTCCTCTGTTACAAAGATACTCTAAAACTGATTGAACTTTTGTCCATTTTCAGATCGTGTAATTTTCATAAGTAATTCACTTGGAAATTTTTGGTGCATCACCATCAACGAGTTTCTCTATGGCAACCATATTGGGTTCTTTGATTGGATCATGCGTAAACAAGTTGCAAGGGATCATTACAGAGGAGGCAATATTAATTTTAGGTGTAGAAGAAGAACTTAGAAAACTGCAGAATAGAATGAAACAAATACAGTGTTTTATCAGTGATGCTGAGCGAAGGGGCATGGAAGACTCAGCAGTACACAATTGGGTTTCTTGGCTAAAAGATGCTATGTATGACGCTGATGACATTATCGATTTGGCTAGTTTTGAAGGAAGCAAGCTATTAAATGGCCATTCTTCTTTACCAAAAAAAACAACCGCATGCAGTGGGCTTTCACTTCTCTCGTGCTTTTCCCATATTCGGGTTCGCCATGAGATTGGTGATAAAATTAGAAGCCTGAACCGAAAATTAGAGGAAATAGTAAAGGATAGAATATTTGCAACACTTGAGAATACACAACCAGCTGATAAAGGTTCAACATCAGAACTAAGAAAAACATCTCACATTGTTGAACCCAACCTTGCGGGGAAAGATATATTAAAAGCTTCTAGAGATTTGGTGAGGCAGGTGCTTACACACAAGGAAAAGAAGGCTTACAAGCTTGCTATTGTTGGAACAGGGGGGATCGGAAAGACAACACTTGCTCAGAAAGTATTCAATGATCAGAAATTAAAAGGAAGCTTCACCAAACATGCATGGATATGTGTTTCTCAGGACTACTCCCCGGCCTCTGTTTTGAGACAACTACTTAGAATCATCGAGGTTCAACACAGACAAGAAGAATCAGTTGGCGAGCTCCAAAGCAAGCTTGAATTGGCTATTAAAGATAAGAGTTATTTTCTTGTGTTGGACGATGTATGGCAGCATGATGTATGGACCAATCTACTACGAACTCCACTGCATGCTGCAACCTCAGGAATAATTTTGATAACTACTCGGCAAGATACTATCGCTAGAGAAATTGGGGTTGAGGAACCACATCGTGTCGACCTAATGTCACCAGATGTTGGCTGGGAGCTACTATGGAAGAGCATGAGCATTCAGGACGAGAAAGAAGTGCAAAATCTGCGAGACATAGGGATCGAAATTGTTCAGAAATGTGGTGGGCTACCTCTTGCAATCAAGGTTATTGCAAGAGTTTTGGCAAGCAAAGATAAAACAGAAAATGAATGGAAAAAGATTTTAGCTAAAAACGTTTGGTCCATGGCTAAACTTCCTAACGAAATAAGTGGTGCTCTACATCTAAGCTACGATGATTTACCACAGCATTTAAAGCAATGCTTTCTTTATTGTATTGTATTTGTTGAAGACTGGACAATTTACCGTGATGACCTTATCAGGATGTGGGTTGCTGAAGGCTTTGTAGAAGTGCACAAAGATCAATTACTAGAAGATACAGCAGAAGAATACTACTATGAGCTAATAAGTAGGAATCTCCTCCAACCAGTTTACACATCTTTTGATCAGAGCAAATGCAAAATGCATGATCTCTTAAGACAACTTGCTTGTCATCTATCAAGAGAAGAATGTTATATTGGAGATCCAACATCATTGGAGGATAATAACATGTGTAAACTACGACGCATTTTAGTTATCACCGAGAAAGATAAGGTTGTCATACCTAGCATGGGTAAGGAGGAGATTAAGTTGAGAACTTTGACAACCCAGCAAAATCCACTGGGAATCGAGAACACATTTTTCATGAGATTTATGTATCTTCGTGTTTTGGATTTGTCTGACTTACTTGTGGAAAAAATACCAGATTGTGTTGGATATTTAATTCATCTACGTTTACTTGATCTTGATGGAACCAACATATCCTGTCTTCCAGAGTCTATTGGTGCTCTAAAAAATCTCCAGATGTTACACTTACAGAGGTGTGGATCTTTGTACAATTTGCCCAGCTCGATCACTCGGTTATGCAATTTAAGGCGGCTTGGTCTTGATGATTCACCAATAAATCATGTTCCAAGAGGGATAGGAAGACTGGAATTCCTCAATGATTTAGAAGGATTTCCTGTTGGTGGTGGAAGTGACAATACTAAAATGCAAGACGGATGGAACTTGCAGGAGTTAACTCGTCTTTCACAGTTGCGCCGGCTTGACTTGAACAAATTGGAAAGAGCAACTCCTTGGAGTAGTACATATTCATTGTTGCTAGCTGACAAAAAGCATCTGAAAAAACTAAATCTATGCTGCACTGAACCGACTGATGAAGCATATTCAGAGGAAGGCATTGGCAATGTTGAGATGATCTTTGAGCAGCTAACTCCTCCACGCAATTTAGAAGATCTTATGATTCTATCATTCTTTGGGCGAAGGTTCCCCACCTGGTTTGGTACTAACCACTTGCCTTCTGTGAAATCCGTGATCCTCACAGATTGCAAATCATGCGTGCACCTTCCACCAACAGGGCAGCTACCAAACTTGAAATACCTGAAAATTAAGGGAGCAAGGGCAATCACCAAGATTGGACCCGAATTTGTTGGCTGCTGGGAGGGTAATCTCAGATCCACAGAGGCAGTTGCTTTCCCCAAGCTTGAAGTGTTGGTCATCAACGATATGCCCAACTGGGAGGAGTGGTCCTTTGTTGAAGAAGAAGAAGAGTTGCAGGAGGAGGAAACAACTGCAGCAGCCAAGGAAGGGGGAGAGGATGGAACTGCTGCTTCGAAGCCAAAGGGGGAAGAAGCCCTGTCTCTGACTCCAAGGTCGTCGTGGCTGCTGCCTTGTTTGACAAGGTTGGAACTTGACGACTGCCCCAAGCTGAGGGCTCTCCCACCACAGCTTGGACAGCAGGCCACCATCTTGAAGGAGCTCGATATAAGAGAAGCAAAATGCTTGAAGACAGTGGAAGACCTCCCGTTCCTCTCTGGTTACCTTTTGGTTGAAGCATGTGAAGGCCTGGAGAGGATCTCCAACCTTCCCCAAGTGAGAGAGCTGTTTGTAAATCGTTGCCTGAATTTGAGGCATGTTGAGGAGTTGGGCGGTTTGGAGCAGCTATGCTTGTACAAGGATATGCAGGAGATCTCTTCACTGTGGGTCCTAGGGCTTGAGGAGCAACACCGCCAGCTCCATGGAGATGAGCATGAGCTGGAGGTCAACGAGTGGCTCTGAGAGCCAGTTAATTTAGATGGCACAAGGTATGTACACTAGTTGGTTGGGATTTTTCACTGCAATGAACTAATCATAGGGTTGTACATTCATGCTCCCCCTCTGCTCTTCAGTTGTATGCAGCTAATCTAGCATTTGATAGTTTTCTTAGTCAAGATTTTCATAAAATGGTGGATATCCATCCAAGGACTTGAGGTAGTTAGGGAGAATCATTTTTTCACCTTTGGTACATAAACTGCATAAGTAAAGGAGACATATGGGCCAAGAAATAAATATCGTTTAGTTCAGATGCAGACATAGTTTTCTTAATCTATCATTTAGCCCTCAATGACCCAAGTGTGTTTTGTATCGAGATCATGCATGTATATAGGAGACACTAGAAACGACGCGTGGCCTTGCTGCGCCCAATTTAGATTAGGCCAATCTATTTTGTCAACAGCCTTATTTAGGATCGAGCATATGGTGTGCCACGTTACCTTATTTCAAGGTTTGAACAAAAACATAAACAAATGAATTAATAGGCGTTGGAACTTGAGATCACAACTGTGCAAGGAAAATAAAATGTTCTTGCACAGGAGCAAGAAAATGGACTCGGTAGTACCATTGGCAATGAATATACTATATGTATTTACCAGGTGAGTATTAATTACACCATTGCTAACATGAAAAAACAATGTAATACCCTGAATGGATGCTTTGTTAGCGTCAAATTTTGCAATTTGTGTTTCTTCCGGATTTCTAAAAAGCAAAAAATAATATTAAGAAATACACAAAAACGTGTCTACTTCGATTGGTTAAATATTGCATCTAACTGTACAGGTATCACAAAAGGAAACCTTACAAAATCGTCATGGCAAAGGTAGAAAAAAAAATTCAAATGTCAAGTACTTCAAAGAGGTCAAATTGCATATGCCAGGGTAATTAATTAGACAGTACTTCAGTACTTCAGGGTCATACCCACCCCCAACCTCATCTCACCACTTAAGGTTATCATGAGATAGCCCCATCCTGACGTTTGCAATTTTAAACTTCTAAAATCTATTCCTTACATACAACAGATAGGTCCCGTAATCTATTGATTTAAATTCAGATGGTTACAAAGAAACCCAAGAAAATCAGAGACTACATTTTGGTCTGTTAGAAGCATTCGCATGCCAAAATATTAATAAGCATTATTAAACTTTCAGTGGTCACAGGCAAACAACACATGGATTCACATCGTAGGTTTTACTAATCGTTGGCAGATGGCATTGTTGAACTATTTTCCACTAATAAGCATTAAAACAAACAAGCAGAGTGCAGCAGGGGATATTAGTTTGCCATTGAGAGGGGTGAGATGGTGGATGACCTGGAACAGCTGATGGACTTGGTGAGCCAACCTGGAGAAGTCAATGTTGCTGCCGGTGGTGGAGAAAGCAGACGTCGCGGCTGATGAAGAGGTGTAGGAGCGGCGCCGCCCCGTTGTGAGGAGAATGTGGAGAGTAGCGACGGGCCAGCAATTAATCTTGGGGGCGAGGCGGCGCCCTCGATCCGACGGTGACGTTGCGCACGATTCAACGACGGTGTGCCGGAAGAAAGGCGGGCTGATGGCGCGGGATCGGCAGCCTCCGGGCGACAGCGAGGCGACGGCCGCGGCGTGGTAAGGCGGAGGCTGGAGCCTTGGCGGCGGATGCGAATGAGCGAACGAGGGATTTCTGGAGCCTGGATACTCAACACTTTTGCATTGAACTCCCTCTCAAGATTTTATTTTACAACGACATCCACCGCATGATATATCACCCTACATACTTGATCCGACGGCTGCGCACGAGGGACCAAACCCATGAATCGGGCTGTGCCACGTGGCCTCGCTAATTGCCCTCTAATTTGCGCAGATTTCGATAGTAAGAGATTGAAGGGAGCACATATTATCTTGTAAAAACAAGTAGAGACGTCAATTTTTCATGAAATATTTCTACTGTGCAATACATTAGGACTATACAATGGTCATTTTAGACTTGCAAGCAATACAACGCCCAATTCTACAAATTTTCGGCCTGCAGCCTGTTGGCAGCAGGACATTGAACACGAAAGGGGTAACACCCAACATCTGCTCCTAGGCCACTAAGGTTTGTTTGGAAAATAAAAGCTGCCTAAATGCCTTGTATTTGTTCCCATTGATTAATATTTTTGTTATATCCCTAGCGAGTAAAATAAGCAGAGTATGTTGGGCTGCCTACACGCTTATGTGTAGTTCATATGTGGCTTTTTCTTAGACAATTTTTTTCTTGATGTCTGGTAGGTTTAACTCCAGAAAACATGATTGTTGCAAAAACTGATCACACTTGTATTTTATTTTCCTTAACTAAGTTATTGAAGTACCAAATTGCTTATATATAGCGATGCTTAATTTGTGTGTGCTTGTTTATTTTGTAGGTTGCTAATCTTGAAGATTTGGGCAGTGCAGGCACTTTCTTATTTATTTGTTATCTTTACCTAGTTACTGATCTATGGAAGATTTAAGAAATCCAAAAAAAAGAAAGAAAAAGAAAAAGAAAAAAAAAGGTAAAACTAAGCAAAAAAAAAAAAAAAAAACAGGGGCATTTGCTTTACCTCATGAAATGTATTTCATGTTTTTTTTTTTTATGATTTGTGTGTGTTTCTTCTTCTTCTTCTTGTAGCTGTGTAGGTAACTCCGCCTATGTCGCTTGAGGTGTGATTTTAATGACATAGCCGGTCCCAAGCCCGGAAAAGGAGGGGATAATCTTGCATATATACTTGTCTAGTGAAACAATGCTGTGCTGCTAGGTGGATCATTGAAAATTTTCTTGAAATTTGCTGCATTCTTGTCTATTCAATTATTAGAGGCACATCCACTCTGCTGCTCGCCTGCTCTATTGGACAAATTTGATTCTAAATTATTTTAGCTCAACCTCATTACAATCCAGTTTTCAAGTAAAAGCAATTGAACACATGCACCAATTCATTCTCCTCCCAGTCCCCTGTTTGAGAGTTGAGAATTGAGATACTGAGATATTTTCATTAGTGATATCTACTGCACTGTGCAACCTCATTACAATCACAGGCAGAAAGATGATATGTCTATTAGTACTCCTTGTTCTTTATTTTTTCACTTTCATGATGTGTGACTTTCATCTAACCAGAGCGACGAGAAGGGAAAGGAACGGCGATGACTTGGGGTAGGTTCTTCGAGCCTTCTGCGGGCTTATGGTCTTTCCATCTCCTCTTTCAGATCGAACAAGTTCAGCGGGTACCAAGTGCGAATTTGCAGAGGCATCCCAATCGATAGAGGATGAGTTCGTCAGTCTGTTCCAATTTGTTTGTCTGTAGCATTCACAGATTCAGATCAGATAATATCATCAAGGTACCACAGTACCTGGTGCAAACCTGAGAAATTTGCAGAGGGATTGTAAAGTCCAAACTGGAAGAAAGGTTTCCAAGAAGACTGAGTTGTTAAATGTTCAGTTTGTTCTTGTTTGTTTGTCTGTAGAATTCAAAAATTCAGATTATGTCCTGACCTTGACTTAAAATATACAAATGTACTAAAATTCAGATTAGTTCTCCTTTGCAATGGATTGGGCTAGCACTATTTGGGGATTGAGAAGCACTCTACAAATATGCTTTACTGAACTTGACGATCCCATGTCAGACGCTTGCCGATGTTCTGTAAGCTATGCTGTTCTGCACACAACTTATTTATTCAGATGACAGAATTCAGTTTTATACTCTGTCCCATTTTAAGTACAGTTGTGGATTTCCGTGTACAATATCTGACCATTTGTCTTATTTGAAAAATTTATGAAAAAATTTAAAAATAATTCACGCATAAAGTACTATTCATGTTTTATCACCTAATAATAATAAAAACACTAATCATAAAAAAATTCAAATAAGACGGACACAAAAATCCACAAGTGCACTTAAAATAAGATGGAGGTAGTACTGAATGCAGGATGCTACGGAAACAAGGATTAACATGGTTTATGAGAACAAAATTTCGAAGAAACCGTCTACACTGATCAATAAAATTTTCTCTTTGTATATCCCGAAATGGAGATCACTGCCCAGCAGCTCAAGGAGTGGTACAGCCGGACAGCCAGAACATGAGGAGCTGTGGTGCCGCCCCTTGTAAAGTTTGTAGCTCTACACTTGATTTGACCTTTTCAGAACGGGAATATAAGGTTATATTCAGTCTAAAAATGATTCAGTTTTCAGAATGCTCTATAGTCGACCTGTAACTCGTTTTTTTTAGGAAAAGTCAAACTTTAACTGAAATCTTAGAAAGGAAATCGTCATGTGGTTTCTGGCCGATGTTAGTGAACGGCCAACTTCTGAAGCAGCACACAAGATTCCAATAATCAGTCTAGGGACAAGGATGCAATAGTGACGTATACGAGTCTACCTTAATTTTCTATATCTGCAGCTATCGTGTGAGGACAATAAGCCATTGTCTCGTCACAACCAGAAAGTAACATAAGCATACTTATATTCTTATGCTAGAAAAGAAACAAGAGGATCGAGGCACATCTCAGCTCTCATGCCAAGCAAGTTCGTTTTGTCAACTTGAGCAAAATTAACACCACAATTTGAGCCGCTTCCTTCTTTCTCGTTTTCCCGTTGATCCAAGAAGCCACCGAAAGGTAACCCCCTTAATTATTTCAATTCTTCAGCTTCAGTAATCAGTATATGCTTACTTTCTCAAGACAGATTGCAAAATAACATGCTAGCTAGCTAAAGATGTGCTCTGTAAAAAAGATGAGTGATTTTATAGTCCTTGAGGAGGTACCATATTTTCTAGTGGAAAATTTGGTACCTCTCGATACCTCCAGTACTAGGAGGTACCAATTCTGAATGTTTTACGGTGTTTGCATTCCAAAAAGGGTAAAGATCCAACGCTCATCAATCACTGTCGAAACTATATTTTGGCAATATAAACGGGTAGCACACGAGACCTAAAAGTGAATGGATCCAGAGATAAGGATTTATACAAGTTCAGGCCCTCTCAATGAGAGGTAATACCTTACTCCTGTTTAGGGATTTGAATCCGCCGAGTGTAGTATAGATCTGATGATCGGGTTGCGAATCTCTGTGTTCATGCCCTTGGAGGGGGCTCCCTGCTCGCCTTATATAGGTTGGGTGACAGGGTTACAAGATAGAAACTTTTTCAAGGGGAAACACTGTAGGGGAGCCCCCACAGTTAATATATTAAACGAAACAAAAGGTTCAAATTACAACAAATTAATCCACAAATTAAGAGAATCTCTCTCTAAAATATTAAGCCTATGGACTAATAGGGAGAGATCAGTCTTAAAGAGAGCTCTCCAAAAGGAAACTGAATGGGCAACATTATTAAAATTTAAACAATTCCTTTGCTTCCAAATATTCCAAGCTGCATAGCCCACCTTCTCAACACAGTGTGAAGACATATAAGAATTCTTGGCAGCAAACAACATTTCACCAAAACTAAGGGATAAATCCCAAATCACACCAAATTGAGCTCAACATTCAGAGCTGAAAGGACACTGAAAGAAGAGATGCAAGGTTGTTTCTCTCATTCCTGTAGAACACAAGACACAGCTCAAAGAAGCATTTTCAGGGGAACAATGCCTTCTGTCCAGCATTTCATAAGTGTTTAAGCGATCTATTAAAAGAAGCCAACCAAAAACTTTGACCTTGGAAATTGTTGATGTGAAAAAACGAGGCCTGGGAGATCTGCTTAACTCCAGTGCAGGTCCAAAACTTGCCTTTGGGTGTGTGTGTGTGCCAGTTGATTTGATCCTGCAATCAACAAGAAACAAAAACAAAGAAATCACGGTTAAATCCATAAACGATAGCCGATCGGCTAGGTGCCGATGACATATCATTTATTTTTGAGCCGATGTCATATATGTATCGATCGGCAGTCATTAATAAGTAAGAAAGAACTAAATCTATTCGATCGGCTGTAGATATTAACAATATATAGTCCTTATATCGATATATACTTAAATCAAGTGATTGGGATAGATCGGACGCCATGCCGAGACAGTATAAATCACTTAGATCGAAATATATGTTAATAATGAGACTATATATATTCATAGCATAGCCGATCGGATAGATCTAGCATGTATCGGCTAATACTCCGATACCACTCTATACTAAGATGTTAAAGCAAGTAGAATATACTAAACAAAAGCCTAATATACTTAACTGCGGTAAGATCTTAACATAAAGGACAGATTTAACATGTCAATCAAGCATATGAAATAAATGTAGTTAATCATGTAAGATCGGCTGAAACTCCGATACTACCCTAATCGGCAACCAAAGACAGGCTAGAGATTGAGATTCTAATCACGACTCATAAGATCAAACTCAACTGATGCAGCTATAAGTATGAAAAGAAAGACAATATCTAGACAATCAAGCCGTTGGATGTGTCATAAAGTGGTGGATACCTTATATAATCTAAGCCAACCTTGATATTTAACCTAATCGGCTGCCTTCTGCCGTCAGATGTTAGCCGATTGTAGGTTAGATAGCGATATTGCCAGAGATTATATAAGACATGATAACTCGACGAATTACATAAACAAGATTAGAGTGTCATAAAGATGGAAGCACTAATCCCGAGAACGCAAGCCGCCATAAGAAGTTTTACCTCTTGTTGAAGATCGAAACCGATGCAACTCAACCCGAAAGCAAGAACTCGTCGAAACAAAAACAAAAGTAAAAAGGGTGGCGATGCGCCGAGATTGTATTGAACGTGTGTTAATTCGATTACATGGGGCTCGGGTCTATTTATACCCGAGAATTACAAGATATGTCCATATCGGACACGACTATTATCTCTAACAAACTCTAAGATAACATAAGTCTTTGCGGAATATTTTTTCCCACATTTATCTCTAAGGAATTTACATAAAATATCCTAATTAATAGATACAATTGCCTTCTCAGGACTCTATCCATGCGTGGCAATCATCATAAAGCACATCAACCTAACCCGACAACATATGATGTATCATATTGTCGGATTCGGCTCCATCGGCTAACCTTGTCTGACTCGAACTCTGCCGATCTTAGTCGTAGCCGATTCGGACTTTAGCCAATCTTCACTATGTTTCCGGGGCAATCTCTATCTCGATTTCCATCTCGATTCCTCCTTTACATCCGATCCTTGGATTACCAAATTTAGTCGTTAACAGAAACACACTTGCTCTTCCAAATCCAATTGATATAAGCCGGCACCTGAATCTGCGAAAAATTCATAGCATAAATCTTCTGAGAGGAGAAAATACCATTACCCCAAGCATAAGTCCAACTATCCTTCTCATCATTGAGCTGATCCATAGGATCAGAAGTTGACATTATCATATATTCCTGAAGGGCTTGCTCAGACAGTGGCAGGACAAAAAGTTCTGAAAGATCCTTTAAGGATAATATATGATCTGAGATATTGGCATCCCTGGAAAAAGAGTGAATCCTAGGAAAGACAGATGATCTGACCTTATTATTCCACAGATCCTCCCAAAACAAATAGGATTTACCATCCCCAACATTACAGGTTGAAATTCCCTTAAAGATACCCACAAATTGCAGAACATCTCTCCACCAAAAGGATCCTTTAGGGGAGACAGCATGTGGCACTTTTGAGCTGTAGTAAGTATTCCAAATCAAATTAACCCAGGGAATAGGTAACCTATTATATAATTTATGCAATTTTTTCAAGAGAAGGGCGTTCTTTTGGAGTCTGAGATCAATTACTCCCAAGCCACCTTTATCCTTTGGCTGACACACTCTGTCCCACAGCACCAAAGACTTTTTGTTTGAATTTACAAGATAGAAACTTATCCTCATACGGTTTAAGTTTCCTATATCTAATCTACAATCTTAACAAACCAGGACTACATGTCGTTCCTTGATACACAAATAAACGTAATACTCGAGTCCTAGTCTTATACATATCCTATATACATGATCTATCCCCTGTAACCAGTCGGATAGCCCATCCATGTGGGTATGTTGTACCCATAATCTTCATAGTAGCCCCTGAGACCTTCACAGTCGATGAGATAATCTTCTTCCAAGTCAAATCTCAAAAAGCCCTAGTGCTTCAAACATCTATGCCTTAGTCTCCAGAGTGCATTTACCAAATCATAAGGCTGTGAAAGGCTGAAGAAATTTAAAAATAGAGTAAATTTCACAAAACTACAGATACTTTGGTTAAATTATCACAAAACTACAAATTTAAGAAGATGTATCACAAAACTACAGATTTAGCACTAAATTTCTCAGAGAACTACAGATTTTAGATAGGGTATCGCAAAACTACAGATTTAGTAACAAAATTATCACAAAACTACAGGTTTAGTGTCAATTCAATCACAAAACTTAGACGTTTATAACTCAAATATAACACTAGTGCTAAGGATTTAAACTCCAATATCTGTAGTTTTATGATAACTTTGTTACTAAATCTGTAGTTTTGCGATACTCCACCTTAAATATGTAGTTCTCTGAGAATTTTAGTGTTAAATATGTAGTTTTGTGAAACATCTCCTTAAATCTGTAGTTTTGTGATAATTTGACCAAAGTATTTGTAGTTTTGTGAAATTTACTCTTAAAAATAATACATACTTAGGTGCATCGACTAGATGCACTTATTAATTATGTGTAACCCCCTACTATGTGGTTAGTTGAACAAACTAAGCATATAGTCAAGTAATAAAAAATTCAACCAACCGAGTGGTTTTGATAATTATACTCAACCAAGTGACTTAATATATAGCATATGCGGTGTGAATCCCCGAATAACATGATCCGAGTGATATACCGACTTCTTTATAAAATATGATGCGTGCAACCTAAAGTCGACTACATCTTTGAAAATTCACATAGCAAAACATCTATAAAGAAGCTTGTATGCTGTGAATAAAGAAATTTTCAAAGTATCGGGCATACACCATGCACACACTGCTTTAACAAATGTGCTTAAATCCCTAAAAGTTACATGGTTTCACCACACCTAGAAATATACGACATATGTAGTGTAAAATCCGAGTAAAAAAACTCATAAAGGATTTATCAACCGCCTGGAAAATGACCGAAATATATAATCAGCCTAAGCCATAATATTGGTCAATGAAAATGCACACTTACATGGTAAAAAGCAACGATATTGTATCCAATCAATTGCTTTATAAGCCCAAACAACGCCTTGACTTATATAAAAAAGTCAACGGGGCAGCTATATAAAGCTTTACTATTTGGCACCTTTTGAAATGCATTATACCAACTCCTAAAAAGTTGAGTAACAGTGGTATAAAAGGATTATAAGGTATTGGGCACTTGATCACGTGCACTTTTGCCTAAGCAAAAAAAAAAAATGCCTAAGTCCCTAAAAGAACGTAATTGGCCACACCTGAAAATATGGGCTGCAGACATATTAGGCCTAGACCCAAAATACGCCTACCGATACCCTTAGAATACGACGTGTATAGCACGCATATTAATATGCTCCCAACTGATAAATTTCCCAGGCAATATAAATTGAATGCATCTCATCTGAGTAGCTTCTAATCCGAGTTGTTATCCCTAATGAGATGCACCAAAGTAGATGTAAAAATTGAATCCCAACTAGCGCAAGTACTCGGGTGATAGCCCTCACAAGGAATAATAAATGGTCCAGCTTTGAACATAGCAAGCCGACACATGACCATGAATTAATGCTGCATGTATCCAGAATAAGTCCAAATTGAAGGTATGATCCTTGTGTTTGAGCTAGACTACTGGGCACTGGCTTAGACTCTTTCTCCAAACACAGCTTGTAGACCTTGCCTACTTTTCCCTTATCAGGGCCATTTTCCTTTCTTTCTTTCTTACTTTTTTTTTCAGAAATCAGGTAATCAATTTGCATTCCCTGGGTTTTTGCAAAAAGCAACGATATTTAGACACAAGTTCTTTCTTTCTTTCTTTCTTTCTTATTTACATAAGTTGAAATATTTGGACCTTGCTTTCTCTATTTACTAGGGTGGAGTACTTTGAATGAATTTCAGTCCAAAACTCCAAATATCTTCCCTGACATGGGAATCTTTTTAGTAGCACGATGGAGAAATTTATATATGTAGCTGAAACATCAACCTCGATGGCTTGTCTTGCCCGTGCAATTTGCACACTCGAAAACAAACTCATGCACAGTGGGACATAAACGGTGAGATGGATAAGAGAGCCAGCCATCTTGTCTATGATACATAATCTCATACTGGGAACTTGCTCGTTGTTGCTTCCTTGTGACTGGCGATGCCTCGGCTGCACGCATCAAAGGCCTTGCTCTCAGGCTCAGCTGAGTCTTTCCTCACAACATAGGGTTTGAACAATTTTCTGCTTGTTGTGGTAGCTTAGGAGCTAGCCAATCGAAACGTTGGCTCGCTCGGTCATCATCTTGTGCTCCAAAAGACACCCACCTACTCCATTGCCATTCCCATCGATCCGGTTCACTTCAGCCTTAGCTCAGCTCTCATGCCAAGCAAGTTCGCTTTGTCAACTTGAGCAAAATTAACACCAATTTGAGCGGCTTCCTTCTTTCTCGTTTTCCCGTTGATCCAAGAAGCCACCGAAAGGTAACCCCCTTAATTATTTCAATTCTTCAGCTTCAGTAATCAGTATATGCTTACTTTCTCAAGACAGATTGCAAAATAACATGCTAGCTAGCTAAAGATGTGCTCTGTAACAAAGATGAGTGATTTTATAGTTCTTGAGGAGGTACTAGGAGGTGCCATATTTTCTAGTGTAAAATTTGGTGCCTCCCGGTACCTCCAGTACTAGGAGGTACCAAATTCCGAAGGTTTTACGGTGTTTGCATTCCAAAAAGGGTAAAGATCCAACACTCCTCAATCACGGGTACCATGTTAAAAGTATTTAAGTATTGATATAGGTACTTCGGTACTAAGAGTAAAAACTTAATTTTGCTTGTAGAGAGAAAATGGTAGAATTGTCTCCCAAATTATAATAGGTATTGCATAGGTACAACCGTGCTCGTTAACATCTGCACGGTTTAATTTTCTGTTTTGCGTGGTTTCCTGTAGATTTACGTTGTATTGAAGTTAAATCATTTACCGTGACACTAATGTTACAGGCTCTTAGTTCATTTTCTCTAGATTTAATTTGTGTTCTTTGTTGTTCTCTTTTCTAGATTTGCATTGTGTTCTTATAACACATTATTGGCCTAATTATATGATTTTTTCTACATTTACATTTTATTCCAACGAACACGTAAAAACTCCTACCTTAATTCTGTTGAATGTTATATTTTGTTTACAACAAGAGGTTTATATTGTGTTTCAAAAACAATACCGGTTAAAATATCACCCAAGGTTAGCGTCAATTTAAATTATACATTTATGATACTTGCTTCCATTTAAACATGCTATGTCAGGTTATGCCTCATGTTCAAACACACAACGGTGCCAAAGCAATGTTTTCTTTATTGTATTGTATCGCATTTAAACATGCTATGTCAGCTTATGCCTCATGTACATCTTAGTACTTGGATATTTTGGTACCTCTTAATACCTCTCAAGGACTGTAAAATTTCTCAACAAAGATACTCTGAAACCAATTCAACTTTTATCCATTTTCTGACAGTATTACTCTCTTGCGTGATTTACTTGGATAATTTGGAGCATCACCCTCAACGATTTTCTCTATGGCAACCATACTGGATTCTTTGATTGGATCATGTGCCAAGAAGTTGGAAGAGATCATTACTGAGGAGGCAATACTAATTTTAGGTGTAAAAGATGAACTCCGAGAACTGCAGGAAAGAATGGAACAAATACAATGCTTTCTAAGTGATGCTGAGCGAAGGGGCATGGAAGACTCATCAATACAGAATTGGATTTCTCGGCTAAAAGATGCTATGTATGACGCTGATGACATTATTGATTTGGCTAGTTTTGAAGGAAGCAAGCTATTAAATGGCCATTCTTCACAACCGAGAAAAACAACTGCATGCAGTGGGCTTTCACTTCTCTCTTGCTTTTCCAATATTCAGATCCGCCATGAGATTGGTGATAAAATTAGAAGCCTCAACAGAAAAATAGAGAAAATTGCAAAGGATAACATATTTGCGACACTTGGGAATACAGAGCCAACTGATAAAGGTTCAACATCAGAACTGAGAAAAAGATCTGACGTTGTCGAACCCAACATTGTGGGGAAAGAGATAGTACATGCTTGTAGAAAATTGGTGAGCCTGGTGCTTACACACAAGGAAGATAAGGCTTACAAGATCGCTATTGTTGGAACAGGGGGAATCGGAAAGACAACTTTAGCTCAGAAAGTATACAATGATCAGAAATTAAAAGATAGCTTCAGCAGACATGCTTGGATTTGTGTTTCTAAGGAGTACTCCCCAGTTCATCTTTTGAGACAACTACTTAGAACCATGGAGGTTCATTATGCTCAAGATGAACTACTTGATGAGCTCCAAAGCAAGCTTGCATTAGCCATTAAAGACAAGAGTTTTTTCATTGTGTTGGATGATCTATGGCAGTCTGATGTATGGACAAATCTACTAAGAACTCCACTGCATGCTGCAACCTCAGGAATAATTTTGATAACTACTCGGCAAGATACTATCGCTAGGGAAATTGGGGTTGAGGAAGCACATCGTGCCGACCTAATGTCACCAGCTGTTGGTTGGGAGCTACTCTGGAAGAGCCTGAACATTCAGGACGAGAAAGAAGTGCAAAATCTGCGAGACATAGGGATTGAGATTGTTCAGAAATGTGGTGGGTTACCTCTTGCAATCAAGGTTATTGCTAGAGTTTTGGCAAGCAAAGATAAAACAGAGAACGAATGGAAAAAGATTGTAGCTAATAACATTTGGTCCATGGCTAAACTTCCTAAGGAAATAGGAGGTGCTCTGTATCTGAGCTATGATGATTTACCACAGCATTTAAAGCAATGCTTTCTTTATTGTATTGTATATCCTGAAGACTGGACCATTTACCGTGATGATCTTATCAGGATGTGGGTTGCCGAAGGCTTTGTAGAAGTGCACAAAGATCGATTACTAGAAGATACAGCGAAGATACAGCAGAAGAATACTACTATGAGCTAATAAGTAGGAATCTCCTCCAACCGGTTAGCACATCTTTTGATCAGACCGAATGCAAAATGCATGATCTCTTAAGGCAACTTGCTTGCCATCTATCAAGAGAAGAATGTTATATTGGAGATCCAACATCACTGGTGGATAACAACATGTGTAAACTGCGACGCATTTTAGTTATCACCGAGAAAGATATGGTAGTCATACCTAGCATGGGTAAGGAGGAGATTAAGTTGAGAACTTTTAGAACCCAACAAAATCCACTGGGAATTGAGAAGACATTTTTCATGAGATTTATGTATCTTCGTGTTTTGGATTTGACTGACTTACTTGTGGAAAAAATACCAGATTGTCTTGGAAATTTAATTCATCTGCGTTTACTTGATCTTGATGGAACCCTCATATCCAGTGTTCCAGAGTCTATTGGTGCTCTAAAAAATCTCCAGATGTTACACTTACAGAGGTGTAAATCTTTGCAAAGTTTGCCTGGTGCAATCACTCAGTTATGCAATTTAAGGCGGCTTGGTCTTAATGGGACACCAATAAATCTTGTCCCGAAGGGGATAGGAAGACTGAAATTCCTCAACGATTTAAATGGAATTCCTATTGGTGGTGGAAGTGACAATACTAAAATGCAAGTTGGATGGAACTTGCAAGAGTTGGCTCATCTTTCACAGTTGCGGCTGCTTTGCTTGGACAAGTTAGAAAGAGCAACTCCATGCAACAGAACCGAGTCATTGCTGCTAACAGACAAAATTCATCTAAAAGAACTAAAGCTATGCTGCACTGAACAGACAGATGAAGAATATTCAGAGGAAGATGTCAGCAATGTTGAGAAGATCTTTGAGCATCTAACACCACCACACAATTTAGAAGATCTTTTTATTGGTGCATTCTTTGGACGAAGGTTCCCCACCTGGCTTGGTAGTACCCATTTGTCTTCAGTGAATTCCGTGATCCTTTTAGATTGCAAATCCTGCATGCATCTTCCACCAATGGGGCAGCTCCCCAACTTGAAATACTTGAGAATTGACGGAGCAAAAGCAATTACCAAGATTGGACCCGAATTTATTGGTTGTGGAGTGGGTAATCTCAGATGCACAGAGGCAGTTGCTTTCCCCAAGCTCGAATGGTTGATCATCAACGATATGCCCAACTGGGAGGAGTGGTCGTTTGTTGAACAAGAAGAGGAGGAAGTAGCTACAGCAGCTAAGGAAGGGGGAGATGATGGAGCTGCTACCCTGTTTCCAAGGTTGTCATGGCTGCTGCCCTGTTTGACTAAGTTGGATCTAACAAGCTGCCCCAAGCTGAGGGCTCTCCCACCACAGCTTGGACAGCAGGCCACCAACTTGAAGGAGATCCTTATATATGAAGCAAGCAGCTTGAAGACGGTGGAGGATCTCTGGTTCCTCTCATATGCCATTCAAATTGAGGGGTGTGGAGACTTGGAGAGAATCTCCAACCTTCCCCATGTGAGAGTGATGTATGTAGGTGTTTGCTCAAATTTGAGGTGTGTTGAGGAGTTGGGCAGTTTGGAGCAGCTGTGGCTTTATGAGGATATGCAAGACATCTCTTCTCTATGGGTCCCTAGGCTTCGAGAGCAACACAACCAGCACCATGAAGATGAGTTGGAAGTTAACGAGTGGTTTCCCTATTAAATGGTATGAGGTATGTACACTGATCCATTGGAATCTTCCACCCAAATCTGATGCTTCGGGTGTGTTTAGTTCCTGAAACAAGTTGGAAGTTTGGGGAAAGTTGAGAGTTTGAAAAAAAGTTGGAAGTTTATGTGTGTAGGAAAGTTTTGGATGTGATGGAAAATTGGAAGTTTGGGGTAGTTGGGGGTGAACTAAACACGGCCTTCATTAGGCTGTACATTCATACCCCTGCTCTGCACTTCCATCGTGGAAGCTATTCTAACATTTGATGGATTCAAATTTGATGGGTTATATCACCAAAAATATGCCATGATGACATTGCTATTCACTATATGCCAGTAGGAATATCGTAGATGGATATATCC
Source organism: Oryza longistaminata (assembly GCA_009805545.1). Lineage (NCBI taxonomy): Eukaryota > Viridiplantae > Streptophyta > Magnoliopsida > Poales > Poaceae > Oryza > Oryza longistaminata. The sequence goes on from CM020189.1 coordinate 4,847,652, forward strand.
ATCCAAGGACTTGTCCCAACATAAATGTTTAGCATTTGGTTCATAGGCTGCATAAGTTTAGGACTAAAAATAATGGGCTTTGTTAGGTCAAGATATAAGTATAACACTTAATTCAACTATTCAATGTGCTAGCTATGATGAAGATCAATTTAGCCTTCGATTCCACTAGTGTGTTCTATGTCAGATCGTGTGTGCAGAAGATATTGAAGTTAGCATTCACAATCTCTTATGAACACATATACACATGATTTTTTTGCAAGACATTAGGCCTATAGAGTATTGTTTTAGATATGATAAAAATAGGTCTGGCCCAATGTTACAGATTCTCTGCAGCCTGTGAGCAGGCTATTGAAGATGAAAGGGATGTGCCCAACATCTGTTCCTAGTGTAGGGCTCCTAATTCAGGTTTGTTTGGTGAAAAAAAATAGCCACTGAAATGTCTTTGTATTGGTTCAAATTGATTAATATTTTTGTTCGTATTATACTTGTTAAAATAAGCAGAGGATATTGCCGATCAACATGCCTATGTATAGTCCATATATGTCTTTTCTTTATGCCTTTTGTAATGCACGTCTATTGTTTGGTAAGTTGAATTCCAGAAAACATTATTGTTGAAAAACTGATGGCACTTATATTTTCTTTTCCTTAATTAAGTTATTAAATTACCAAAATGCTTATGTATATACATCCATGATTAATTTGTGTGTGCTTATTTGTTTTGTAGGTTGTTAATCTTGAAGAATTTGGGCTGTGCGGTCACTTGTAATATGTATTTTTGTCTTTACCTAGTTATTGGTCTTTGAAAATTTAACAAAATAAAAAAATAAAAACAAAAATATCAAAAAAAAGGGAAAATGCCAAAAAAAAATAAAAAAAGGTATTTTCTTTAGCTATTGTAAAATACATTATCATGTTTCGTTTGATTTGCGTGTGTGTTTCTTTTCTTTTTAGCTTTTTTTTTATTGTAGGTGTGTAGGTAACTCCGCCAATGTCATCTTAGGTGTAACTAAATGACATAGCCGGTCCCAAGCCCGGAAAAAGGAGGAGGGAATAATCTTGTATATATGTGTGTTGAAATGATGCTCCGTTGCTAGATCATTGGGATTTTTCTGCACTTGTATCAGATTTTGGAGACTCATCCACTCTTATTGCTCTTTTGGACAAATCTGATTCTGAACTATTTAAGCTTGACTAGAACACCAGGACTGAGACTAGCGAATTGAGATAGACAAGTAGGTAAAGGAAATTCCATGCTAACCATGACCTGAGGCAGGGCACCCTAGCCAAGGTGTGCAACGAGATAGGCCCATTCAAGTCTCAAAGCCCAGATGTGCCTAGCCTCCCCACTTGGGTCTAATTTTAGTTTACAGGAACCGTAAGCAAACCCTAGGATTTTGCTTATACAAGGTTTACCTAACTATACCATTGATGATAGAGACACTTACATTCTTGCCCTTTCCTAACCCGCCCTGCTCCTTCATACTGCGGAGGCAAACTTTTTTTGAATGACTCGCACGAGATGGTGCAAAGTTCTATTGATAGAGCAGGAAAAAATAACAAGATTACAACCCTGGAGGGTCGTAACCAGCAAAAAGAAAAAAAAACCCCACCCACACACCGACATCGCCAACACACAAGCCCAGGAGAAGGCTAGCACCGGACCGGCCGCCGCTAAGCATGACCGACCGCCACTAGGCCAACAAAGGGACACTGACGAGATCGCCCCATAGGGGTGCCAAAACGACGTCTTCAAGAAGAGAAGCAACGGAAAAGCCGCTGCCGCCGTCCGTCGGGACTCGAAGGAGCCAAGACTAGGCTTTCACCCGGCAATTACCCTTGGGGGATGAAACAACACGACAACACCCTCAGGAGGGAGAACCTCGTTGTTGGTTCTACCAAGGCCGGACTGAGTTTTCACCCGCCGCTCACCACCTGCAAATCCACGGCTGACGCACCGATGCCCCACCACCATACAAGCTCTGCCGACCTGTGGGACCCCTGCACCGGCATCCCCAGTCGGCTAGCCTTCGAGCGCCGAAGATCGCGCCACACCCACCAGCAGCTCCTCCTCACACCTAGGTCGCCTCCTCCACCGTCAGACGCGCCTCTCGCGCCAATCCGGCCTCCCCCACCGGACGCGCCTCTCGCGCCAATCAGGCCTCCCTCCATCGGACGCGCCTCTCGCGCCAATCCGGCCTCCCTCCATTGGCCGCGCCTCTCGTGCCAAGCCGGCCTCCATCTCCATCGCCCGCGACTCTCGCGCCGGGCCGGCCTCCGCTACCATCGGCTGCGCCTCTCTGCGCCAAGCCGGTCACCGACCCCTCTACCAAATGATGTCGCGCCGGGCAAATGTAGCCATCTCCCACGTCCTCGTCTTGCCGTCCGAGGCCGCCATGCCTCCGGTGACCGTAGTCACGGCCACCACCACCACAGCCACTGCTGTTGAACGCAAAGCCACCTCGCCATCGCCATCCTCACCTCGCACCTCCACTTGCTGCCACCAGTGACCCGCATCCGCCAACATCGCCAGCGCCTCCACAGGCTATCGCTGAAGATCCCGCCGCCACCGGGTCACCGTCGATCGCGACGACAACAATACGAGATAACTCGAGGGCCTATACGAAAATAAACCCCTGGTTCACAGGCGTGCTTAAATCTCAGCCGCCTGTATAAGATCGAGCGGTGCAGAGAGGCTGAGGTTTTGGATCGCTGGAACGAAGAGATTTTTTGGTTGATAGCACTTGAGTTCGTGTTCCTTTGTTGGTCTGTAGCGTTCAGTGATTCACATCATCTCAAGACCTGAATCAATCTATATCTGTTTGGGAGAATGTTAGATCAATGCTTCCCGTTGAAGTCGCAATCCATATGCTTTCTAAATGGTAAATGCAAGTAGCTTGTAGATAGATGTGCAGACAAGATTCAGTTCAGCACTTCAGCCAAACTGTATCTGTTGGACAAATCTGATTCTATTATCAAAAGATACAACAGTACTCCCCACATATGGACCAAACACAGTGAAGTAGTTTCCCAGTAAAATCAATTGGGATAGACACATGCACCAGTTCATCCCCCTCTCAGTCCTTGCATCCTGCTGTTTGAGAGTTGAGAATTGAGACACAAGTTAGGCAAAGGAAATCATTCACTGTTTGTTAGCAGTACGTACAAAGTTTGGCCAGATACACAAAAACGCATGAAAACAAGTATACTTGTAAACAATTACTCCTGTAAACTCCAATATTTGATGAGAAAATATTTCTGTATGTTTACTCGTGAAACCTGTCCATTGGATTCAACGCTAAAAGTTTTGATCCCAAGTATGCAACAGGACTGGAAATAAGCCCCGAATTCTCATAGAAACCTCTGCCGTTGTCTCTGTCAACCAGCTCTTTCACAATGCAAATGCATGCCTAAGCAGAGAACTGGTTGGCGTCAGGAAGGCCAGGTGAGATTCTGTTCTCCAGACACTTGGAGATACTACAAAGATTTGATCTTTCTCATCTTTTAATCGCCTTCTTGAGAGAGATCATCTCAGTTGCCTGCAGCTTCTAGAAAAAAAAAAACAGGTACAATTCAGCGAGGAGAGGGAAGGTCTGCAAGAAGCAGATAGGACACAGCCATGTTCCAGAAATCGGTTCCAACTGTTAGCCTTTTTTTTTTTTCCTGTAAAAGAAACAACTGCGTTACCACTGTCATATAGGCCAGAACACAACATCAGTTAGATCTTACTACGGAGCTAGTGCCCTTGTTTGGTTGATTCAGGTTCATTCTTGAGCTAAAAAGTACTAACAGTTTAGGATGGCAATGTCACTGCATTGCTTGACTGAACTTGCAATTCCCTGAATCACAGGAGGTAGCTGGCAGTAGAGCTACTGCGCGTACCATAACGTGGTCCACCACACCGCCCGGGGAGTTCACCCAGGTGCTCCAGGACGTCGCCGGAGACCCGACCTTGCCCCGCACCACCAAGTCCGTCCGGTGCGCCGCCTGTGGCCACGGGGAAGCTGTCTTCTTCCAGGTCAGGATTATCGATCACAACCAAACCAACTAGTTTATTCAGAGTTCAGAGTTAATACAAAAGATACGCAACTAACGCAAGTTCTGCATATTCTCAAAAAAAATAATTTTCGGTTTCGGTTCAGATGCCAACTGTGAAGGGGCGAAGCTATAGCCATCCATCGGATCCACTGACCCCGACGATTTCTTGTGTACATTTCTTACTCCACTTAATTTTACTGTGTATGACCCCAGTCGATAAAAACACTAGACCCCGGTAACCATGATTAATTTGTTATAGCCTGATTAGCAACTTGAAATGACATGTTTGAGATTAGCAAGCAACAAATAGGAATTAGCTAGCGCTAATGATTATACGTCAGCCCAAAGGCCCAATATACATTTTGGTAATCTTAGCCGTGAGTATTTGTGCATTTAATGTCTACTTTTATCAGGGTTATGGATACCACATACCTAATAGTAGTTGACTAAATCTCGGCAGGACCCACCACATACCATGTCTTATATGGAAACAACCTTCGGATATAGGAGGAGTTCCGCATAAGGAAGGATGAATAGAGTTCTACATGAAAACGACAAGGACTACTCGGGTTGTATACATATTAGTTTCCCTAGTTCTACTTGGACAAGGGGACGTCTATGGGTATAAATACAGAGGGGAGACGGACAATCAACACCCACCACAATCTACGGAACAACAGAAGCCACAACATAGAAGCCAACATACGCCAAGACAAGATGCCGGATATCGACTTCGGAGATAGGCACGGCTAGTCCCCTATGGTGTCTCCGGATACTGTCAGGAGAGACGAAAGCGCTATCTCTGATCTCGCCGGGCACGAACTCGAGAAGGAAGACTACCCTGTTGTCGACTACGAGTCAGGACTTCAGACCGCCATGTCGACAACAGTTAGATAGGCTACCCCAAATATTGTACTGGTGTGATTATGGTGAATAAGCGCAATACCGACTTCGGCCAACAGGATGTAGGGCTATTACCTGACAATTCAGGGGCCCGAACCTGTATAAAAATCATCGTCTCTGTCTCTTTTACCTCAGTCTCGCGTATATCCTAGTACCAACGATCCCCATACTATGCAAATACCGGAATCGCGACATCAAACGTCGACAACTTTGTTTACATATTAATTATGTCCGGTTTTTAATACTTCCTCCGTTTCAGGTTATAAGACTTTCTAGAATTGATCACATTCATATAGATGTTAATGAATAGACACACATATATGTCTGTATCTGAACACATACAGAGTGAACTCTATGGTTTCAGAGCAGGTATGTTCCTTCTTTGACATGGTCATCAATCTGAAAGCATGTCCTCCACTAGCATGTGCAGTAGTATGATTCCATGATGGAGGAAACAAAACTTAATCATGTGCACGTCTTTCTTTTTCTTTTCTAATCAAAGTGCGCGCCTGCTTTAACACCATGGACTATAATATTCACGTAAACTAATTATAATCACATCACCAAGTACGTCCAGTGCGCTTCATGCAGCCACGGGGAAGCTGCCTTCTTCCAGGTCAGGATTGTCGATCAGAGCCAAACCAAGCAGTTTGTTCAGAGTTCAGAATTACATAGAAACTACTGAAATCTGAATGCTGAAAATGGTTTTGTTGTTGCATGCAGGCACAGCGAGGGGAAAGGAAGGCATGACACTTATCTTCGTGTGCTGCAACCCCAGTCCTGGCTCTTTTGAGGGCCTGACAAACGGCGGTGGCGGTTTTCCGTCGCTTCTCTTCTTGGAGACGTCGTTTTGGCATCCCCTAGCCGAAACCACTCGAACGATTGGTTTAAAAAGCTGAACATCTCTTGGCTAGAAAGCTGCGGCTGCCCTGCAATTCCGCTGGCAGAGGAGAGGACTACAAGTGCAGCAATATATGTTGTGTGCAATTGTGCATGAGTGCACAAGTTGAAAAAATGTAATATTATTTCATTCCGAAAAGATGGAACAACCGTGAAAATAACGTTCAAACCAGTCAGTTCAGAGGAGAATACGGTGATGGACAGAAGGCCAGAAAACAACCCAATGGTGAGAATCGATCATTTTTCTAGACAATGAATGGTGAGCAATTGATCTTGGTGAAGCTGAACCAGATAAGTTGACAGCGTTACTGTTAGTGGTGATCAGCCCAGCCATCCGTAAATCCTTTCTTGCATTTTGCCCAATACAAGTCAGCAAGTCAAGATGTTCTTATCGTTTCAGACTAAGTGGACACTGGAATCTGTTCTTTTCACATCCACACTGGGACACATACAGAAAAGCTAAATGGACATACCACCTAACAGCAATATCTCTTGTCTTCCACTCTTTGTCACTGCATAAGAGCCAGCCCATCTGGATGATCCACGCAATCACCGGGGAACTTGCTCGTCATCTTCCTCGCAATAGGCGATCGATTTGCCGGCTTGCCATGGCTGCACGCACCAAAGGCCTCGCACTGGGGTGAGTCTTTCTTTCAATTCCTCGCAACATAGCATGTGCTTGCCTTGGTTGTTGGGTCTGATGGAAATGTCGTCTTGCGATGCAGCAGACGCGCCCCATGCCGCTGCTGTTCCCATTGATCTAGGATCACTCCGGTCTTGCCTTCCATGCTGAGCAAGTTCGCCTTCTGTACTTGAGTAAAACCCCTCAACTTGTTGCCAGATATTTCTTTCTGGTTGCCCGTTTACCCAAGAAGCTATAGAAAAAGGTAACCTCATTATTTCATTTTTTCAGATTCAGTGATCCAGTATGGTCTTGTGGCAAAACACATGCAAAATAACATACTAGCTAGATATGTGCTCCTCTCTTACAAATATACTCTACTTTATGAGTCAGTCAGACAGTAAGACAAATAATTCAGTTCGGTCTCTAGCTATGATGGTCCGTGCATGTCATCGAATGCATTTATGCACACTCATAAAGTTTGAGTTGTCAGTGTTCATACTCCAGTAACTGAAAAACATCACAGGACAAGCTATAAGTCATTGCCTACAAGTACCTACTAGTAGTACTGGTAGTAACTGAAAGCTGTGCTGCTAGCCTTCACTGGCAAGCTCCAAGAAGCAACAATCTCATATCGATCCTCTAGCTCCTTTTTTGCCACCAAATCAAAGGGGAAACGTTCTTGATCATCATCTTCCTCGCCAGCGGCGATGCTGCGCACGGCTGCACGCACCAATTAAGGCCTCACTCCGAGGTGAGTCTTTCTTCCTCACGCACCAACCCTCTGCTTGCCTACAAGCTCTGGTTCCTTGCAGTATGAGCTGATCGAAACATCGGATTGCTCGGTGGTCGTCTTCCGTCTCACCGCGGCCTCGCCTTCCATCTACAGCAAGTTCACCTTGCAAACTTGATCAAAACACCATAACTTGTTGCTTTTTCCTTCTTCCTCGTTGCCCATTGATCCAAGAAGCTTAGCAAAAAGGTAACCTCATACGTCGTTGCATTTCTTTCAGATTTTGTAAGTTAATTTGCTCAAAACACATTGCAAGATAACTTGCTACAGGTGTGATTCTCTGTTAAATGACACACCGAATTTTACTGAACTTCTTTCCATTTTCAGAGTATAATATTCTCAAGCGTAATTTGGAACTTTTTGGTGCATCATCTTCAACGACTCTCTCTTATAATAGAAGTACGAAAAGGAAAACGGAAAGGTCCCTACTAATCTGTAAGGTCTATTAGTAGGAATTAAGTACTCTATCAGGAGCCTCAGCATTTGCATTCTATCAAACCTAACGTTTTGACAAAGACCATTGCGTTTCCATGGTGTTACTAGAACAATTGCTTCAGCGCTAGTGTGCAGGAAATCAATTACCATTTAGTGATGATTGGGGATATGAATAAGAAAAGGAGTAGCCATAGCTAACTATACGGTTCATGAATATACACAAAATGTTGGGTTGTGCAGCATAGACAAGTGGACAATTAGTTAAAATTTGGTCAGTGATAGTACCATGGGAAAGATAAAAGAAAAGAAGAGTGGTTCAGCAGTTGTCTAGCTAGTCTGAATGTTCAGCTATGCAATACATGCAAGGCCTTACCACCTCTCCTAAACCGCCCCTTCACTCTTACTTTGTTCCACTGTATGGCATTCTTGCATTACATTTCTACCTGCTGCGGGTAAGCTCAAGACATATAGCTGAATTTACTTTCTTTGTTTGCTTAAGTTAATCTATAAATGCTCATTTGACTGCAGGCTCCGAGTTTCATCAGGATCAGTTGCACCCATAACTGTCCGCGCTCTTATTGATTGAGACGAGATCTACTAGGAAGGAAAAATCTGCTTCATCTGAATAAACACATATATACCGATCTCTCCTTGCAGCACACACTCTCTCTTCGGAGGATGTCAACACATTTAACTGTATTTCTGGTATTATCCCATTGATCCTTGTAGTTAACCTTCTGAATCATTCAAGTTCCACATCAGTATAATGAGCATACACTTCATCTCTTATTTTGATCTCTGATCTCTCCCCTTTTCGCAGTTGTAGCAGCACAATCAGCGGTTCTCTGTTGATGATTGGCTCATAATGTTCTGAAATCCATTCTACACTTTGGCGTATCCACTCAGTTTCTTTTGATCTTCACTAATCTGAGTCTGTCGAGTATCCCAAGTAGATGGGTCAGAGCAAACTTCCAGCTTGTCCAAGATGAATGCTATTATACTATTGGCCCTTGTTACGTAACATATGTCTTTTCATGCTTAATTCTCACTCCATAAGGTAAGATTTGCATGCAATATACTTGAGTAAAACCCCTCAATTTGTTGCCAGTTACTTCTTTCTCCTCGTTAACCTTTAACCCAAGAAGTTTACCGAAATGTAGCCCCATTATTCCAGTTCTTTAGCTTCAGTATGCTAATTTGCTCAAAACATATGGCAAAACAACTTATTAAAAAACTTACAGAAATGTAACCCCATTATTCCAGTCCTTTACCGAGATGTGCCCCTCTGTTACAAAGATACTCTAAAACTGATTGAACTTTTGTCCATTTTCAGATCGTGTAATTTTCATAAGTAATTTACTTGGAAATTTTTGGTGCATCACCATCAACGAGTTTCTCTATGGCAACCATACTGGATTCTTTGATTGGATCTTGCGTAAACAAGTTGCAAGGGATCATTACAGCGGAGGCAATATTAATTTTAGGTGTAGAAGAAGAACTCAGAAAACTGCAGAATAGAATGAAACAAATACAGTGTTTTATCAGTGATGCTGAGCGAAGGGGCATGGAAGACTCAGCAGTACACAATTGGGTTTCTTGGCTAAAAGATGCTATGTATGACGCTGATGACATTATCGATTTGGCTAGTTTTGAAGGAAGCAAGCTATTAAACGGCCATTCTTCTTCACCAAGAAAATCATTTGCATGCAGTGGGCTTTCATTTCTCTCTTGCTTTTCCAATATCCGGGTTCGCCATAAGATTGGTGATAAAATTAGAAGCCTGAACCAAAAATTAGAAGAAATAGCAAAGGATAAAATATTTGCAACACTTGAGAATACACAGTCATCTCATAAAGTTTCAACATCAGAATTGAGAAAAAGTTCTCAAATTGTTGAGCCCAACCTTGTGGGGAAAGAGATATTACATGCTTGTAGAAAATTGGTGAGCCAGGTGCTTACACACAAGGAAAAGAAGGCCTACAAGCTTGCAATTGTTGGAACAGGGGGAATCGGAAAGACAACACTTGCTCAGAAAGTATTCAATGATAAAAAAATAAAAGGAAGCTTCAACAAACATGCATGGATCTGTGTTTCTCAGGACTACTCCCCAGCTTCTGTTTTGGGACAACTACTTAGAACCATGGAGGTTCAATACAGACAAGAAGAATCAGTTGGCGAGCTACAAAGCAAGCTTGAATCGGCTATTAAAGACAAGAGTTATTTTCTTGTGTTGGATGATGTATGGCAGTCTGATGTATGGACCAATCTACTACGAACTCCACTGTATGCTGCAACCGCAGGAATAATTTTGATAACTACTCGGCAAGATACTGTTGCTAGAGAAATTGGGGTTGAGGAACCACATCGTGTCGACCTAATGTCACCAGCTGTTGGTTGGGAGCTACTCTGGAAGAGCATTAACATTGAGGACGAGAAAGAAGTGCAAAATCTGCGAGACACGGGGATTGAGATTGTTCAGAAATGTGGTGGGCTACCTCTTGCAATCAAGGTTATTGCTAGAGTTTTGGCAAGCAAAGATAAAACAGAGAACGAATCGAAAAGGATTTTAGCTAATAATGTTTGGTCCATGGCAAAACTTCCTAAGGAAATAAGAGGTGCTCTATATCTAAGCTATGATGATTTACCACAGCATTTAAAGCAATGTTTTCTTTATTGTATTGTATATCCTGAAGACTGGACCATTCACCGTGATTACCTTATCAGGATGTGGGTTGCTGAAGGCTTTGTAGAAGTGCACAAAGATCGATTACTAGAAGATACAGCAGAAGAATACTACTATGAGCTAATAAGTAGGAATCTCCTCCAACCAATTGACACATCTTTTGATCAGAGTAGATGCAAAATGCATGATCTCTTAAGGCAACTTGCTTGTTATCTATCAAGAGAAGAATGTTATATTGGAGATCCAACATCATTGGTGGATAATAATATGTGTAAACTGCGACGCATTTTAGTTATCACCGAGAAAGATATGGTAGTCATACCAAGCATGGGTAAGGTAGAGATCAAGTTGAGAACTTTTAGAACCCAACAAAATCCACTGTTGAACAACAAGAAGAAGAGGTGCAGGAGGAGGAGGAAGCAGCTGCAGCAGCCAAGGAAGGGGGAGAGGATGGAACTACTGCTTCGAAGCAAAAGGGGAAAGTAGCCTTGTCTCCAAGGTCGTCGTGGCTGATGCCTTGTTTGAGGAGGTTGGATCTTTGGGACTGCCCCAAGCTGAGGGCTCTCCCACCACAGCTTGGACAGACCAACTTGAAGGAGCTCCTTATAAGATACACAAGTTGCTTGAAGACGGTGGAGGACCTCCCGTTCCTCTCTGGTTTACTTTTAGTTGAAAGATGTGAAGACCTGGAGAGGATCTCCAACCTTCCCCAAGTGAGAGAGTTGTTTTTAAATTATTGCCCGAATTTGAGGCATGTTGAGGAGTTGGGCGGTTTGGAGCAGCTATGGCTGGATGAAGGTATGCACGAGATCTCTCACCAGTGGGTCCCTGGGCTTCAGGAGCAACACTGCAAGCTCCATGGAGATGAGCATGAGCTGGTGGTCAATGAGTGGCTCTAAGACCCAATTAATTTAGATGGTGCAAGGTATGTACACTAATTGCTTGGGATTTTTCACTGGAATATACTCCTAATCTTTGGGTTGTACATTCATGCTGCTCCTCTGCTCTTCAGCTGTACGCATCTATTCTAGCATTTGATAGTCTCCTTAGTTGTTCATGTTGTGTGCATTGACTGATTGTTTAATCACTTATATGATTTAGTATTTATTTCATTACTGCTGCATGTAACCATTTCACCGTGGCCAAGATTTTCATAAAATGGTGGATATACATCGACAAATTTGTTAGTTGTCCATATCTTTTATCCTCTCATGATCTTATTAACATGCGTCCTGCACATACGGTGTATTCTAGATAAATGTACTGTCCTATATGTACTACAACATAATCATGTGCAGTAGTGTTCCTAGCTCTGCAGACAGAGATAGAGATTACTGCTACTCCAAAAGAAAATTGTATGGGTTATATCACCAAACAATGCTATGATGGCATTGCTATATTCACTATATGCCAGTAGTAATATCACATATGCATATATCCATTCAAGGATTTGGGGACAACGTAAAGGCAAAATTTGCCACAGGACACGCAAAAAACGTGTAATTGGCTGAAAGACACCGCGAAAACGTGACACGGCTGATGGATACTAAAAAAACGTGTAATTGGCTGTAGGACACTGGTTGCATTATTTTATTATTTCCGGGTCAAAACAGGTGAGATATTTTTCTAAATGCCCGGATTGCCCCTTCTCTTTCCTTCTTTAAACACCGGTGGGTCCCATGTGTCATGGACAGTGTATGTTTAATCTAATTTATAATAGGTTTTTAACCACCTGGCCCCACGTGTCATGGACTAATTTTTTTCTAATTAGTAGGGTGATTACTATTTGCTAATCATAAGTGGGGCCCACATCTCTCTCCTATCCTTCTTCTTCCTCACGCACGCGGCAGAGCAGAGGAACAGCGCGCGGCCGGCGCGACGACCTGAGCCAGGACCGCTCGGCGTGCAGCAGAAAAAGCGGCGGCGCTCCGCCATGGTCTCACCGCCGGAGCTCGTCCCTTACTTGACCGGAGACGGGACGGAGAAGCGCGGGTGGGTCAGGATGGCTGTCGATGCCTTGGCTGCCGTCTTGTCCGCGGATGAGGTAAACGAAGATACCAAGGAAGGTCTCATCAATGCCCTCATAGCCGGCGATCTGGGCCACATCATGAACACGCTCATCGCAGCTGTTCCCAGATCTGGTATGGGTCCTCAAGGACGCCGGCAATCTGCTGCATGGCGGCAACCGTGCAGGTGCGAGGCTGCCCAGCTCGCTCTTAGATGGTCCGGCCAGGCGCCATCCCGACGTTCGCGCGAGTTCACCGTGGGAGACGACTAGAGGATGAGAGAGGCAGTGGCATCCGCGCCGGAGGCCGTGGGAAAGTTGCTCGTGTGATGCAAGGACGACGACACTGTACATGGGCCCACATGTTTGCTGCATCGAGAAGAGAGGGGCATTCCCATCATTTTGAAAATTCTCTTCCCTCTTTCGGCACGGAAATTATAAAATAATGTCTTTGGTGTCCTACAGCCAATTACACAACTTTTTGTAGTGTCCATGGGCAATGTCAAGTTTTTACGGTGTCCCTCAGTCATACTCGATTTTTTAGTGTCATGTAGCAAATTTTGCCAATAAAAAAACACATGCTTTTGATAAGAATGCAAGTGCAAAATAGAAGATTACAAAATGCAAGACAAATATAGGAATGACTATTTGATTGGACCACGGGAAAGACACAGGAATTAGATAAAAGTGATAGACTCAAAGAAAAATTTTAAGAGGTTGGAGCTCTTACTAATTTTTCTCCAAAATCTTTATAAGATTATTCATTCCATAGAAATTTCAAATGATAGGATATGATTTAATCTTTTGTTTCAAAGGCAAAATTTTTCAATAGAATTGTAATTCTTCAAAATTTTTATGTTTTCCCTACGAATAAAAGGAGCTCTAAAATTGGACTTATTATGGGATGGAGGAAATAGAAGTCAGCACTACTCCATACAAAAAATAGGTCAGGCCCAATGTTACAGATTCAGAGATTCCTTGCAGCCTGTGAGCAGGATATTGAAGATCGAAGGGTTGTGCCCAACATCTGTTCCTAGTGTAGGGCTCCTAATTAAGTTTTGTTTGGTGAAAAACAAAAGCCACCTAAATGTCTTTGTATGTGTCTTTTCCTTATACTTTTTGTAATGCACGTCTGATGTTTGGTAAGTTCAATTGCAGAAAATAAATTGTTGCAAAACGGACGTCACTTGTATTTTCTTTTCCTTAATTAAGTTATTTAATTACCAAATTGCTTATGTATATACATCCATGATTAATTTTTTTTTTGCGGGGAACATCCATGATTAATTTGTGTGCGCTTATTTGTGTTGTAGGTCAATCTTGAAGGATTTGGCCGGGCTGCGGTCACCTGTAATCTGTATTTTTGTCTTTACCTAGCTACTGGTCTTTGAAATATTAAAAAATAAAAAAAATGAAAATTAAAAAAATATATCAAAAAATGGGAAAATGTAAAAAAAAGGTTATATTTTCTTTAGCTCTTGTAAAATACATTGTCATGTTTTCTTAGATGTGTGTGTTTCTTTTCTTTTTAATTTTTTTATTGTAGGAGTGTAGGTAACTCCGCCTATGTCATCTTAAGTTTATCTAAATGATATAGCCGGTCCCAAGCCCGGAAAAAGGAGGAGGGTATAATCTTGTATAGATGTTGGTTGAAATGATGCTCTCCTGCTACATAGTGGATCATTGGGATTTTTTCGTACTTTTATCATATTATTTTCATTTTCAATGATGGAATAGTTATGGAGACACTTCTGTAGACTCATCCAGTCTTATTGCTCTGTTGGACACATCTGATTCTAAACTAAGCTTGACCAGACCACCAGATCTGAGAGTTACGTTGCAAATTGATAAGGTGTGCAACGAGACATTCGAGTCTCTGAGCTCATATATGCCCAAAGTCCTGAACAACTCGATACAATTTTGCTACAAGATCAAATCATAACGGCTAGATCAAGGTAAGTTCTATTTTTATGTCGGTTTGGCCGATCTAGCTAATGAATTGACAAAATATAAGTACAGTTACATACCCACTAATCAATAAAGATGCTAAAACAAGTATGAAAGAAATGTGCATATCCCTCAGTATCTAAAAGAAAATAGTTTTAAGTTTTAGCCTATAAGTTTATCCCACAAAGATTATTTTTACAGTGAGGTTCACTAGATCTCTTTAATACTACTTTATATTTTTCTCCCTCCTTTTCTTTTTTTCTCCTCATTAATAGAATACAATGTTCTTTTAGCCTCCTACTTAATCTATCTTTGATAGCTAAAACTACATTGTTTTAGAAACGGAGGGAGTATGTGAGTGACAGGTTACAACTTACAACAATCATTGTCTGATGTGTCACTTGCTTCGGTTCACAATAGGCTGTGAACTTTATGTGTTGCTTCGGTTTGTTGTTCCCCTATTGTTTTGTTGCTGGCTGCTATGCTTGTCATCAGTTCCTGTGATGAACGTGGCGGTCTGAAACTCTGTAAGCCTGCAGGTCTCACTCTCTGTCTCTCCTCATTCCTGAGTCCTGACAGCCTGTGGCCCATTTCCGCATTTAGTCCTAATTAATGAATTTACCTAGCCAGTTGACACCATCAGGAGGGAAAAATACTGAAGACTCTGTGAACCCTGCAATCTAGTAGTTTACATGTTTATTCAAATGAGCAAATATTCAACTCCCTCATGGACTCTGAAATAAGAATCGAGTTTTGCATTCATTTCTTGTGCTCTTCAGTTATTCAGTTCAGTTCTATATAGTGTCAGGACTATCATCTGAACTGTTTCGGGTTCATGAACAATAACTGTTAAGTCCATCTAATAAGTTCAGTTATTCTTCCCCTGAATGACTAATGCAGCAAAGCAAAGCAATGCTGAATCGCATCCAGTTTATCTTAATTTGGGTTCCTGTGCACACAATTTGGGTGAACTTGTAAAGTTCAAATGCCAAATGTGATTAGAAGCACATTTTTCGTATTTTCTGGACGGGGATGCAAACCAGTGTCTTCTTGGATACTTGCATCTTCCTAATGTTCCGTGTAAGCTGATTTCCTTATTTTGCATAGTGTAATGTGTTCTACTAGCAACGATAGGGTTTGAGATATTCGGTTTTGATATTTCATTTGATGGCATTTGATCATTATGCTCAGAGATGCTCACTACTGATGCTGTAGAGCTCACTCCCCCAAATCTGCAACCTTCTCATGGACTTTGAAATTAGAATCGAGGTTTGTGTTCATTCATGTACACACTTGAGCTATTCAGTTTCAATTTTCATCAGAATCGTTCTGTGTTCATCCACAACGGACAAGTTATTCTCCCCGTGACTGATCAACGCAGCACAAAGCAAAGCACATCTATAGCGCATCCAGCGATGAGAAGAGAAAGGGGGAGGAAAACGACGGGTCCTGTATCTCGGTTGTGCTCGAGGTTCTCCGGCGCCGGCGACGTGGGGCTCGGCGGTGATTTACCTCGTCGAAGCGCTCGCTCGCTTGCCGTCGTCGCATCAACGGCAATGTAAACATATAATGTCTCCCTGACTCGTGGGGCCCACTTGAGGGCAAGAACGCAAGAACGACGCGTGTCTCTTCTGCTTGAGAACTAAACCTGCAGCCGCTCGCCGGAGCTCCCGCCGGAAACCCCAAATCTCGGCGCCCGTATCCGGAGGCGGTTCGTGTCCCGTTGGTTCTTGGAGACTTGGACTCCTATCCTCGTTCAGATCAGGGGCGCTGTTCAGTTCTTGTTTATCCAGCGGGGCGCAGCGAAATTTGCAGAGGAATCTCAATCTCCAAACTGGTAGGAAGAGATTTTGGTCGATAGAAGTAAAGTTCTTGTTTGTTCTTTGGTCTGTAGAGTTCACTAGTTCAGATAATCATGTCATCAACACCATGAATTGAAAGAGATGCTGCACTGCTGTTTATTGTGTTTACTGTTTAATTCGTAGTATCCATCAAACCTGTATCTGTTTGGGAGAATGTTCGATCAAATTCAACTCAGGACCAAATTCGTGTTAGGCAAATATTCACGTTCAATCTGTTACTTCCTCCGTTTCACAATGTAAGTCATTCTAGTATTTTCCATATTCATATTAATGTTAATGAATCTAGATAGATATATATGTCTAGATTCATTAACATCAAGTAGGAAGGAAGCCCGCGCACGTTTATTTATTGTCTATAAAAAGAATATTAAAAGAAGCCCTATCTCACTATATTCACTATAAGAAATAGATCATAAATTTTGATAGTACTAAATGATAAGAATGCGTATCATATCCAAACAAAAAATCACTTTGTTCCGGTTATATGTAAATTCACCTATCACCCCTACTTATTATTATTGTCTTGGAAATATGAGTATCTTTTTAATAGATAGAATTGTAGTTATACCTAAAAGTAAACCCAATACACCATTAATGCCAGAAAAAGTTAAATCTCCACATCATACCCAAGTGCCTATGTCTCACATGTGTCCAATTCTATATATAAATATTTAAAAGTACTGCTTCTACCAATTAATAGGATAAAACCGTTAAACTTATATAAGAATGCCTCTCTAACGATCGGGTGAAGCCGACTATAGCTGTTAAGGTTTTTCTCTAATGCCTTAATTCATGGTCTCGTATTGATATAGTCGTGCTCCTCAAGTAGGCCAGTTAAGCTCTATTTTCAATGGTAACCTGTAAAATCGGACCACCTCAACCGAATAATGCATACTCCTGCATAGTTTACTACAACGTAGCCAATTGAGATTCATGCTTGGCACCCTTTAGGGAATGAGTGAAAGAAGATGGAGGTAATGAAAAAAAAAGGTTTTTTTGTGTCTTGAGTTGATTTAATGTATAGAGTAGACATAATGTGTTTATGATGTTAATCAATGGTACTAAATTTTAGTAGTAAAGACATATTGTTTAAAAAAGATTAGCACGGTTGATCATTCGACTATCTAATAGCTTCAGTAGCGAGGATCACGTAAAAAATATATGCTCTCACGATGATCATTTGCTAACATATGATTTTGATATTTTTTTTTACTTGTATTATACATCTAATTCACCTATTCATGTACGTAGGGTTTAATATGCGTTGGAATTTGTGCTAACTTGTTAACACTATTTGGATGAGACCAACAAAAAATAGATATAATGTAGTTACGTGTATGTTTTTTTTCGGGCCACCCGTCATCCCTTCCTTATCCGCCGCCCCGCCGGCCCTCGCCCGCGTCCAAGCGCCGCCCGACCCGACCCGCCCGATTCCGCGCATACCCGCACGTCCCGCAGCTTTTATGCATTAAAGATGGGGGAACTTATTCCCCGGAGATCCCCTCCCCTTCTTACCCCCATTTTCCCCCCTCTCTTCTCGGGATTCGCTTTCAGGAAACTTCTCCCCTACCTCCGAGCCGGCGCCATTAAGTGGCGGGCCGCGGCTCTCCCGCCGCCCATCCCCCTCTTCCGCCCACCAATCTCTCACTTCCAACCCTATATAAACCTCCCGAAGCTCCCCACCGTCCGTTTCCACACTCGCCGCCCTCTCTCCTCGCCAGGAATCCAGAGCTCGCCGAATGCCGTCGCTCTCTCTCCTCGCCGTCGCCGCTCGAGCTTACAGGTCCGCCGCCGTCGTCCGGCCCCCGACCACCCTCCCACTCCGACCGCCCGCCTCCTACTCCGCATATCTGCTCGCGACCTTCGCCGCCCCACCTACGTACCACCTATACTCAGTTCTCGGCTACGCCCACTGACAACCGAGGCCCCGCCTAACCCCGATCCACCCGAGCCGCGCCGCCGCCCTCCTCCGCTCCGGTCGCCTTTCGTCGTTCTGTTCGGCCGCTCGCCCCTCGATGCGCTGAGCGTAGACCGCCGCCTCCTTTCCCCCTTTCCCTCCCTCTCCGCGCCGCTGCTCCGCCGATGGCGCGTGTCGCCGGCGGCGACCATCGGGCGCGGGCGCTGCCTTCCCGCCGGCCGCGCCGACGTGGGCGCCTCGGCGCCCGCCCTAGCGGCTGCCGCCGTGGGGCACCCCGCGGCGCACAGCGCCCCTCCGCCAGCGGCCCCCATCGGGGTGGGGAGCGATCGATTTGGCTGACGCGGGAGGCCCCACCGCGGCGCCGCGGTATGGTCGAGCGCGGTGCCCACCCGGGTCCACCGTGGGCTGGAGACCGTCCTGAGCCCCGGGCGCCTCCTGCGAGCTCGGGTCCACTCCCGGCTGCGACCCGTCGCTGCGAGCGGGCGGGCCGCGCCTCTCCCGCTGACGCCAATTAAATATATTTTTAAATTTAAAATTTAAAATATTTGGAAAGAAAAGAGACGACAATGCGTCGCATATCAGACACGATAGGACTCATCACTTAAAGAGCAGATTTAACACTTAAAAGAGTAGGCGCTCCCGACACTTGGCCATTTCAACTCGGGAAATTGGACGCGTCTGCCCAAGTCTCTATTTTCCTTAAGAAGATCAAGGAACCAATTTTGGTGCCTTTGTTCCTGCCTGTTATATGGATTTCATTAGAGTAAAGCCACACTGTGTTACTTTTCGGTTGTTTGGTCGTGTCGACGCGCGCTGGCAGTCCTTCGAATGCATCCTCTCACTCCTTAATAAATTTCCATTGTATTTGATCTCTCTCTTGGGCTCGCGTAGGTTCTTCGAGCCGCGCCTCATGGGATACGAAACGTCCTCGTGGCGAGGAATGCTGGCAAGGCAATCACATCATTCTCTTGAAACATATTGAGGCCATCGATTCCCACCGTCTTTGTAGATAATTTACTTTGCACTCTCTGCATATACTTATGCATTCCTCCAGATTAGTCGACTGCTTATTAACCTATAGTCCTAATGCTTCGCTTTCCCCGTCCGTCGACCTCCTTGCTTGACTTCTCGACCTGTTCTTTTCAATGTTACGCACCATGCCTATTACCATTGTTATGGACCTATATTTATTGTTAAGCGGTATTAGCCTTACTTATCTCACGTTGTTCACGCGTCCAACACACTCTAGCGCATCTGAACAATAAACAAAACCGTCTGGACATAACTTACGCGGGACGCGAGCTCTATGTCATAGTTGTAATGACGGCTAGCGACGGTGAAGGATCAAGCCGCTAACCTCGCATACACTTAGCATATTGGGCTCTACAACGCGCAGCCGGGAGTACGATAAGATTCTTGTCCGGCCTGCACTCAGTATTGAATCACCCGTGGGCAAACATTAGGTTAATGGCAGGTTCCGAGTAGTTATAGCCCCTCTAAGACGATCTCTCTTCGGGCAATGATTTCATAATCAACTCATCGGAAAGCCTCTTATTGCACTATGGGCTTGTGGAACCCAAAATTTGAGCGGTACAGCTGGTGGCTAAATTGTCGGGATTGCCACACCTCCACCCTCTATCAAACACCCTTCTACTCCAAGACAAAATGGTTTTAGCTTGGGCTCTGGGGGTTAGCCATGGTTTGATAGTAAAAGCCAACCTCGGCCAGCATTTTAATAAGGACCGGTCTTCCGGGGCCTCTGTTTGCAAAAGCACTACCGATACTTCCACATGTACTAACATGGGCGCTAAGGCTTAGTTGTGCCTCAGTCTAGGTATAAACAAAAAGTTACGACGATGGAGATGGACGAAAGTCGGGCCTGTACGCATGGACCATAACCCTAGGGACAAATGCACGAACATAAACAAAAAAACAAAAAAAGAAAACAAAAAAACAAAGAAAAAAAAAGCGATGACAAACAAAGCAATGGGAAATAGCCAAGCACAAGGCCCGCTTAATAATTTGTTTGCTAACCGATACACTCACGTTCGTTAGGCAAGGGATGTCATGATCATGCGCACAGGATGCGACTGTATTTAGATTGGTACTGTCCCTTGGCTGCTAGGGGCTCCAATGTGCTGAGAACTCCTGCTCACTGCTCTCGGGTATGATACTCTTCTCGGTCAAGGCGATCATAACAAAAGTACTGGCTGGTTGGTCCCCGTGATGTTGAGGTCACTTCTCTATTGTCTAATGGCGGTAAATGGGAACGAGGTGCTTGGAACTATATCATGTCTCTTAGAGCCGGATTTTAAACCAATCTCATTAATGCTCGTTACAGCGTAGGAGCTAGTTGGAGCGTACGCATCTCATGTGACAGTGAGGGGAGAGACGTAGTGTACATGTAGTGAGGTACTAAAGAAGTTTTACCACCTTTTACCTTGCACATTAGGCCTCCTTCCCAAATGGTGAGCCATTGTGCATCAGAGTTACTACAACCCTATTCGAATAGAACCGCTGTCCCTCGGTTCCTAACTCGGGGCACAATGCAACCAAGAGACCTAGACTCTTAAGTGCTAAGTCCTTCAATATGTTAGTTAGTGAGTGGTGTTTTAATATTTCTTAAAAAATCCACTGAGCACCATGCGTGTCTTACACACTAAATATCTGTGAGGTTTCCACATGGATACACCCGTCCTCTCACATTTTGCTTTAGGAGCTTCTCGAAGGCTCTCTTATCTTCTCTCTCTTCCACCCCATTAATTGACAAAAGGAGATTTTATGAGCTAAGCTTGACTCACAGGCCCTTCTATTTAAAAACAACGGTTTGGAATCAACATATAATTTTTTTTTTTTTTTTTTTTTTTTTTTTTTT
>CM020189.1:4892190-4906354 GCA_009805545.1 Oryza longistaminata
TGAAGCGAGAGGAGTCCCAGGGAAGCGACGGCCGAAGCTAGGGCGGCCTGGAGTGGCGGCGCGTCATGTGGCCAGCGGCGGCCTAACAGGGCAGTGATGGTGGGAGGCAGCGCCGGCGACGGATTGGATGGGGAAACAGAGGGGAAAGGGAGTAATCGGCATGGAGAACGTAATTTAACCTTCAATTTCAGAGGATCAGCGATGTGCACGATGAATTTCAGAGCTCAATTAGTGGCGCCGGTATTAGGGTTTTAGGGATTTTTCCTCCGGTGACGACGATTGAGTCAGCGGGAGTTGGGCCGGATTGAGGAGGTGAAAGAGGTTGAAATTGCGGTTCTTTTGCCTCCGGTCTCCTTGTAGTTGAGGGACGAAGGAATTATGGAGGCAGGAAGCTGGAGGTGTCACGGCGGCATTCGTCCGTCGGTTGTCCTCGTGCATGCGCATGCGGGCGTGTGGCGTGCGCGGGTCGGCACGAGCTGGGCGCGAGGCAGTAGGAGGCGGCACAGACGCGGCTGGCATCGGGCTGGAAAGAAAATAGAGGAAGGGAAGGAGAGGGAGAAAAACAGAGAAGGAAAAAGAAAAAGAAATATGGAAAAGGAAAATTAGGGTGGAAATAGAGAAAAGGAAATTATGGGGAAGATTAAAATAGATAGGATTTGAATTGGTGTGGGATTTAGATGGTCTGATATTCAGGATAGATTTAAATCGGATCAAAGGAATTATTTGAGGGATGATATGCACTTTGCGACAAAATTAAACGAGAAAAGAAACATCAAAAATAAGCATGGAAAATAATATTTTAAATAAATGTCTAACTCGACGGTTATATTTTTAGAGAATCAAAGCAAACTAAATCGGTTTTAAACAGTTGTCAAATTTTAGTGCTGTTACACCTTACCGGGATGGTAGTGTATTCCCATATCATAATCTTTGATTAGCTCCAACCATCTTCGCTGTCGGAGATTCAAATCAGGTTGGGCGAAGATGTACTTTAGGCTTTTGTGATCTGTATATACCTCACAACGGTTACCGATGAGATAGTGCCGCCAAATCTTTAGAGCATGAACAACTACGGCCAATTCCAGATCGTGGGTCGGGTAGTTGCCTTCATGAGGACGCAACTGTCGTGAAGCATAAGCAACCACCCTGCCATCTTGCATCAACACACACCCCAATCCTTGGCGGGTTGCATCACAATAGACCTGGAAGTCTTACATCTGATCTGGCAAAATTAGAACTGGTGTAGATACCAACCGTCGTTTAAGTTCTTCAAAACTCCTGTTGCATTCAGCAGACCAGATAAACTTTTCTTCCTTTTTCAATAGTTGGGTCATTGGCTTGGCAATTTTAGAGAAGTTCCCAGATGAAAGACTTAAACGAACCTCGGATGAATTAAGTATGAATTTTAGAACATTCTCTTTTACTGTAAAAAGAAAAAGCCTTAATTATTTATTGCGCAATATATCCTAGGCTGAAGTCATCCAAGGAGTGGGGCGGCACCGACATGCAGGCCCCACGGGTCATCTGCTAAAGGGAGAGGGAGAGGCGCCGGCATGCGGGCCCCACCTGGCAGCGGCTCAAAGGGGGCCGGTTGATGTGACCATGGCTCCTA
This sequence comes from Oryza longistaminata, assembly GCA_009805545.1. Classification (NCBI taxonomy): domain Eukaryota; kingdom Viridiplantae; phylum Streptophyta; class Magnoliopsida; order Poales; family Poaceae; genus Oryza; species Oryza longistaminata. The sequence continues at coordinate 4,893,803 of CM020189.1, forward strand.
CGGATACAACCATTGCTCACATCATGGATGAATAAGATGACATCAAGATCAAGTCCTCCAAGTGCTGGAATCCGATTCGGCCACCTACTACACTGCTGAATTCAATCGGCCGCCGAATCTGCATACAACCTCCGTTTTTTACCCGTGAGTACTTGGTGGAAAGCTCTCAGAGTCCTCTTTCTAGCGGATCTGGCCTCATCTCCAAATTCCATCCCAGTCATCCACAAATGAAGAAACAAGGTGCTGCATCACCAGTCATGGGCCTTTGGGCTTGTAACATTGTTTGGGACCCCGGCCCAAGTGGGGCCCAAGGGAGGCTACGCCCCAAACAAAGGGAGGACGCCCTTCTGACATCCTCCATCCCTTAAATAGCTAGTAACCCCTCCAGGGTTAGTCGGGTTTTGTTTAGATGAAAGTTTAGCCATTGCTACTTCCTTGCAGCACGCGTGTCGGCTAGACCGTCCGTTTGCTTGTATTCGAAACCCCAACTTATCATTCGTATTCAACTCCTATTTGCAATTCAGATTGCTTTTTATCTTGTTCTTGCTTGTTTCTTCGATTTGCTTGCAGGAATAAGGTTGATTTGCACCGGCAAGATCAACAACCCACGGAGAGGTGCATCGATCGCTAAGGCGTAACGCAACGTCTTGTACGGTTGTAGTCGGGTCGTCAACGTTTCTCCCAAATCGTAGTTATCATCTGAACTCACCGAAAGATCGGGCCAACAACAGCCTTGAGTTTCGAGTGGAACTCAGGGTTCATCAGGTGGTATCAGAGCTTTCGTTGCTCGGTGAGTTTTTATCTACCTATAACCAGAAAATTTCCCAACAAAAAAAAATGGTATCCTATACCTAGCCATCTTTGTGCCTTTGCATTGTTCTTTTTATCCTTTGAATACCCCTATCATGTGCATTGTTGCTGTGGTGGCTTGCTGAGTATGGTTGGTACTCACCCTTGCAATATACAAACTTAATCAGAGGCCGGAGATGAAGCTTCGGAGGATCCCTACGCTTACTACCAGGAGGGTGATGGAGACGATGGCGCTCAGTAGGTCTTAGTTACGGTCGTTGCCGGTGGCAATGGCGTGCCACTGCCTTAACTCCGCTGCCTTATCTACTTCGGCTTTTGGAATGTATTCCGGACCGCTCGGTCCGATGATCTAAGACTATGCCTGCGGGCTTATGATGTAATAATTCGCACTAGACTCTCGTGTATGTGCATTTGGTATTTCAGCTATGAACTCGTGTGTACCAGACTACTTGATCCAGGGAAATGGTACTGTTTACACGATTGATTCCTGTTATAAAAACGGGGGTCCAGACCCTTCGTGTGTATTATAAGTGTAAGATAGCCAAAAAAGGTAAAATAACTCCACACCCACAAACTAGATCAGTACTCACATACTCTCTCCATCTCAATTAGGCAATGTTTAGTTCCTCCAAAATGACAAGTTTTGCTGTTTTGGAGCACTTTTTGCCAAAATGGATCTAAACACTAGTAGCAAAAGTTGGCAATTTGGCATTTGTCATTTGGGAGTCTAGAGTAGCAAATTTTGCCAAAAAGTGTGTTGGGAGCCGTGCTCTCTCTGTCTTTACTAGTAAAATGGCAAAACTTTACCATGCATCTAAACATCAACTAGCAAAACTTCAATACCAAATCTTTCGCCACCAAAACTTTTGCCAAAAAAAATTGGCACAGTGTCACGCCCAGAAATTCGCTAACCCGAATTTCAAGCAGAATGTGTATTAAATCTCTCTCCAAGACCAGCCAGAGTACACAAAGGACAATTTGATAAGCAGATCCACGTCTTACAAAAATGATAAATAAATCTTACAGACACAGTGGAAAAACAAATAAAACTAAACTTAATCTTCACAACCAAAAGCATAGCTTCGTCCATAAACCATAGGCATCCTCAACGCCTGGAACAAGCTCAATCCTCAAAGAACTCACCATCTGAACCAATATCTTCCTCTGCGGTGGGGAAAAATAAAGCAATACTGAGTACCAATCACCGTACTCAAAAAGTCATACCAACGGGAAGGTACGATGCAAGATATTCACAAAAGAATGGCTCATTGGATATTTGCAGTAAAAGCAGTATTTATAAATCATATTTTGAATAAGTAAACAATATATAATTAAGCAGTATTAAATCATCACTGTCCAACACTAAATCCACGTTGCAACAGGCCCAACCAAACAACCTGAACTACACTAGTTCATTAAGTCATACTATTATAGTGGGACTAATCACGGTGAGCTAGTTGACCGCCCAATAACCGTGGGCATGGCTATTCGAATAGTTTTACTCTGATCAGAGGTGTACAACTGTACCTACAAGATACGATTCCACACATGTTGCCATGCTCCGAAGAACCACCATGATACTGCAAAGGGGGGAATCATGACAAAACCCGTCATATAACTCTCCCTAACCGAACATACCCACCTTAGGTTTCACCCCCTCCTTATGCCAGGTCGGGCAGTCCCTTCTCGTGCCTACGTAAATCCGGAAACAACAGAGACCAATACCTAGGTCCGAACTACACCATCGCCTCTACCCTTGCCTTGGTACGTCAGCTAGGTTAAGTTATACTCTAGATTTAGCCTGGAGCCCATGCTGGCCGGTGGTAAGTACAAGTATATCTTCCAATGATTCCCAAGAACCGATCCTTAATTGTCATGGCTACGACTTCCAAATCCAAGCACCCACGACCCACCATTATATCATATTTTAGTTTAATTAAACCATAACCATGGTGGTACATCATCATGCAATTAAGGACTAAATTATAATGAATCCCATTTAGAGCTAATTGATCCAAGCATGGTTAAGCATTCCTAAACCAATCATCTAGTCAATTATATCCCAAGTTATCAATGGCATAAGATATTCAACAGGCTGAGTATGACAGGCATCCATCCCACATGACATTCCAAAACAATGCAATTTAATAGAAAGCAGGGAATTTTGTAAAATAGGTTCAACATGATCAATGTTGTATGTATGACTTGCCTTGCTCTTGAACTGACGGAACCTCGGCAACCACATCGAAATAAACTGGATCACTGGAACTGACGGAATCGAAACGACAAACAAAGCATACAAGAAATACAAGCAGTAAGGCTATTTAAACTGCAAAAGAAACCAATTTTAATGGATTCTATACATTTTAATGGATTCACTGCAACTTGAATGGGTTAAAATGGAGCTCAGATTATTTAGTTATGAATTTTACAATATGAGCTGCATTATTACTAATAACCAAAAAACCTTATTCATTTATTACATATTATTGCCCATAGATAAATAGATCAATGGAAAAATACCTCCGATAAGCAAGCCTCACAAATTACGACTCAACGAGCCAATACTTCATGACACGGGACCATCCAAATGGTCAACCGAACCGGCGAACAGAACCTGCGGCTCAGAACGACTCGGAACGACCGAACGAACTAAAGCTTCGGCAAAACTACACGCGAACAAACGGTTAACGACTTAGCGAACGGCTGCGGCAAAGGTGGCAACGACTCGGTATGGCAAACTATAGGCCGTAGGAGTTTAGCGATGCACCTACGGCTTTGTGACTCGGCTACCGAGCTACGGGCAGCGAACAAACCACGACGACGATGCGGGACAGTGGCGGCGATGCGAGGCTAGGATAATCAGGGTTACGACGATAACGCTAGGAAAAATAAAACCTAAACCAGGAGATCACAGGAAAGTTCCTCACCAAACCGAGACAATCAGCGAGGAGGAGACGACTACGGTGGTCCGGTGGCAACACACAGAGACGACGACGATGCTAGATGAGAAACAAAAGGAAAAGATTAAATAGATAAATTGTTGGTTGCAGCGGCAAACACACCAACAGAGAGGTAGAACGGAGTACCAGCAACGCAATGGCGACGACGGCGATGGCGCGAGGTGGCCGGCGGCAGCGGCGCAGGAGATGGAGGCGGCGGCTACGGTTTGGGCACAAATAAATTTGTGAAGAAAAACAGGGGATATCTCTACTACATAAAAAGTCTGTAGTGATGGCAGTGAAGCCAACCCAGACAGACACACATAATATGGACCATCGGACTGCCAGATCCAACGGTTCGGATCGATTGGCAGAACACGAGTTTCTCCCTGCATCTGTGCATCTAACCTCCTCCGCATCGAGCGGCACCTCTCGTCAAAACGCAACCCACCGCTGCGAATTTCCATAAAAATAATATTAATTCTCAAAAAAATTCCTAAAAGTTACCCTCGAATCCGATATAGATCGGTCTAACCGAAGTTGATCTGCCGGTCTGACAGCGTCTGCACCGCCGGTCTGACCATGTAGATCGCCCGGTCTAACCGTCCTGTGATATCTGGCCTATTGTAGAAACTATTGGTTTTAAACTATTTTTTTATCAGGCATACATGCCCTAAAAAGCATATGGTTTCTATAGAAAGGGTTGATAACTCCATATTGATATGTTATTTTAGAAATACATGAAATAGACATTTGTGTGACATTTAGAAATTAAAATGATTATATTCACCTTGATTCACCTTTCTAAAATGCTTCCAGTTATGTTTAACTAATGAACTCTGGATAAATCGAACTTGCTGATGCAAAACCATAATGAATTTGTAAGAGGCAATAGTATTGGGTCTTTAGTAATCTCTGTTTTTTTCTGGTTCATTAAAGGTCAACAGTGCACTGTTGACGGTCGTTAGCGATCAGTTTCGACCGTCAATACTACCAAAATAAAGGAGAACTAGTTATAATTGCAATGCATATTTCTGTTAGAATAATAATATTCCACAAGTATTAGGATTACTAACCTCTTGCGGAGAATGAACACAAAATGGAGGAGAATCGACATCAAACCAGACGATCAATCAATCGGACGATGTTGAGAACCAGACTTATGCATGAAAGGGCCAAGAACTTAGAATTGGCACGGTGAATTGGGCCAAAATTCACAAGTCTGCGGAGAGGAGCAATAGAGGAGGCCACCTGTCGAGTTTGCGCCAGGCCGGCCCAGCCCATGGTTCGGCCAAACCCACCATGGCTCCGTTCGTTGCAGGGTTTGGATGGATGGCGTGGATCACTCCCCAATGATGGTTGGAGGGCAATTCCGACCATTCCAACTACCACAACCGTCATTGGCACCCTATTTAAGGAGCTCCTCTTCTCACTTTCTCCACACACACTTCAAGCAAAGCTCTCTCATATTCTCTCAAGCTTAGTTTAGTATCCTTAAGCTACTAGAGTAGGAAGTCTTCGGAAGAGTTCGGGTATGGCTCTAGTAGCTCTCCTTTCTTCTTTTGTAAGACTTGTACTTTATTTAGAATATTCTTCTTTATATAATTCTGGTATTGAAATACTTTCTAAGTATATGAATGCCAACTTTACTTTACATTCAAGTTATATTGATTATACTGCTAGCTTATCTGGGAGATGCATAGGTACGGGTATAATGTTTGCTTATGCAATTACACTATGTCATGACGATGATATTAGAGTAGTATCTGGTAGTTTAGGCATGGTGTCTATATTTCGGCTGTCAATGATCCGAGCTCGAGCGAGCTCGTTTGCCTAGGCTCGAGCTCGAGCTGAGCCTATAAAATGTTCGAGCTTTCCGACAGGCTCGGTTCGAGCTCGACCATGCTCGACTCGACTACCGAGCTTGATTTTTAAGTAAAACAATATATATTTCAAAGATAATCTTTTAAAAAATAATTAATTTCTAGTTAATCATATTAATAAAAGAGGAAGAAAGAATAAAATAAATATATTATGTCAATATAAGGCATACAAATAACATATTTGATCTCCTAATTTATTAAATAACAACAAAAATCATATATTACTAGGCTCGTTGGAAGCTCGAGCTCGGCTCGACAAAGCTCGCAAGCTTAGGGAGAGGCTCAGGATCAACTTGTTTGGAGCTCAAGCCGAGCTCGAATCGAGCCTAGGACGAGCCGAGCTCGAGCAGCTCGCGAGCCTCGAGCTTTTTTGACAACCCTAGTCTAGATTACTAGGTATCATTATTTGGGGTTATATGCTGCAGAAGAGAGGTGTGCCGCTGATGGTGACAGCTCAGTACCTCCCCGGGGGGTCCCTTTTATACCGTAGGTTGGGCACTATCCGAGTAGAACTCGAATATACCAGACCTGGTACGATACGTAGGCAACCCAGTTCTTGTCCGAGAAGGTCTCTCCTTGTCTGTTGTCTTTACGAAGAGTTTCCTTAAGTGCTAAGGGATTTATCCGTGTACACGTGAATATGCCTTGTCGATATGTGACGTATATCGTGGGGTAGAGGGTATGCCTGACCCGTAACCCTGACAGATATATGGTCATGACGGGCTGTCGTAAGGAACTCGACAGTCAAGGGTGGCTTCTCGAAGTACCAGGAGGGCATCGGAAAGAGGGTATTAGCTAGTTAATCTTGTAACTAGGATGTATGTATAATATGTATACTAAAATTATAGGAATAGATTCTTCTCTATTTTTCTTTACACTTAGCTTAGATAGTTTAATATGAGGATCGTCGTATGGGGATCGTTTGATGTCACAATTCCGGTATTTGCATAGTATGGGGATCGTCGGTACTAGGATGTATGCGAGATTGTAATAAAAGAGATGGGGACGAGGATTTTTATACAGGTTTGGGCCCCTGAATTGTCAGGTAACAACCCTACTCCTGTTGGCCAAAGCCGGTCGTTGCTCTTATGCACCATAATCACACCAGTACAATATTTGGGGTAGCCTATCTAACTGTTGTCCACTTGACGGTCTGAAGTGCTGACTCGTAGTCGACAACAGGGTAGCCTTCCTCCTCGAATCCGCATACAGCGAGATCAAAGACAGCGCTATGTGTCTCCTGACAGTATCCGTAGACACCGTAGGGGACTAGCCATGGTTATCTCTGAAGTCGATATCCGGCGTCTTGTCTTGGCGTATGTTGGCTTGTATGTTGATCTATTGTTCCGTATCCCCTCTCCTCCTAGGGGGCCTTGTATTTATACCCATAGATGTCCTCTTGTCCAAGTAGAACTAGGGAAACCAATATGGATACAATCCGAGTAGTTCTTGTCGTTTCCATGTAGAACTCTAGTTGTTTTTCCTTATGCGGAACTCCTTCTATATCCGAAAGTTGTTTCCGTATAAAACATGGTATGTGGTGGGTCCTGCAGAGATTTAGTCCACTACTATTAGGTATGTGCTATCCATAATCCTGACAGATAATGAGTAGTCTTATGCTTGTGTGTCACCCTACCATATGAATTATATTAACTCCTGCTTAGACTATGGTTATTACAAGTAATATATAAATTATTAGTACGGTTCTCTCTATTATAATCTTTCCACGGAATTAAACAAATATGATACCCTTAGAATACTCTCGGGTGAAATTCTATAATGGTATATCCGTGTGCTTACGGATAAACTCTGTAACCATAATATACCAGGAGTATTTCTGCGTCATTGCTGGAAATTATATTTCTAGCAATGTCATTAAGAAATACCAACAGGCACGCCCAACAAATTGACTTTATGAATGTTCTTTCAAGAACTCGCACCCTTTTGTTTAATCTTGTAAATTTGATGTGTACTTCAAGTGTGATTGAAGCTGATCTACATTTTGCGTGAGATTATGCAGAGTAAAAATGACGTACTAGTATTTTCTTTCGTAATACAGTTTGTCACGCTTCATTTATTTTCTTCTGGAACACACACGTTGATTTTACTGCTTAAATGATATTTGGAATACCTGATGGGAAGTCCACTGCTGAGTCCTATATATTTAACAGAAATTAATGAGATACTTAATTTCTGCAAAATGGAACATGATACTTTCTGACATATTTTAGCCGCCCTACTTGTTTCTTCACAGTGACCGGTAAAATATTCTCACAGTGACATGTACAACAATCTAGGAACATAAACTTAATATGTATTACTAGAATGTTCAGGACTGTCCTTATAGATTCACGTGTACATTTTTTTAAATCAAACTAGCATGTGGTCAGTATGATAATTCATGTGCTCGATTTAGCATTTCAAAATGTACCTCATAGTCTCAATGATATAGATGCAGGATAAGCTGGCAGTTTGGTTGCGTCAATATGTATTGTTATTTTCTTTTTTAATTCTCTATCATCAGAAAAATCACAGTCTCTTGGTATTAATGTGAAATTGGGATATGGCTCTTCTGTTACCATGGAAAATTAATTTGTTGTGCGAGCAATTATGTTTACATCTGTACGTTAGCATACAAGCAAACCTTCATTTGTACAGCCTGCACTGGCATAATTGGGAAATTAAGCTTATCCCTGTCCAGAAGTATATATCTATTCAGTGATTTTTTAGCATGTTGCTGGCAAGAGATGAACTAAGGTATATGCTATTGCATCGTGTATTTTATCTTGACACATGGAATTTGATTTGTGGAACCCAAAGTACCAAAGAATTTGAGCAGACCCCTCCATTCTCCCTTTTGTTAGTTGCATTATATAGGCACAATTTAGATGGAACTCTATTGAATCTTACTTCATCCGTTTCACAATGTAAGTCATTCTACCATTTTTCACATTCATACTGATGTTAATGAATTTAGATAGATATATATGTATAGATTCATTAATAACAATATAAATTTGGGGAATGCTAGAATGACTTGCATTTTGAAACGGAGGGGTACGTCATATCATTATAGAAGAGAGCTGTTTGACGGGCTGGCAGCGGCAGGAGGCTTACCAATTGTAGTATCGAGTATAACTGCTCCTCTTTCTTATGTTCTATTTCCTGTTTACCTATTCTTCTTTCAGTTTACTGACCATTATAGTATTTTGGTCAACCTCATGTAGATATCTGTGGAAGTTGTTTCCTTCATATGAGTGGGACACCCTAGATTCTATGGATGATGATCTTATGTTGTTTTGTCTTTCTGTCAGATTATAATGGAAGTTGTTTGAGGTGCTGGATTGAATTAATTAGGGACAATTGTGTTCTTGCCCTTGCTTTAGAATGCAATTGTAATTTTACCCTTTTTTTTAGGGCTTGTGATTTTGCCCTCACTTTTTTTTTAATTGAAGCTTCCGTATATCTCTATTTTGGATGACGTTTGGTGGGACCGGATTAAGTTAGTTAAAAGAAAAGGATAAATTCCCTGTGAAAATGAAAATGGACTAGTTTACCCATAATCGAATAATACCAAGATATCCATCATGAGAATACATTTCTCTCATTCTCCCCATCCTCCCCGTTCTCGTCAACACCCTTTTAAACCTAAAAATGGATAAATATGAACTTTTAAAAGAAACTTTCCTATAAAAAATTTTTATTTGCAAAAAAATTGCACCGTTTATTTTTTTACTGTAGGAACCAAAGTTAAGAAAATTAATTTCATTCGCACTATATGGGCCCCCACTTTGCATTTCGATTTGGGTTTAAAATATGTTCCAAAATAATTATACTTAGGGTGTGTTCAAGTGAAAGATAAAAGAGAAGAATAATAAGATACGCAGAATGAGGCAAGTCTTTAGTGTATAATTAATGAGTATTAATTATTTTGAATTAAAAAAACGGATTTATATGATTTTTAGAGTAAATTTTTAATACATTTTTTTATAAAAAACATATTGTTTATCAGTTTGGGTAGCATGCGCATGAAAAACGTGAGACTTTTTTTCATGCCTTCTCATATTTGTATCCATTTTAATGCAGCCTTACATCGAGTAATAAAAAAGAGAAATCAACGACACATATCTTAATCTCGTTTTCTTAATCAGTTCTGGTCTACATGTTATTAAGTGGTTAGAGAAGGGGATTACTGTGTGTCTGTGTGCGTGCCCATTAGGGATGGTGGGACTGGGACGGGCCCACTGGTAGGCGGCTCTCTGGCTTCCTTTTTCTCTTTGCTTCTTCCTGTTGCTCGGCACAGCGAGGCGAGAGTGGCGGAGGAGGAGTTTTGCGGCGGTGTGGAGGTGCCAAGGGGGCGCCCACGGGGCTGGCGACCAGCGGAGGGGAGAGGGGACGTGCGCTGGGCTGCTTGTCCCGGCGGTTACGCACGGTGGCCGGTCCGGGCGAGCGCGGCAGTGGCGCGGGAGATGAAGGAGAGACCAAAGGCGGCGGGGACGGCACCAGATTCTTCCAGCGAGCTCAAGGAAGGTGGAAGGAGAGATTGGATGGCTGGCGCCGAGGGATTGAGGCCGGCGGCCAACGGCGATCCAAGTTGGGCGTTTCTTCTGTGCTTCAAATTGGGTGTGGCCGCTGCGTGAAATGGGACCTGTGAGGGATGGGGGACTCAGTGGTGGTGGTGTTTTGGCCGATTGGGCACCGGAGGCAGTGGATTGGATGCGGGGTGCGGCAGCGGTGGAAGTCGAAGTGAGGAAGGAAGAATACGTGGCGCGTTCTCCACAATTCGGACGGAGCGCAAGCGTGATGCCACGTGGCCCTGGGATCGGACCCTGAAATCGTATATAGAGATTGGGATTTATAGAGCCCATAATAATCTACGGTAAGATATTTTAACTAATCAAATCAATGGTCAAATTTTTCTAACTAGGATGAAAGCTTCTAAAAGTAACCGATTAATATAGATATGGATAGATATATACATTATCTAAAAAAATGATAGATATATAAGTTTTCAGATTTGTACTACGTATGTTTTCGCCACACATTTTCCGTGGCTGTGAAAATAGTCAGAGAGCGCATGGGCTGGAAGGTGTTCTAGAATGAAGGCTTTGATAGGTTTGACAAGGAAGGAGAGTGGAGATTGCTCAAGCAGTAGAGTGCTGGCTTTGAAAGTCCATATTTAGAATATTAATAGACGGTCTTGATATTACAGTTAATCTAATCTAATGGCTAAATCTTTTAGATTAATGTGGGAGGTCGAAAAAGTGTCTTGTACATGTATCACACCTAGGTGCACAGTTGGTCTCTGCATGTAGTGGAAGCGGAACAACACTCATATAGTTGGAGGGATGCTATTCAAGATCGATGAACTATAGAGACTCCATTGAACATCGCTGAACTGCTGAAGGTTTTTTTCCGGTTGAACGTTGGTCCGGTCAGGTCTTTTCCACTATGCACTGAAGTATGTTAGCCCCCAATTAGGCGGAAAATAATTAAATAGGTCCACATAAAAAAGCGTTACACACTGTACCTACCGAAATTTAATTTGACAATTTGCACCCCTTGAGAAAACTTATTTGAAGCATAAACTATGCTAAAAACTTATTTCAAAAATAAACCATGAACTCAGTTTGAAAGCCAACGACTCTGAAGTCTAATATCTTACCATCAGCCAGTGGCGTATCTTGGGGGTTGCTAGTGGGCGGGTGATTGCTTCCCTCTCCTCCAAGCGATCACCCGTCCCTCCCCCCTAATACTCCTCTTTCATCTCTCTTTTTTACTTTTCTATTACATCATAAATTTCAAAAAACAAAGTAAAAGAAAATTAGGAAAAAAATCTAATACTCTTATTCATGTGCATAGACTTTATACCGTAAACTTTGCACACATAAACTTTGTGTATAGAAATATTTTATATATAAAATATTTGAATCCGAATTTGAATTTGAATGGGGTATATAAACTTTTGACTTATAAACATTCTCCTTACAAACTTTAGGTGGATAAACTTTAGATGTGTAAACTTTGGGTGTGTAAACTTACTAAAAGAGGAAAAGAAAAAAAATGATCGCTGGCAGCGATCGATCGCCCATTAGCCTTTTCAGTATCTTAGTACATTTTGTATTTTGTTATTACAACATTAATAGAACACTGCAATAGTTTGTGCTAGCCACTAAGCTTGTAAAGCAATTAACTAAAAGGGGGTTCAAGGAAGAATATATATTAGAGTCACAACAGCTACAGCAGTTAAGAGATTGAAAAGATAACGTTCCCCATCAAAGCAAAATATACTCGATCTTTTCTGAAGGTCTGGGAACATCATTGTGATACAAGTTAGTGAACTGTCAAGATAGATGGACAGATTGATCACACATACCTATTTTCCCTACGATGATTTTAAGATTTTATCCATTTATTCAATTATTTATCTTCTATCGGGATTACACTGGTGGAGAAAGGGTTTTTACTCCCGGTTCGTAACCCCCCTGTAGTCCCGGTTTTCCAACCGGGACTACGAATCCGGGACTAAAGATCGCTATCTTTAGTCCCGGGCGAAAAAACCGGGAGTAAAAATCCATTTTTAGTCCCGGTTGGTGACTAGATCCGGTTGCTCTTTATTATTTTCTTTTCTTCATTGTTTTTAATCAAAATCACAAATCAGTCCCGTCCCCAAAATCACAAATCAATCATTCTCAAATTGCTTCCAAATCCACAATCGATCATCTCAAATACTTAAATACATCACAAAATCTCAAAAAAAAAGACATCACAACTTCTACAAAAATTATCAAATATTCACATCACACACAAATCAAATACATCACACAACAATCAGATCCAATCAAATACATCACACAACAATCTCAGATTCTTAAAAAAAAAAAATCAGCCGCCTCGCCGGCCGGCCCTCCGCGCCC
>CM020189.1:4906379-4935616 GCA_009805545.1 Oryza longistaminata
GCCCCGCCACCCTCAGCTCTCGGCCGCGCCGCAGGCGCCGCCTCACAACCGCTCAGCGACACCCGCGCGCGCGCGCGCCACCCGGTCGGCCCCGCCGCCGCGCGCGGCGCCGCCGACCCGTCACCGGGCCAGCCGGGCCGGCCCCGTCGCCGCCCCGCCCGGCCGCCTACGGTCCGCACCAGCCGCGCCGCGCGGCTCGGGCGCTTGCCCCCCCGACCGACCCTCGCGCACGGCCGCCGCCCTCACACCGCGACCGCCGCGCCGGGCCGGGCCTCCGCGCCACCCACGCGCCCCTCGCGATCTGTTAGAGAGCAAGGAGAGGGAGAGGAGAGGAAGATAAACGGGTTGAGGCAGATAAGGTTGACGGAAGAGGTAAGAGAGATTAAGGTCGAGAGAGAGGAGGGAGAGAGGAGTTTCAAAGGAGAGAAGGACAATACCTCGATCGATCGCGCATGCTCTTCCGATACTGCTTCACTCGATCTTTTTTTCCGGGTTGCGCCATGCCTTCTCCCGAATATCCCCGCGTTCAATTCTTTTTCCGGTTGGCGTAAAACCAACCGGAGGAGAGTTAAAGTGATACGGCATTTTTTTCGCTGCTGTTGGTAACCACAAGCCAGAACTATTAAATGGATCTTTAGTCCCCGGTTTGAACACACCAACGGGGACTAAAGATTGAAAAGTAGCTGGAGCTTTTCAAAACCATTCGGGACTAAAGTCAGGTTTCTTCCAGTTCCACCGTTTTAATTCAATCGGGACTATTGGTCTCTCTTGGGCATCGTCGACCAGACCAAAAGATGGATTTTCCACACCACAGAAAATGCAGCATACAATCTGTCATTTTCCATTTAATATTTTGTAGGATTTTTAAACGAGTTTCAATCGTGTGTGTCAGATTCAAAACGCCCTGAAATAAAAAGAAAACATTTCATTAGCCGCGCCGGCCGGGCCTTTGCGCCCGACGGCCCTCGGTCTGTTAGAGAGAAGGAGAGGAGAAGGAGAGGAAGATAAGGTTGAGGAGAGGAAGAGATAAGGTTGAGGAGAGGAGGAGAGAGGAGTTAAAGGAGAGAAGGAAATATCTCGATCCGATCGCGCATGCCTCTCCGATCTCCGCGTCGATCTTTTTTCCCGATCTTTAGTCCCTGTTGGTGTTACCAACCGGGAGTAAAGTGTAGGGCGATCTTTTTTCCCGGTTGGTGTTACCAACCGAGACTATAAATAGATCTTTAGTCCCGGTTGGTATTGAAAAGTAGCATGGAGCTTTCAAACCGGGACTAAAGATATTTTTAGTCCCGGATTTTAATACAATCGGGACTGTTGTGAAATCTGGTCGACCGACCAAAGATAGTTTCTCCACCAGTGTTACCTTCCGTCACTAACAATTTTAAATTTCAATAGCCTGATGTTGCAACACCTGGTTCTACTATCTTCGCCGCTATCGAAGATTCATACAAGTTCTTGTCAGGAACTTCAATGGCATGCCCACATGTGTGGGGTGTAGCCGCACTACTCAAGGCATTGCATTCGGACTGATCTCCTTCTATTATCAAACTAGGTAAAAATAATGTGGGAGTCTAGTATGATAACAATAAGTAAAAGTAATGTGTAAAATAGCTAGATAGCATAAGATTACGTAAGTTAACGTGGTTTATGATAATTTTAATTAGATATATAGGATGATGATTCCAATGTAAAAGTAAAGTGATATGACTTTATAAGAGAAGAAAAGTAGGGAAATGGTTTGGACCGTAGATTAATCATCTAAAGGATAAAAATAATTGAGGTGATATGGCTTAATGAGAGAAGAAAATGAGAGAGACGATTTGGACCATAGATTAATCATTCAACACTAAAAATAATTGATGTGATATGGCTTAATGAGAGAAGAGAGAAATAAAATTAACTAAGTGAGGATGAACTATATACATACATAGGATATTATTAAAAATAATGAAGATATATATATTAAAATATTATGTGAATTATGTCGGATGTTGATTTAACATGCTTGGATTTTAAAAGCTGTAAAATTTAATAAATTATAAAATTAGAGATAATATAGTATGTTTGCATGATGTTTAATGTAATAATTGTTAGTGGATGATGATGTGGTAACTTGTTAGTGAATAATGATTGTGACATCCTGGCCCAATTAGGATGAGGCTTGTGTGGCCCATGTGAGCTGTGTGGCCCAAAAATATGAACCTTCCATCAATTGCAATTTTGAATCTAAAAGACCCGAGAACCGTGCTAAGAACAGAACAGTGACAAATGTAGGCCAAGCAGATGCAGTTTACAAGGTTGTTGTGCAATCTCCTCCTGGTGTGCTGATATTTGTGGAGCCATACATTCTACAATTCAGCCAAAACAAGAAGCAAATCTTCAATGTATCCTTCAGCATGAAACACAAGGTTCAGGGGAGCTACCTTTTTGGGAGCCTAGCATGGTGTGTGATGGTGGTGCTCAGTATGTCAAGATCCCAATCGCGATTGGATCTGCGATATCTGATAATTATGCAGATGTCTAATGAAGCATACTACAGAGATATTCAGATGTTTTTTGGCAGCATGACTTATCCTATTTTAGTCCCACTCACAGTTAAATTTGTTGGACTTTGCTGAAATTATCATATCATTTTATGCATTTCTTTTGTTTGTTTGTAATTTATGATTTCATTGTACTGTGTGGTAGCTCCTATTGATTGGAAAATAGGTGTGAAGTACTAATGAAATAATGAGGGGGTTGTCGATGAGAAACATGGTAGCCTGAGAGATTTGCTTCACTCCAGCGTAGCTCTAAGGCTTGCCTCGAGTGTCTAGAGCACGCCAGCAAGAAGAACAATAAACATAATTAGATGAACGATCGCCGATCGGCCGATAGAGCTAATAACGTATCGTCAAGACCCAGCCGATGTAGTTAAACCAAATCGGCTGTGGCTTTGTGATGGACAAGTAAAACAAAACCCTAAATATGTCCTTTCGGCTGTAGTACTGACTCTTTTGTTTTTATCAACCACTTTTAGACAGTATTATAGAAATAGCCGATAATGTACTGGCTATTACTCAAATACAAACTTATATAAAATGGTTAATCTAGATAAACATATCAAATAATAATCCATAACCAGATACGATGGATTAATCAAGACCAATCAAACTTGATATATTTATATAGAGTGATCTATCTATATAAGTGGTAAATATACATAAAATAGATTATGAGACATGCACTATCATGTATATTAGATAAGATCGGCTGAAACCCCTATGCTATCCTTAGTTAAAATTAATTCAAGTTAATTTTTAGGGTTCTAGACAAGACTAGCATTGATGCAACTCAAAGTATGTAAAGAAATCTAAAGTCTAAACAATCAACTAACTAACTACTTTTTAGGATGGTAGATACCTTAGCTAATCTAATCTAGCAAAACGATTTAGTCGATACAAGCATAAACCCTTAAGCGAGTATCAGCCGATACGATCAAATTGAGGTGCTAAACTAGATTAACTAAGGTATATGATAACAATGGTCACAAGAACACGATTAATACATTTAAAGCAATGTACAAGCCCCGATAATGCAAATCATTGAGACAAGTTACCTGTTGTCAAGAGATTGTAGCCGACGCCCCGACTTGATGCAAGAACTTGTCAAAACTTAAAAAAAAAGGGCGGCGATGCGCCGAAAGTTGTATTGATTGGATTGTCATCCCTTATTACAGTGATCTAGGGTTTATATTTATACCCAGAGTACAAAACTTGTCCATTATGGACACTACTCAAACTTTCTTAAAGATATAAACAACAAATAAGTCCACAAGCGAACTCTTACCATATCTCTAAATCAAACCGACATTAATATCTTAATTAATAGATACAATTGCCTTAAATGAGCTCTATATCAATATCCAATCGAGATCCAAACCGAGCCCAAATCGAATTATATCTGCTACTTTCCATATCGGTTGAGTTGGTGTCCGACTCAGTTTCCAGCCGATATGCTGTCCAGCCGATGCGCAGTCTGTTTTTCGCAAGATCCAATCTCCTTCAAATCCGCTTCAATATCTATCTCCAAATCCGATTGTATCTTGCCAAATTTCAAACTTCAAGGAAAGGTTTGTTTCAGTTTGCAAGCTCCTTTTTACTTCCACTTTCTGGGTAAATGTTTATACGGTCGCCAAGTCTTATCCTAGACCTTAAACCCTAAGCCCCAATTGGTGATTATATCCGCCTTCGCACTATAAACGGTGGCACCATAGAGGCATGTACTGCTTCAGTAATTCTTACTAATGTTATGATATCTAATATCGCATTGAATCTAGGCGTGACCTTGCATTCTAATCTCACTATTGTTGTTTTTTATTAAATACTACCTCCATATTTATATTTTAATGTATGACGCCGTTGACTTTTTGTCAAACGTTAGACTATTCGTTTTATTCAAAAAATTTACGTAATTATCATTTATTTTATTATGACTTGATTCGTCATCAAATGTTCTTTGAGCATGACATAAATATTTTCATATTTGCACAAAAATTTTAAATGAAACGAATGGTCAAACGTTCGTCGAAAAGTCAACGGTGTCATACATAATATGGAGGGAGTAAAAGATACGTACACATTACACGTACACATCCATAAGTGCATCCTTAACTCACTAGAGATGGAGGCCAGTGACACCTCTCACATTAGTCATGCCGAGGATAAAATGGTTCCTTGAGTAGAAAAAGGAGCCCAATTGACTGAGCATTTCAACCAAGTTAGTGAGAGCCAAAAGCTTTGGGATTTTCTTACTAAAAATATATTTAAATTTGAAAGTAAATATATTTTTCTATCATGTAGTCCGGATTTTTTTTGGCATATTACAACAGTGCAATCAGTTGACTCAGCCTACCACTTTGAAAAATTATTTTTATAGGTGGTTGTCTTAACAGGGCCACCTGTAAAAACTGTAATTACACCGATGATTTTATTAAAATAATAAAGTGTTTTTGCGGGCTGTTAATTTTAGGCATGTCAATATAGCTTCTTTCCACATACCCTAAACTACATGCTGCTGGATAAGCGCTCATATAAAACCTTGTTCGTTTAATCCCTCCTACAAGGGGATCGAGGAGGATTTGGAGGGGATTTATTTCACACCTATTGTAGTGTAGAATTATTTCCTCTTAATCCCCTCCATTCCCCTTCTCTTGGGATTAAACG
Source organism: Oryza longistaminata (assembly GCA_009805545.1). Classification (NCBI taxonomy): domain Eukaryota; kingdom Viridiplantae; phylum Streptophyta; class Magnoliopsida; order Poales; family Poaceae; genus Oryza; species Oryza longistaminata. Next base: position 4,911,584 of record CM020189.1, read on the forward strand.
AAAAAGGCCTAAAGAGGTTACAAACCACATGTGGAATTGTTTCCTCTAATGTATCTATCAACTTAGTTGTTTTTTTCTTTTTTGAATGACTCGCACGAGACAGTGCGAAGTTCATATCGTTGACAACAAGTAGGTATATGTGCATATAGTTGTTTACTCCATTGTCATCCTTTTCCATTTGATTGAAAAATTGGCTTCCATGCATACGTTGCATAACTGGTCAAGTTTTGCATCTGAATTTCATAGTACTTTTTTTCTTTGCGAAGAACCTTTCCAGAGGGATTTAATCATTGTCCAATCAGAACAATATGATTTGATTGATCCACATAATTTCTCGAAAGAAATTAAGCAAAAGAAACGATAATTTGGAGACATTGAACCGAATTATGGAGACCATTTCAAAGGTGCAACGGCGTATATACCGGTCGCAGATTAACTGGTAGTTGGGATTCTTTATGACCTGGTCGATCCATCTTGTTTCTTCAAAGAAATTAAGCAAATGGGTTGATAATTTGGATAACATTGACAAGACTATGGCGACCACATTAAAGGTGCAACGATTTGGTCGATCCATGAATCCATTCTAATTTCTTCAAAGAAAGCAAAAGGATTATTGATAATTTGAATAACAAGGAGGCTTGGCAACCACTTCAAATGTGCAACTGTGTATATATCGCTCGCAGATTAAGGCTGTTACTTAACCAAGTTTCCTAACCCATCTCCCTCGTTTTCCACACTCACGCTTTTCAAACTGTTAAACGGTGTGTTTTATTGCAAAAAGTTTAACTTAATTAGCTCTTTTTTATTTTTACAAAACTGAATAACTAGACCCAGTTATATATGGACTTATATATATTGTTAATGCTCTTTTAAGTAGGATTAGAATAAGTTGTCATGGATTTTGGACTTAGACTTATTAGGTGATTTTATCTTGCAGAATTTAAGCGCTATTTCTGATCCCCACTTGACGTCAGATTCAAGTTGTGTAGCGGTTTCTGTTATAATGAAGACATTAAGAACATGTTTACTAATATAAATACGTTTATGATATGACACTTCTTATTGACAACATGTAATTTAAAATGGTTATAAAATCTATCGATCGACCTCCATGACTCTCTCAGTACTTGATTAGTTCATTGAACTCTAAATGGGATATTAAAAGTCTACAATCATTTGGTCTAATTATTTTTCAAGGTTTGAATGACAGTGAAGTTATATACAATTCAAGATATGATAGCATGCCCTATATAATCTCATTAGAGCTTTGCTAATCATGTCAAATGCTTGATGAAATACTCTACCATATTCATGTTTTGCCTACTTGCCTGTTGGCACTATGATTTTTAATGTCGAGAGTACTCAAGTTCCACATGAAACCTTCACATTGGTCAAATGTTTGCTTTGCTTTACATGCTCTTAGCAGCTCTCATATTATCATGTTATTTGCTCTGCTTTGAGTATCCAATGTTCCCATAATCCTCTCCCTATAAACATCTCTATGCTACATAGCTCTTAACAAACGGTAGGGCGCCGCGAAGCGCGCCTTAAAGTCCTAGTACTTAATTAATCACGCGCTAATGGACCGTTCCGTTTTCCGTACTTACTATTCCGGTTGGGAACCGGGTGCAGCGAACACACCCTAAGAGCTCCTTTGGGTTGATGGAATTTTAAAGGATTTTGAAGAATTTTAAGCAGATAAAAAATTCCTACGAAATTCCTACAAAATTTTGATGGATTGCTCTGGTTTTATTGGAATTTGGAGGATTTAGGTCGAACCTCATGGAAAACTTCCATTGTATTTTTTTCAGAACATAGTATTAATGTAGATGCTTATATAAACGTACGCACACTCACCCCTGTGAACACACACGCACACATTGTATCCATACGAGCACCTACGAATATTGCACGGGCATATCGTGAGATATACAAAGTTACCACAAGTGCCTCACTGTTGACGGATACATCGCTTACCATTAAAAAAATAATTAACCGTAAATACGAGCACCTGTGGAATGGAGGTGCCAGTAAATTTCGTACCTGTGGAATTATGAAGCAAAATTATTAGTGGACACGGTACATTTCTTAGGAGGTGTGGCATATTCTAGCGCTAATAAATTGTAAATATTTACCATTATTAAGCATGAATCTGGGGAAAACCTGAGCCAGCAGTTATGAGCTTATGGCAGACTCCTTTCAAGATTTAGCACCGCCTAGCATCCAAAGTACTACCACCTCCGTTTTTAAGGTTATAAGATTTTCCAGCATTGCTCACATTCATATAGATGCTAATGAATCTACGTACACATATATGTCTACATTCATTAACATATATATGAATATGAACAATGCTAAAAAGTCTTATAATATGAAACGGAGGAAGTAACATGCAAGGTGTACAGGAATTATATATAGTAGTCTTTTTCATTATGTGTATACCCGAGTTATCCCAAATCAAACTTGATGCCTCTTCGCCGCTACTCCCTGTCGATTCGCGCCTTTTGCATTGCCTAGTTTCAGGAGGTTGTTTGTGTTCTTGGTCCAGTTTTCTATTCTGTGCATCTTGCTGTCTCTGTTGATGATGTTCGGGGGCTTGCCCTCTTGATCTGTTGCTCTAATATATGTGTTTAAGTTTCAAAAAAAAAAAAACTTGATGCCTCTTTCTAGATGGATATAAGTGGCACCTCTGCATGTCACCCATCACTATTTCTCGAGATGCCAATGAAAACTCCACAATTTAAGTGTTACCATTTAGAATGTATTATAGAGTAATAGAAAAAATGAGCCACCACACGTTTACTCTTGTGGACTAGAAAGCACGTTAATAGAGAAAGAAAAAAACAGAGTCCAAGTAGATATACAAGAAAAAAATAAAAATAATAAAAGAAAAGTCCATGCAATATTTTTTTTAAAGAGTAAATTTCACAAAACTACAGATAGTTTGGTCAAATTATCAGAAAACTACAGATTTAACATGATGTATCATAAAACTATATATTTAACACTAATTTTATCATGGAACTACAGATTTAAGGTAAAATATTGCTAAACTACAGATTTAATAATAAAGTTATCACTAAACTATAGGTTTATTGTCAATTTAATCATAAAACATGGACATTTATAACTTAATATAACATTAGTGCAAAGGATTTAAATCCCCAAATCTGTAGTTTTATGATAATTTTATTTTTAAATATGTATTTTTGTGATACTTAGTCTTAAACCTGTAGTTTTGCGATAAATTTATTGCTAAATCTATAGTTCTATGATATATGACATTAATTGTGTAGTTTTGCGATAATTTAGTCAATGAATATGTAGTTTTGTGAAATTTACTATTTTTTTAAAAAAATAAAATTTTAGCAAACATTAGAATAATCAATATTGTGTTAAGATTCCATGTAGAAATGCAATTCAAAATAAAAATCAGATTCAAAATTTAAAAAGGTTGAATATTGTGAGAAAGTCCATGTAGACAGACAATTTAGGGAGATTATTGGATTAAAAATTGGAAAATAGTTTACGTTGACAGAATAATCCTCGTAGAAATACAATTTTGAAATATCTAAAATTCAGAAAAGAAAAATAAATATTATAGAGAAAAAATTCCATGCATGAGAACAGTTTAGAAATATTATAAATTCAGAATAAAATAAATGATATTAAGATAAATGGTCCATGTAAAAGTATAATAAATAGATATATCAAATTTGAGTCAAAATAAATATTAAAGAGAAAAAATTCTTGTAGGGATAAAATTTAGAAATATTTTAAATCTTCACTAAAAATAAATAAAGGGAGAGGGAAGAGCACATACCTTTTGCTTAGGTTAATTGGAGGCTTTTTGAGGAGCCCCATATTAATCCTATAAGGTGAAAATAGATAAAAATTTCTCATGTTAATTGAAAATTCTTAGAATTCCCATGTTGATTGAAGAAAAAGAGAATAGGTTGATCACCCAATCCACATTAAAAAATACAATGAACATATGAGATTGGATCCTCAAACCTATGCTAACATGGCGATGGATTTTCTAAAGTTTAGATAGTGAGCAAGAACATTGAAATAAAATATAAGAAAACCAGTAATAAAGAAATGTTGATGAGGATCGATATTGCTTATTTGAAACAGGTTATAACCTATCGTGGATATATATATATGATACAATAGGTCATCTTTAGTTGATGAAAGATTGTCATTAGCGATAATAAGAAGATTCTACTGGTACAGGGGCGGAGCTACAGTGATGCCTAGGTATTCCCAGGAATACCCAACATTTTTTACCAAAAAACAACTATACCTTAGTATATACACATGTACACGTATTAGTTGTCCCCACTCCTCCAGAGTCCCTGGCTCTCTCGCGCTCACGCCTCACACAGTCACGCGCTGCTCGCCCGCTCCCCAATTCCCCATTTCCAAAAAAAATTCCCCATTTCCAAACCCTAGGTGGTGGCGTTCGGCGGCGGCGCGGCGACCGGCGGGAGCGGCAACCGGCATCCGGCGACAGGATTGCCGACGGGAGCTAGACCGAGCGGCGACGCAGTGAGGCGTTCGGCGGCGGGCGCGGCGAGGCCTCGAGCGGCAACCGACGGCGATCCAGCGACGGCAGGAGCGAGGGGCAAGGGTGCGGCGGCCAGCGGCTGCGGCTCAGTGGGACAGCGCCCGGCGGCAAGCACAACTTCAGGTGAGCAATCAAGAGTTCAAGATTCAATCAGCCTAAATCCACTCACCATGTGTCCATGTCTTTTTACCTTAGTCTCTCAGTAGTTTTTTTTCTGTATTTCTGTAGTTCTGTAGATTGAAGAGCTCTCAAAATGAAGAAGAAATCGATTGATTTGAAGACTTTGTGGGATAGACATTCAACAGCACAGCCCATTAGAATTGACAGTGAAATTGATGTTCCTTCTGTTCAGCCGATTACAGATACGATGCAAATGAGAGTCCAGTTCAGATTCAGATTACTACAGTTGAGGTTGTGCCTGAGGTAGAAAATTAGAGGTACCATGTAATATTTTGTAGTTTTATTTCTTATATTATCAGTATTGACATACCGTGAACCATTGATTTTTTTTTTACTATGAACTTTTTTTTGTTAGACGGGAATACCTAACTTTGAAATCCTGGCTCCGCCACTGTACTGGTAATAGTCTTAAGTAAAGATAGAGGGGAGAAGAGAAACAAATATACAAATATATGTTTGATTGAATACTAAATGATCCATCATGTTTGAATTATGGATACTTGAATTACTATATTAATCAGAATATTAGATATTGTTCAGTTTGATCGAGTTAAGCCAGAGTTTAAAATTATGTTACCATTGATCAATATTTGTTATAATAAAGTATAAATAATATATGCTATTGTGAGAGAGAAAATACAGCCGCACAATATACACAGACCACACTAGTTTTTATACTCCTAATAAACTGGAAGGCACTAAGAGGTTTTATAAATTTATTAAAAATAATAGTGAGGTGCAAAAAATGACCGTGCGTTGCAACGAGTGAAGGTTATTTTAATCTTATTATTGTTACATAGTTTAGTGAAGGTGAAATTCACTGAGGGAATTCGCTTGTATATATATTTTTCTAGAAAATCATAAGCTGCAATTAGGAGTCCGATCATTTCAAATTAGTATGCGAGTTTTTTTTAAGAGATATCTTATACGACTCCTTCCGTATTTCCAAGAATGAACGAACTTAAAACCTGACTCAAATACGGATCTGTATTTACAAAATCAAACGAACTTAAAAACCGACTTATACACAGATGACGTACCAAAGTACCAGAAAAATATCTTCAATTTTATAATAGTAGAGATATTGTTGAGTACCGTAAAACTCTAATGGATATAATTATTAAATTTATTTGCATATATCGCTCTTGGCGACCATGGTTGGGGTGATCCATGCAAATGCACGCGATGGAGAGATGAAGAAACGGTCACCGTTGGGGTGATCGATGCTAGCAATCTAGCTAAGGAACACGCCAAGTGTAAGCAGTCACCACATCGCTGTTGGTCCTCAATTGGTGCGAAAAATAACTAAATAGTAGCTAGATATCCAAGTCAGGAAGCATTACACACTTTACCTACCGGGTAATTTTCCCTGAATCTGTCCACCATCGCCTGTACCTCGCTCGCAAGTACTACAGTTTTTCAATATAAATAGCAGACGTCGATGCAAGCCTAGCTTGATTGTCAGTAAATTAAGCTCTATCAGATCACAATTAATATAATTGGCATCGATCAGACTGATGGCTGATGCTGCTCGTAACGAAGGCAGCCGTTGCCGTCTACTGATCATCGTCGTCCTCCTCGTTCTCCTTCTTCCATTGCAAACATCCTGCCAGCAGAGCACAACTAAAAAGGTAAATATATAGATATGTTATTGACCTTGTGTATCTTCTCTAATTAATATAACTGCGTATACTGTATTATGTACGGTATATAACTTTTTACTGTACAATATACTATATTGTTGTGTACAGTATAGTAAACCAGCGTTCCTAACAATATATAATTTGCAAACTTAACATGCATGCACCTATGCAGCTCTATGTAGTGTACCTCGGTGACAAGCAGCATGAAGATCCAGAACAAACTACAGCTTCGCACCATGAAATGCTTACTGCCATCCTTGGAAGGCAAGAACCACCTAGCAAATTACATGCATTAGTTTCAGTTACTGTCCATGATATATACACTATAGATTCATTTATATCTGATGTATATGTATATATATGTATTATCTAAAAAATTACTGACTTAATTAGCACTAGAAATAGAGATCTCATGCATCTGACGGCCGGGCTCCTTTAATTAATTGGCAGCAATGAAGAAGCGCACGATTCGATGATATACAGCTACAAGCATGGGTTCTCTGGGTTTTCTGCCATGCTTACTGAATCTCAAGCGCAGGACATTGCAGGTAACTATTAGTAATTAGTTGTGTTAAGATGCCAAGGGATTTCATTCAGCTGAAATAAAAACCCTGGTTGCACACAACGATAAACCAATTAAGTACTTGAGTTGGGTTAAGCCAACTTAATGCCCCCAAAAGGGCAAACCTCTCTATTTTCCGGAACAGTGTGGATTATATTCATTAATTGGAAATATTATATATTCAGTAATAGGAAATATTATAACCCTGCAGCTATACTCCCTCCGTCCTAAATGGAGACTATTGTTTATATTTTGACAAATAATTTGTTTCTACTTGTACTCCATCCGTCGTAAAATATAAGGGATTTTTGGTGTCGTTGATCAACGCCCCTCTGCCCCCACGCCGATGCGCGGATTGTATGCTTGCTCTGCTCTGCTACTTAATTAGTTATTGATTCCTCATTTCATCCGCACGTACGGTACGGCCGCAGAAGCACACTAACGGCTCGATGCATTGCCCACACCAACTGCACGTATTATCATGTCTCTACTCTGTTACATGCTAGCCAGCTACTGCTAGCTAGTTTTCGATCCTATTAACATGTTTGCTTTACTCCAGTAGAGGGGCCTCATGCCCTCATCATGCCACAAGTGCTTCTGGAAAAATATAATGCATAGTTCAGTAATTCTTATAGGCAATTATATATGTGTATAAATAATTGTTGTAATAATATGGGCGCTCTGGTGTTATATATGCGTCTGATTTGGTGGCTATGAACGTTATATCAAATAAAACTATCAGCCTTTACAGAATGGCACACTTTTACATTCTAATTAATGTTTCATTTCAATGCATGTACAGAGCTTCCTGAGGTGCTCAGCATAAAACCGAGCGTTTTGCACCCACTGCATACAACTCGTAGCCAAGATTTCCTTGGATTAGACTACACCAAACCAACTGGTCTACTCCATGATGCAAAGCATGGAGACGGAGTCATCATTGGAATTATTGATTCAGGTAACTACTATTCTTCAAGTTTGATGTGTATCGCATCAGGTTCTTTACAGTACTACCTAAATATATACCGTTTAATGTATGCATATAGCTCGCGCAAATGATTTGAATCAGCCTGTTCTACCCCTATCTCCTTTTGTAGGAACAAATTTTGATTTGGCACAATCTGAAAATTGGACTTAGACAACGTCGTTAATAGCTACCAACCCAACATCTATGAAACAAATTTAAAATATAAGTCTATCAGTACAATTTGTTTGTATGAAAAACATGTATAATTCATTAGGAGAGAATCTATTCTATGCCACTATGTTCGCTCTAGTTCTATCGATTTTGTCTCTCTATAATATGCCACTAACTTCATCATTTTTTTTCTACGCCGTGCCATTGGGCTGGATACTTTTCTAAAAATACCATAAATGCCCTTTATGACATACTATGGTTGATAATTGATTCAACCAATATAAGTTTCAAAAAAATATGTATTTTTGTGTAGCTTCCTTACACAATATAGAAGTTTGTGTGTATGTTTTAAGATTTTTTTCCGATGTACTAAATTTTTTCAAAATGCAATTTATTTATGTTGGAACAATATGATTATCCATATTGAAACAATATTGAAATCTTGAGACATACAGCAACCTTCTATATTGTGTAAGGAGGCTATACAAAAAAATTTCACATTTTCTTAACATTGCCTTTTGCCTATCAATAATATTGTAGTTGATCCGGAAAAACGGGAGAGACAGAGTCTGCCATCACCATCTTTCTCTCTCATGTCAAATCGAGATTGTGTGGGTGTTAGAGTAGAGGTCTCGAAATCCTCTTTAGCTTTGCGCGTTGGACTCTAAATCCTAACAGAGTGGTTCAATTCCACCTCAGAACAACTTTCACGAAAGAAAATGCAAATGAAACGAGATGAGAATCTTCATTCGGTAAAATTCTATGGGTCACCCATTGTATGTCTTGAAGGGCATTTTGGACATTTTTGAAAAAAAATCCAACCCAATTGCATATTGTAGAAACAATTGATAAATTAAGTCAGTGGCATATGAGAGAGGGAGAGAAAGAGAGAGATAATGTAGATGGCAAAATGTTGAACTAGAATAAATTCAGTGGCATATAATAGATTATCTCTTATATATATACAAAAGAAGCCAAAACTGCTGGATGCATGATGAGTCACTCAATTACTCTTTGTTGACACCGACTAATTGTTCCAGGGTCAATCTTTGTTCTATGAGACAGATGATAAGAAGGATGACAACTGGTATGAGGTTTATGAGTCTAGGTACGGTTGAGATTAAATTTCTTATTGTCAACCAATTAACAAACTATCACACGCCCTATGATGTACTGTTCTTACATGCTTTCCTGGTTGAATTATAATGGTTGTGCATGCAGGTGCCATTATGGAATTCTGGAAACGTTTAATGCAACTCTTGTTGCCGGGAAGATTGTTTTTTGCTACAGTCCTCTCTATGTGAGCACAATTGCACCGTCAGAAACCATGTCCTATGCGAAAACATTGAAGGAGGCTGGAGCAAAGGGAATTATTTTGGCCACGTACGCTTTTGATGCGTTGGATGCCACCATAGAAACTTGTGGCAGCATGCCATGTGTTTTGGTGGACTTTGAAGTTGCCCAACACATAAAGCAGTCTATTGATGGAAACACCATACTGGTAGTTAAGGTGGCCCCAGCTCGTACTTGGATTGGAGGTGAAGTGCTCGCTCCCAAGATCTCAACATTCTCCTCTCGTTTTATTTGCAAACCCTTTTGTTAAATCCTAAAAAAGAAAATGAGCCCTTTAGATTAGATACTTTTTTCTTTTTTTAGTAAATTGGTATTTGCTTCTGCAATTCCAATTATATCAATACTTTACTCCTATTTATTACTCCTGGAATTATCTATTTATCGGGACAGACAATACCCCACCCCAGGAAGAGCTGATTTGAGGATAATCAATTTAGAGGATATGCTCGCCTTCTTCCTTCCCGTCCTTAGTTTAGGACAGTGGAAAGTCTTTTTCCTTCTCCCGTGCTTCAAATATGTAAAGAATGGTAAACAAAGAAGAATAGCTAGGGGTCTGAGACCCTTTTGAATACACGAGATAAGCCATAAAGACGCCCAATACTTCTTTTCAAAGGAAGAAATGACAACCTTGAAAAATGGTTGGAGTGGAAAAGCTGAACCCTCTTCCTCACAGGTGGCTGAAACTTCATCCAACGCCAAGAAACCCAATACTCCTGATTATACCAGGGTTCCTCCTCCGAAAAAACCTAGCTGCTAACACACCCCAAAAACAGGTGGCTATGATTAAACCCATTCCAGTCTTTGGATTATAAACGGATGAGGAGACTTCAAGCACTGAAGGTTCTTCATCAGACGACGAAATAATGAACAAGCCCTTGAACTATCCCTTTGAAGAAGAGCAGTTTGAACCACGCGAAGATTATGAATCCGATACCGACAGGTATAAAACCTAATGATTGAAAGAATTCCCGAAAAACATTAAAAAGCAATTTGCCCTAGGGAAGTCAATCCTATTCATGAGCTTTGTATGTTCATCATTCCACCGAAGGACTGGGTAAGAAGAATAAAATAATTCGACACAAACCCATAATCTTTTACAAAACCGAGCCCCCCCCATGTAAAAAAACCATGGAAGAATGTCTTTGGTGACGATTCTTCGGGGGAAGAACAACTTGTCGAAGGATCTCAATACCTAGAGGAAAGGACGGTACAATTAGCCAAGAGAGTGAAATTTCCCGTAACCATCCTGAAATCAAAGTTCAAACTTTTCAAATCAATGCGATGAATACAAACAATTTACTATCGAAATCAAAGCGAAAAACGAAAAAGGAAACGTTTCCGTGTTTGTTAGAAACCCAGCTCTTTCCTTTCCCTTCCTGACCTTGAAACTGGCTAGCGCCTTTTATGAACTCTTATCCAAAATCTCTCATCAGCAGAAGGGAGTTCCACTGGGGCGAATATTCCTTGCTAGTTCTTGCCCAATCCCTTGCCTTTCTGATATGGGCTGTTCAGCATAAATCTTGCTACCATCTTCGAAGCTTCAGACATCTTTGGGCATAGCTCCGCCCTCAGAAACAGAATTAGCATTCCAAATTTCGAGTGACTGGAAGGAAGTCTCAATAGCTTCTTCAGCGGCTTCAATATACGGGAATGCTGCAGGTTTAGTGACAAACAAAGTAGATTTTTTACCACCTCAACAGCATACTTTACTCTTTGATGCGGAGAAGACGGGGCAGCACCAGACGTGTGAATCCAAGGCCTTCCAAGCTGCATACTATAAGCCGGGGGATGAGTCTATTCTGTGACCATACATTCCGCAATGGACTGGATGAAATCCCTCATACTCAATCCTTAGACTTGACTAGAGGAATCTCACTATCAGGAACCCCTAATGGATTGGGTGCACTAAATCCGCGAGGACCATTGCTGTTTGGATTGCAGCCATAAGCATTGCCGTAGCGCTAGAGCCTGCCGGGAGAAAAGAAAGTCTCATGGGTCTCTCCGACTGTGATTAGTGACATAGAGAAGAAGAGAAGATTTTGTCCATTTTAGCAGATAAGATAGCAGCAGAAGACATTTTTTCCATTCCTGCTTGACTGCTTTCCTAAAGCAGCCTAAACAGGATCAATAGAATATCACACATGCGCCATTACTATGCCTCACGTTCTAGTTCTAAACGCAAGGAACTTACATATATTAGTATAAGAATAGGAAAGGACCTGGAGCGGTAGATCCGCTCATCCTGGCTTCGAATCCTAGTTCAGTTGCCACGGGAACCTTAGCGCCGCGTGTGTGTTGTGGGAAGGTCCTCCAAGAAAAAGAAAGAGGCATAGAAAGAGTGACAAAGCTCAATCCAAAACATGAAAGCGGAATCACAACTGTCTCACGAAAGAAGGGTCTCAAGCAGTGTGTTCATGGTCACTCCAAACATAGGATTTTCGGCATATACTCTTGAAGTGAAGAGTAGCTTTCCCTTTCCGTGCGCAGAGGGGATAGATTAAGTATTCATCTGCTGGTAGAAGGCTTGAAGGTTTAGCGTAACCCAGAATAACCTGTTGGAGGAATAACCGTTGTTAGGTGCCTAGCCTGTAATGCTTGCAAAGTCGCTAGGCGGGGTGATAAGATGAAAAAAGGTAGTTATGTGCATCTCAATAGGCCTACTCGCCTTAAAACTAGACCCCCAGGGGGTCTCCCGGCTGAAACAAATATGCCCTATTTTCCGATACCTGATCAGTTGGTGTGGACAAGTAACCCTGAATCTGGGCTGTCGCTCTATATGCGAAAGAACGTTCTTGCTTTCACTACTCACCTTGCCCTTTTGCCCTTTCCGGACCGCTACCTGGGTTTCCAGTCGTTTCGGCTACTGCCAATATTTTTGGAGGAAATAGCCGTTGTCCCTGGATCCTTCTAGTCGGGGGAGAGCCTTTATTACACCTTGAAATAAGGTAACGGGGCACACCATATCCTCGATATTTGAGGGCTTGGAAGTTCGGCAGGCACTGGTATCGTCACTTCAGCTTTAACCAGGTATAAAGCGTCTAACTGATCGATAAAGAAGCATTGCGCTTGTCAAAGGAGTTCAATGCTCACTAGACGCATAAACAGAACTAAATAAGATAGTCTCACTCAATTGACTATATCAAGATGGGCTTCGCTTACTTTCACCCTCATACCTTGCCTTTAGCAGCCGCAGGCGGCTTACACTACGTATAGGCCAGATTCAAGGAGCGCTAAAACCCGGATTCATTCTTTTCAATACTCTTTTGAACTCAGTTAGAAGAAGATGTCATGCCAAACCAAATAGTATAGTGAAGTTCGGTGACAATGCTCCTCAAACTCTTCTCCCGGCGGGTAAAGACAGAGAAGGGCGGCGAGGAATTGGTCGACTCAGTAGTATAGCCCCGATCGAGAGATGGTTTTGACCTCAGTGCGGGGTAGAGGTGAGATTGAAGTTGCCGAGTGCTCGCTTTATTTAGCTGTCGCAGCGCCCCTGTAAGTTCGAAAAAAGCTGCCTTCTGAACGATTTGCTGTACAGGCTCTTGCGTTTTGAGTATAGATAGTCACACACTATATCGTTCTTTACTCTATCCGTCCCGTCGATTGAGAATAAAGTGTTTTCTGAGCACATAAGGGCGATGTGAATAGTCTGCATTTCAGAAAAATCTCTATTTTTGGAAAGTTCCATTCACAGCTTAGTTACAAGCACGGCTATACGAGTTATTGTCGTTTATCAAGCTAGTGCCGGTTGTCCGACAAAGGGAAAACGAGTGTGGTAAGTTGTAGACATCTAGAACTCAAATAACTTATCAACAGAGCTATCTTAGTTACAAGCACGGCTATACGAGTTATTGTCGTTTATCAAGCTAGTGCCGGTTGTCCGACAAAGGGAAAACGAGTGTGGTAAGTTGTAGACATCTAGAACTCAAATAACTTATCAACAGAGCTATCTTTTGATAGCATTTCAATGGCTTATTCAAGGTCAATCCGTTATAAATGACATACTGCACAGGTGCTGTTCTTCATAGCTGCTATTGGTCAACTTGCATTCTTCACTGACATACATCAATTTCCCAATCCTAAATTCAATAACAAAAGAATGTCCTCTCAGAACCATAAACTCTTCCCCGCCAGCTTGCATCTGGAAACTATGTGGTGCTCGGGATGAACCGATGTCTAGAGCACTTTCTCAAAAACAAGAAGACTACAAATAGAGCTATTCAATCAAACTTAGGTACTATGATGGTGGACTACCAATTCTCTTTCTTGTTGAATGCAAAAGAAGCAAGATTATAGGCCGTATACTATGTGATTTCATCTTAGACGATCAAATCACTAAATGATCTCTCTCTACGGCACTTTTATTTCAATGTTAGGCTAGGCTTCTTCTTTCCCGAAGGAACTCTCTGGAATGTCCGATTAACCGCTGCTTAGTGGTATCGAATGATACAAAGTTGTTCAAGGAGCTAAACGCGAACACAAGAAATTGCCTACCTTAGATGCCATAAGTCTTCCTTACCGAGGGAAAAAGCATTGGGACTACTTTACCCACCCTTATTAGCAACCTCATCATAAAGAGGACCCATAAAGACAATATGCGGATCTTCTCCTTGCCTTCCTTACAGCTACGAGAGCACGAAAGGTGCTTCTGAAAGCTGAGAGAAAGACACCAGGATCTACTGCCACAGTATGATACCAATCAACATACTTGACCCACTGCTGTCCCCTTTTACTCACAATGGAAAGAAAAGAGATGCAGAAAGAAGAGTCTAAAGAAAAGAAGAGAATATATAACGATTATAGCCGTGTATGTAGTAGGAAGAGGAAAATAAGAATTAATACAACTATGTTGTCAACTATTTATGCTCATTGCTAGAGTGAAATAAGTTTCTTCATGCGCTTACGAATAAGCAAAAAGAATAGATTCTTACTCAAGTAGTTTGGTTTGTAGTGTATTGACTCTAGTAGTGTAGTTAGCATGCCTTCCGTTCCTTGCTTGCTTATGCACTTTTTAATTAAAGACGACCTTTCAATTAATTATTGACTGGATAAAGTAGTATTAGTTAATATACGCTGATTCAGACAAATCACAAATAAGAGACAGTCTTTTTCTATACTGTATGCTAGGACAGACCTGTAGGTGAGCACAAGCACAGCCGGCCTTCCACCTCTTTATACTTATGTTTAGCAGTGTACCTGGTCTTACTTTTGAAAAAGTTTACGCTTGTGTCCCAAGCTTACAAGTTCGAAGAAGAGTATTGTATTGACCTGAATCAAGTCTTGCCTATTATTGCTGGGCAAAAGCAGTTTGATAGGAAGAAGTCCGTATTTCTACCGAAAAGTTCGCATTGCTACGTGCTCGAAACAGCCAATTCGCTCGTATAGCTAACGCAACCTATAGAGTTTGGGGAGTGCTGCTATTCTTTCCAAATGGTCTCTGAGTGCGGTCTGTCAATTCCTGTTGTAGACATCTGAGGAGAGGGGGAAGAAGAGTAGACTTACTACTTTTGCAAATCAAAGAAAGAATTTAAACAGACATCAATCATCTAATCTGAATTCTTTGACAATTAATAGATACCTATCATAGAAAAACCTTTCTCCAAGGAAGCTTGCTTCTTGTTCCAGATTTGATCTGATCCTAAAATAGGTTACTTTGCTTTCCGCTCTATCAGAAAACGTTCTAACGTATTGATTCCGTAATTCTATTTCAAAAAAGAGTGAGACTCAATCTCCTTATGCCATCCCACGCTACCGAAGCAGACTCGCTCCGTCTATGTGTCCTGAACCCGAAGATAGAGACCCCAGCTAGACCTATTTAGTTTAGTTGCCTCGGGTGAGCTGAACTACCAGAACTAGTTCTTTACAACTCGTGCCCCGGAGCCCTCTATCTAGAATAGCTCTCTCTAGATTTCCCAGAAATGTTACCAGAATAAGTTACAACTGACTATATCTTCTTTTCCCAGCGACGCGCCCTCCCACTAAGCTCTCAACCAATCCAAGGTTAAGAAAAGAAAGAACCAATGGAATAGTTGCGAATAGATCAGTCAAACCTCATCCTCATCAAGTCCAGGTTTTGTAGGCAGGTATCCGGATAGGTTTATGGTTGGAAGAGATAGACACGAACGGATAGCCTTGTATGTATCGGTATGAACAGTGTTCAGGTTTATGAAGAGTAATTTGAACAGAAGGGCTAGCTGTGCTTATTCCGACAAGGCTGAACATGAGTTGCTCTCAAAGGACTTGACTTCTGAAATCTCTATTCTACGTTTTTCAACTAATCCACACGAGAAAATCCTATCTTTCAAGCTTTCTCTCACTAACTTCGCCAATTGTCCTTCGCTCCAGATGGTCAATGTCTTCAGACTAGCCATCAGCCCTTGGCTTCTGTACCCTTCAAACGCAAATAAATAAAAATAAAGAATTTCAGCACGCGCATCCGTTTTCTTGCTCGAAAAAATGATTCAATCTGACTTTATCGGTATTCTGGATTGAGTAAAAAAGGGATATATGAAGTTCAAGGCCTTGCCAAAACCGTCATGGCCCTATTATGTATAGGCCGTACTAAGCCAATAGCGAATAACAAACTCTTTCCTGCTCCCTCGACCCTAATTAACTCCCATCCTGCCAAGCCTCAGCTGCCCAGCGCATTGTATCTAAGCACACTGCGGCAAATTGATACAAGTAGCTAAAGATCTCGCATCCGACATCCCCGGCCGAACGGTTAGGCAACACTAGGGCGCCTGGGTCCAAATTCCGTTTACCAAACAAGATGTCGAGAGGCGAACTCTGTAATTCCCCCCCAGCAAAAGTGATAGCGGCTGTAGCATCCGTGTGGAAGAGGGTAAGCTTTCGGCAACACCTTTTTCAGATTGGAAAGGATGAATACTTGTGTTGGGTCCCGCAGACCAGGATAGCCTCAGATCAAAACCTAAATGTGCCAGGGGTTGACCATAGAATCCAGGGCAATAAGTATTCAGGAATTTGAGCGCTTATGTAGCTAATAACTCTGCCACCTGAATACTTGATTCATTAAGGTCGTCACCCAATACCCGGAAGTCTCTATCGTTTTCTTTGTCTGTTAAGCTTCACAGGGTTGGGACTCCCTAAATCAAACTGCAATCGCTGTTTATCAACCACTCACGACGACACCGAGATCTTCGACTTAGCTCCCACAGGTCCCGGGGCGGAAGATAACGAAAGGGAGACAAAGTCCTAACTAAATCAACACACAATAACCTCAACCTTCTACCATCCATCATATCAGTCGAGTCGAGGAGATTCGTTCTTATCTATAGATAAGGCAAGAGAGAACTTATGACCTCGCGGATGGAGAGGGATTCGAACCCCCGGTATTCCTATCAATACTTCGGTTTTCAAGACCGACTCTTTCAACCGCTCAGACATCCATCCCTGCGCTCGCCCGCCCTATCTATCGTGCCTACTTTCACTAACCTATAGCTATTGCATGCAAGCTCAATCTTCTATCTCGCATTGCTACGTGCTCGAAACAACCAATTCGCTTATTTATGAACCTATCTGAGCATTTAAAATTTGTTCTTTAGCAAAATGAGGTTAAGGGAAAATGTTCTCTACTAGTCCCTGTATTGACCAAATTTTGAAATTTTATATTCCTTTCCAAGCATCTTATTGACTAAAATTGTATACTCTATAGATGCTTAACACAAATTTTGAATCATACCAGACAAATACTATTGCCACAATCGCCTTGGAGGGATGGCGACCGAGGGCACCCCCGCGCCGGCAGCCTCTCCGGTGCCAGTGGCCACCTTCCCCACCGAGGGCTAGCAGCCTCCCGGACCTAGCTCGCTTCCTCCCCCAGTCCCTCCTCCAACCACCTTCATGGCTGGCTCTTTAAAGCCCTGACACCCACCCACGCCACCACCGTTACCGTTCTTCTCCAGACCTGGAGATCTCCCCGATCCCCTTCTCCTCAGATCCTTTGTCCTCTCTAGCTTCCCCCATCCTTGAATGCTTTCCCCCTAATGGTCAGTCTTGTCTGTCTCCCACTCCATTGGTTCCTCTAGCCTCTGCTCCTAATCCAGATCCGTTTTCTTGCCCAGAAGATCCTGAGCCAGATCCGGATGCAGGTAATTACTGCAATGAGTTTTCCAATGCCTCTAGATCTCTTGACTCCTCCGCCCAGCTGGATGTGCCATTTGCCTCCCCCCGCTCCAAAATTCCCGCTCTGTCCTCTCAAATTGAAGTTGCGCCGAGCAGGGGGAGCATGGATTGCAGGCGACTTTACTCCGAGGTGGCCGCTGCACCGATCGGGTCTACACCTTGTAGCTCGGCGCACCTTCACTCTAAGCTTGCTGCAGCTGTACCCAAGGTCCTTCCTGATCCGACTTCTAAGGATCTCAGAATCCTCAAGAGTGGATGACTTCTCGATCTGTCATCTCAAGTTCCCTCAGCTCCATCCCTAGGAAAATCTCAGGGCTCATCTCTTCAAGATTCTGATGGCTGGATGGAGGTCAGAGAGAAGCACTGGTGGAGAAAATCTTCCTCATTCACTCCTGCCAACAACCAAGAGCATCTTCAGTTAAGAAGGGAGAGATTTTTGAAGCACATGGAAGGTAAATGCTTCTGTTGCCTGAGCACAAATCACAGAGTTGCAGAGTGTAGAGAATCTATTCGTTGTTGGCTGTGCTTGAGGTTTGGCCATCTCGCTTCCAATTGTGTTAAGAAAAGAATTAGCTATAAATTACATGCGGTCCCCCAAGTTCAGTTCACGAAAGATTTCCCAGTTCTTGCTCCACTTCGCTTCCCTCCAAAACTTTATCCAGCTCCCCCGTCTGTTCCCCCAATGGATGACCTCACCGCTCGTCCACTGCTGGACTCGGTGGTGATTTCTGCTACGAGTGAGATCAAGAGGCGCAGAGAACGCTTCTCTACTCACTCTCTGGTGGTGTGGCAGGTTGGAGCGCATGGGAACAAGGTGGAGCTCAGCACCTTCGCTGATGATGTGTGCTCTGCCCTCAACATGTGGCGCGCCGACATCCAGTTCACCAAATTCCACCCAGAAGATTTTTTCATCACCTGCTCCAACCAGAGTGACCGAGATGCGATCCTTCGTCAGCCCAGGCTGGCAACCGCCTCCGGAAGGGTGTATCTGTTTTGTCCCTGGGATGAGAGTCTCCATGGCATCCCTGCTCACTTCCGCTACCGTGCTCAGCTCTGCTTGGAAGGCATTCCCATGCACGCCAGAACAGACGAAGCTGCTGCCAAGATCATTGGTCGCAAATGCTCCATCCACTACGTGGAGGAGTATTCTCGCCGGGGCAACTACAATAGAACTTTTGATCTTTGGATTTGGACTGACGAGCCAAGAGCCATCCCAAGGGGTGGTCCTTTCTCCCTTACATCTGCTGATGAAGAAGGGCTGCCGATGGACATCCCGCTCCCTGACCTGGAGCCCCATCGCAATCCGCCGCCCTCTGAGCCTAAAGAAGGCTGGACCTACAATGTCCTGATCCATGTCGACACCCTTGAAGACCTCCACTCGCGCAAGGCGCGTGCCTACAAGTGGGACTACGAAGTTCAAGATGATGGGTCAAGGTACAAGGATTATCCGCTGCCTTGCAGAGCGGAACCTGATCCTACTCGGGGTCCCAGGGACGATGATGATGACGAGGAGGACCAGTCCAGGGGGCGCCACAGGAGTCGGTCCCTTTGGAATCATCTTGGTGGACGCTCCTCAAGTCGCAGTAGGGAACCTGATAGGAGGGAGGAGCAAAGGCGTGACCAAGAGACCAGAGGGCGTCCACGTGGCCGGGAGCGTTCCGACCACAGGAGCCGCAGCAGGTGTTCGCGTGAACCTTGTGAGGCGAGACCGCCTGTTCAAGCACCTTTTGCTTCTCGGCATTTCGTCTCCTCGCCTCGCAAGCTGCCATCATCCAAGATCGCCTCCCCTTGCAAAAGCCTCAATTCTCCGCACATTCTGCGTCCAGACGGAGATGATTCTGCCTCATCTATCGCCGCAACCGTTCTGGACCAGGCTAATCTTCAAGCTGATTCATGTTTTTCTTCGCAAGGACAAGGAGAGGTCCTCGCCATCCTAGAGAGCCACCTCAACCCCATGATCCATGAAGCAACTGTGCAGCATTCGATTTACTCTCCAGACATGTCCTCCCCTCGTTTGCCTTCCCCTGTTTTTGTGCCTTCCTTTGTAGGATAGAGGCCGACCCCTATCCAGCCCAGCTCACTGACAGGAGGCCCCGGAAATCAGATGGATGGTTTCCTTGCTGAGCTTTCGACCCCAATCCGGCCGGCGCTTCTTCCTGTTCCCGACGTCAACAATCGCCGCCATGCCCGTGTTAAGGTAGCAGTTCCTGCAATTGCTTCAGCGCAGAGACATAGTGCTCGTTTGCTTTCCAAGCGGCATTCAGACGCGAAGTTAGAGAGTTTTGCTCAAGAAATCCTTTCTAAAAATTTTGGTTTCATGGATGATCACGCTTCTTTTGATGATAATGTCAAAAAGCTTTACTTGCAGCACTTCAACAAGCCCTTATCCCCAGCCTCTTTGAAGACAATCTCCGAGCTAGTGGAGAAGGGTGGGTGCAAGGCCATACGCCTGAAGGCTGCAAAGAAGAAGGCGGTCGTGGCGCCCCTGTAAGCGCCCCTACTACTGAGATGTCATCAAGCATAACATCCATGACGTCTCCAATCCTGATGTTCAAGTCTCAGTTGCCACTACGTCGAGCTACTTCCTACTGTCTAATTTCCTGTGTTGTATTGAGCTGTCCCTATTTTGTACCTCTCTTGCTGTGTTTCTCTCATCGTCGTTGGGAGTGTTTCTGCGAGAGTAGAGTTGCTGTGCCCTTTTGATCCTATGTCACAAGACAATGTCTACCAGTTTAACTGGAATGCGAGAGGTTTGAATGCCAGAGCAAAGCAAGACTCTGTTAGAGATTGCATCCAGCAATATAAGCCGACGATTGTCTGTTTACAGGAGACGAAACTTTCTGCTGTCTCCAATCAAATTATTCTCAACACTTTGGGTCACCAGTTTGTACAGCAACATGCTTTTCTGCCGGCAGATGGTACTAGGGGTGGCATACTTCTAGCATGTGATGAAAATTTATTTTCAATCTCTGAAGTGGTTCTTGGTCAGTACTCCCTCTCTACTACGGTGTCTATGCGAGAGGAAGGACTAAATTGGTCTATCACTATGGTGTATGGACCACAACTTGATGCTGACAAAATAAACTTCTTAGCTGAACTTGAAAATATTCGAGTCTCTTTGAAACCTGCTTGGTTAATTGTTGGGGATTTCAATCTTATTTACAAAGCCTCTGATAAAAACAATAACCGCCTTAACAGAGCGATGATGCAACATTTCCGCGGTCTCTTAGACAAGATCCAGGTAAAAGAATTACCTCTCCCAGGCCGGCGTTTCACTTGGGCAGGTGAGGGATCAAATCCTACACAAACAAAGATTGACCGTGCTTTCGCTTCTGTGGATTGGGACTTGATGTTTGAGAGCTCCATTATGCACCCTCTGTCCTCTTCATGCTCTGATCGCACACCTCTCTTTTTAGTGGGTAATGAGAAGAGGAGCAAATCTCCCATCTTCAGATTTGAATCTTACTGGCTTAAAGTTCCTGGTTTTCTAGAAGTGGTTCAACACTCTTGGCAAAAGCCGATTTTGTCGTCTAACCGACTAGCCATCTTTCGCCAAAAGCTTCGGCGTTTAGCCCGTGACCTTAAGAGATGGAGCCGCTGCAATGTGGGAGACATCAAATTGCAATTAGCTGTTGCAGCTGAAGTAATTTTCCAGCTGGAGCTAGCTCGAGAATCCAGGTCACTATCTGATCAAGAGAACCTACTCCTCTCCAATCTCAAATCAAGATTTCTAGGTCTCTCAACCCTTAATAAAATTAAAATTAGGCAGCGCTCGAGGCTCACTTGGCTCAAAGAGGGGGAGGTCGATTCAAAACTTTACCGTATCAAAGCAAACTCTAGGAGAAGAAAGAATTACATCCAATCACTTCAAACTCCCTTAGGAGTGGCCATATCGGCACAAGACAAGGAAGACGAGCTGTTCCGTTTTTTCAAATCTAGACTTGGGGCAAATGTGCAAAGATCGTTGGGTCTCAACTAGGCTGCTTTAGGGCTCCCGTCCTTGGATCTTTCGGAACTAGAGGAGGATTTCTCGGAGGAGGAAATAAAAGCGACGATCTTCTCTTTACCTCCCAAAAAGGCTCCGGGTCCGGATGGTTTTATTGGATCCTTTTTCAAAGTCTCCTGGGACATTATCAAGGATGATATCATGGCGGCAATCAATTCGTTCATGAACCTTAACACATCTCAACTGGAAAAACTGAATTCGGCCTTCATATGTCTCATTCCAAAGAAAGATGACGCTTTTGGCGCTGACCACTATCGACCTATTAGTCTGATCCATAGCTTTGCAAGGATAATCACTAAAACTTTAACCAACAAAATGAAACCATGCCATACATTTTAGAGTCACTTACGTGTGGGACCTAGATTACAAAAGAAGAATCTTGCCACATTTGTAGGAGCCAACCAAACACTCACCTAACATGGCCATCAACCAAACAACCCCTAAAAAAATGCACTCAAAGCACCAAGGTGTGGTTAGCCTGGTTCTGCTAGTCATCGGCAAAGGAAGATGAGGGAGTGTAATTGCAGCACAGCATTTCCCAACGCCTCCAAGTCCAAAGCACAAGTGTTTGGAGAGAGAGGACACAATGCGTGATCAAACAGTAACTGGCGCATCTCCGTAGTTTCTTCTGGTAATAAGAGCCAACACATGCGTGGAATGGAATGGTAGATTTTTATAGACGTCCTCTCGGTGCGTCGTATAAGACTGGTAAGGTTTTTTCTTTCAAACTATATGCATATCTCTAGCCAGAGAACTGACTACCTTCTAAACATATGTGTTCATGTGCGCAAATTGGCAGACTACCTACCTCAAAACTATTACTATCTTAACTTTTGTCGATTCAAATCTCAGAATCTTCAATAATTAATTTATAGAAATATCAGGATTTAATGTACAGAAAGATTTGTCCACGCCACCAAAAATTATTTTTGTACTCATAGTTAAATATGGAATTAAGGTTACCTTTGAATCGCAGGAATAGAAAAACAGGAATAGAAAAACACGGTATTCTAATACTATTGTAAGTGCAAAACAAAGTATTGCAAAATATAGGAAAAAAATGTAAAACAAAGGATTACAAAATACAAGAAAAACATAGAAATTACCGTTTAATTGGACCGCCGGAAAAACGTAGGAATCAGACAAGAGAGATAGACTTAAAGGGAAACTTCCACGATGTTGGAGCTCTTGCTAAATTTTCTCTAATATCTCTATATGATAAATAGGATTCAATCATTTGTTTCAAAGGTTATCATAGGAAATTTTTTCTATTGGATTGAAATCCTCCGAAATTCCTATATATTTCCTTTAAATCAAAGGGGCCCTAAATGCTTTACTTAGGGCGACATGGATAAATCTCAGACGTTTATTTTTTTATTCAACTAGGAAGGTAGCTCGCGCATTCGCGCGGGCATATGTATCATAGGATGCATCACTTAGATAAACTTTTAACCTATTTTTTAGCTTTATGCCATATAATATTTAATCGTCCTTTAAGCAATTTTCTATAATCTTCTTCATCATCTAAAATAAGACAAATTAATTTAGTATATTTAGAAAACATATCTACAAATTAAATGTAATTTAAAAGGTAGGTGTTTCTTTAGGGGATAACTTTTTTCTATCAAATCTTAAAAATACTTTAATTGCTATCAAAAGTGTTTTATTTGTACCATCTAGCTAGCGATTCTTTTATTTGGTTTATATTGATGCAGTTTAATTATTACTTACATATGAATAAGACATAGATGATATACATGTATCCTAGTTCTCGTTTCCCTATGATATCTGTGATCTATTGTATTTTTTAAAAAGAAAAAACCTAATCAACTTGACCCTTACAAATTAAATTTAATAGTAAGAAATATAACTTCTAAACCGATTATGTACTGTAACCTTAGTATGTTGCTTATATTTGCAATAATATGCAGAGAAATTCATAATATTGTGGCGTACGATAGAGAAAGAAAATAATCTAAGCACTTAATTAAAAAATTGATGCGATGCAAGAAAAATCATTAATATCTAAGACAAAAGAATGAAGCAAAATAAGTTATAAGATTTTCACCAATTAGTTCAATTAATGTAGTTCATATTGGCATTTTTTTTCTATTTTCTGTTTTGTTTTATGCAAGTCTTATTTTAAGTTTAAAATTTGTGATATGTTAAATAGTGATGAAGCATTACACCTTTTATGTCAACTTTCTTGAAAAAGAAATCAGCCACCTTTTGTAAAAGCATGTAAGACCGATATAGGTTTTCACTGTTTATTAATAGACGACTTGGGTGTAACATGAGACTAAATGCATGGTATGTACAGTCCAATATTATTGCATAGTGTGGGAAACAAACGTTTTACATAGAGTGTGCGAGGTTTTGTATAGCCTGGCATAAATACAATCAGAGGGCTAAATTTACTTGTTTACGCTTTTTTTTTTTGGA
>CM020189.1:4940003-4969240 GCA_009805545.1 Oryza longistaminata
GAAAAATAAAAAAATAATAAAAATAACATAATACCAAAAAATATAATAAAATAATAAAAAATACAATAAAAAAAAAACTATAATACAAAAATCAATAAAAATAACAAAATAAAAAAAAAAAAAAAAATAATCAAACAAATATATAAAAATATAAAAAAAAAAATAAATAATAAAAAAAAAAAAAAAAAAACAATAAAAAAATCAAAAAAAAAAAATAAAAAAAAATAAAAAAATAAAAAAATATGATAATAAATATAATTAAAAAAAATAAAAAAATAAAAAAAAAAAAATCAATATAAAAATTAAAATAAATATAAAAAAATAAAAAAAATAAAAAAAACATAAAACTGTTGTCTCCTTAAACTTTAGATGTGTAAACTTGAGGTGTATAAACTTTAGGTACATATAATTTACTAAAATAGAAAGTAATGCGGTGCCAAAAAAGGAAACAGGTGTGGAGGAGGGAGGGAGGAGGAGGGGAGGGGCGAATTGATTAGCTGCCCCTCTCCGGGCGAGCAATCGCCACAATAGGATTTGCTCATTATCTTGATTTAATTAATGTATCATGCTTTGGTTCAAATCTCGATTGATCGGAGTGATCAGCAAATGGTGCCCCAAGGCTTATGATTGAAAAAATATATCTAACTCCTTTCCTCTAAAGTGTAGAGTTTTCTTTCTTTCTTTTTCTTTTTCCTTTGTTTCTTCCGTTGCAATAGCTGTCATGGAGTTGCATGGTCGCTGCCATGCCCTTACACAAACTTGACCTGTTTTAGCTCTGAATTGTTTTCGTATCAGAATTGAAGCTCTGCTAAATTAGACCCTTAGGTTGATGCTAAGTAATCGTTTGCATATGAACTTAACCCGTTCTCTTCCTAGTGTGATCACGGATCTTTTGATACTGATATGTGCTAAGACCGTGGTTCGCCACCTCAAACGCCAGGTAGTGGTACGTTCGCGCTATCTCACCATCCATGGGAGGATGTGAGTTGTTCGGACTTGGAGGTAGCACCAGGCGGCAATTACCACTGCTAATTATTTTGCTTGCTTTATTTCTTTTGTATGCTTATTAGTCGTGGCTCATCAATCATTGTTTCTCAATTTATGACGTGGCTCATCAAGCATTGTTTCGCTCAATTTATGACGAGAGTGTCCTTGCGTGTCTACCACACCATCACATAGTGGAGAGCCCTCGCTCGACGGAGAGGGAGTTCGAACCCCCGCTAGACGATGAGCTTGAAGAGGTGGGTGTTCGTAACGAGCTCGACGAAGGACGGTGCGACCGGATGCTCAAGAGGCAACGAACTCGACGACCACCCCCATTGCCTGCATCCTCGGCTGACATCCGCCAGATCGCCCGCTGCCCCAAGCTTGCGCTGTAGCGCAGCGCGCGACGCCCTCTCGCCCTCCATCGCAGCTCCGTTCTCCATGACGCACGACCACCTCCCATCGGCCAACAGCTACCTCCCTTCGTTCCGTGCTTGAGCGCGATCGGTATCAATGACGACGACAGTGGTGGTGAAGGACGAGGCAAGCTTGGAATGGAGGCGACAATGGCAGCAGGAAGAGGCATAGGCGAAGAAGAGCGGCATTTGGTGACTCGCTGACGACGGCGGAGATGACGAGTAGAGGGAGACGACGACATCGGGTGGAGACTGCGGCTCGGGCTAGGTAGGCGAGTGGACGGCGACGGGTGCTGGTTAGGGGGAGGCAGCCTCGAGCTGGGTAGGAAGACGACGATGGTGGTGGTTAGGGGAAGTGGCAGTAGTATGAGCGAAATACGACGACGATGTGTGTGGGGGCGGGGGTGGAATCGAGGGGATGGTGACGTTAGTGGCGAGACGGTAGCGACACGGGTTAGGTAGGGGAAGAGGTAGGGTTCGAAATTTTGGACCGAAATTTCGAACATTTTGGACCCCTCGGATACGATATTATTTAGGTCAAAAATTTTAATTTTTTCGTGAATTTGGTAATATTTGTTCAAAATTTAACTAAATTTTATTCAAAATTTTCAGATCAAATTTTGAAAAATTTCACTATATCAACACCCTCAATACAAATACCGAAAACGAAAATATTGAACCCTACGATGGGCGGGACGACGGTGGTGGGTGTCGGTGATGGCATGTGTTGGATGAGGTGAGGGAGGGTTTGGGGACTAAGGTTGAGGGTGGATGTTTTATAGATACACCCCTATGGTTTCTATGTTTACACACTATCCTTGAAACAAAATTTTCGCTTCTTCGCGTTGTATTTCTCTGAACTACAAGGGGTTTTCCGGATAATCACAATAGATTGTCATTTGGTTCGAGGGCGTATTTGTGATATTTGGTACAACAAGAGATTTTTTTTTTTGCAAAATAGTTGTAAGACCCTGGAAATTGTCGAATTTAAAATACGGAACAAAATTTTGGAATAATCAAAATCTTTTTCTGAAATTCTCTTATGTTGGTATTTATTGGATTTTTTTTCTTTTCTTATGGAGCCAGTGCGAAATTAAATAAAAAGGGAATTAAGTTCAAATTCTAAATTTATTTTATGAATTTAGAATATTATTATTTATTAAAGAACCATGTTTATGAAATAATATCAATTAAGTAAATATTTGCAAATGAAAGAAAATAATAATTATCTTCCTAAAAGCCCTTTTATGAATTAAAATCGCTTTAATGAATTACTTTTATAAATAAAATCAAATATTAAAATATTTGATGGAAAATCCTTTCAAGGGTTAATTCCTTAAGAAACTATTTTACAAATAAAATCAAATATTAAGTATTTTTTGAAAATCCTTTTTAAGGATTAAGTCATTGGGAAATTATCTTACAAATAAGAGCTAGTGAAAATTATTTATCAAAACCCTATTTGCAAAATAAATGCCTAAGCTTTTAACTTAAAATTTTTCAGGAAAAGGTATGCTTTGGGTACCTCATTGTTTCCTGTTGGAATAAGTCTATATTGCCCCTCTCAACTCTTGCTCTTGATTGAATCGCCTCCCTCAACCGCAATACCGGGTATAATGTCTCCTCCATCTTTGAAAAGTAGAGCAAATTGGCTCTCTCGGCTGTTTGGATAACGTTTTCGTTCTACATGGCACTTATATAGGACCCATATGTCAATGAGAAAAAAATTGAAAAAGTTGAGGGAGGCAATATACCTGGTATTCCTCCTTCCCTTCCACTTTTTTTTCTCCAGCCTGCCCAAGCCGCCCGGCCTGCCTTGGCCCAACTGCTGAGCCAGCCTAGCAAGCCGAAGCCAAGCCGACCGTCCCGGGGCTCGATCCCCTTTCCTCCTCCTCGACCGTGCCCGGCCACCGTAATTCACCCGACGCTGCAGCCTCGTCCACTCGCGCTAGCCGCCTCGTCCACGCCCGCAAGACGCATGTCCACCCTCGCCATAGGCTAGGGAGGGAGAGCGACGACGGGCACAGCCGCGCCCATCCTCTCCCCCGTGGACACGTGCGCATCAACGCCACGCACTGCCGTGCCGCTTCTCCCTCTTCCGCAACCGCGTCGAACACTTCCTGCACAGTGCCGTCCTCACGCTCTCGTCGTTGCCACTTCTTTCGCGGCCGCCACTGCTTGCTTCGGGCCGCGCCGAGGGCGGGAGCAAGCCGCAGACCTCGCGTCGCTGCACGTCGTGTCCGTGCTGTCACCAAGGACCCGCGGACGAACACCTTGCGTCGGAGCCTGAGCCTGAGCCTGACGGACGGAGGACAGATGCGACGCCCCGGACGAACACCTTCCTCTCTACGCCCGTCGTCTTGCCGCCGTCGTTGTTTCGTTGTGTCGCTCCCCGCCTGCCGCACGGTGAGACCACTACCATGCATGCGCCACCACGCCGGAGGCAAACCCATCGATGCCCACACCGGTTCACGAGGCTTCCACCCGCAATAGGTGGGGAAAAACCTTCCTCTAGTCCCTAAGAGGCCTCGCCGAACCCCGCCACGGCCGATTTCTCGCCGGCTCCGGCGAATTTGGCCGGAATCAAGCTCTCGCCACCTCAGCCCTGCCACCCTCGCGGACACACTAAGGTATGTTAGGAAACGATAGGCGAACAAACGATAAAGAACAATAGATCAATCACATAAGAGCATAAGCAGTGCATCTAAAAACTCTCAATTGTGAATAATCAGCAGGCATACCAGACCATACCTCAATGGGAGTTTTCTTATTAAGTGGGATAAAAGGCGACCTATTGATCAAGTAGCAGGCGGTGTTAGCAGCCTCTGCCCAAAAACGCTTGTTCATGCGAGCGCTGGACAGCATACAACAAGCCTTAGAGATGATGGTTCTGTTCATGCGCTCAGCCACACCATTCTGCTGTGGAGTGTACGGGGTGGTGTGATGCCTAACGATGCCTTCCTTCCTGCAGTAATCATCAAAAGCATCCGAACAGAATTCACCACCATTGTCAGTGCGAAGTACTTTTACCTCCTTTTCAGTTTGCCTTTCTATCATGACTTTTCACTCTTTAAAAGCAGCAAATGTATCATCTTTATGTTTCAGGAAATAAGGCCACACTTTTCTAGAGTAATCATCAATAATGGTAAGCATATAACGAGCGCCACCAAGAGAGGGCTTACGAGAAGGCCCCCACAAATCAGCATGTACATAATCAAGTATACCTTTGGTGCGATGAACTGAGGTATTGAATTTTACCCTCTTATGCTTACCAAAAACACAGTGCTCACAGAACTTCATGTTACCCTGAGTGCAGCCATCCAACAGGTTCCTCTTCATCAATCCTACCATACCAATTTCACTCATATGTCCAAGACGCATATGCCACAGGTTAGTCTTACTAGGTTCATCTTTAGAAACAGCAGCAGCGGAAAGAAGACCATGTAATGTACTTCCTCTAAGAGCATATAAGTTTGCGAAATTCATATCACCAATCATATAAACGAGAGAACCTTTCGATACCTTTACAATCTCACCTGAACCGGAGTATTGTATTCCTTCTGCATCAAGTGTGCTGAGAGAGATGAGATTTCTCGCCATTCCTGGTATGTGTCTCACATCTTTCAGCGTGCGTGTCATGCCACATGTGTCTTGATCTGAACGGAGCCAATGCCCACGATCTCACGTGGGTTATCATCTCCCATGCGCACAACATCTCCATTCTGCACAGACTTGTAAGAACTAAACCAATCTCTATTAATGCAGATATGAAACGAACATCGCAGTATCAAGTATCCATTCATCATGACTAGCAACACAACCAGCAAAAACGACAAGACAATCTCCTGAATCAGAGTTTTTCAGCACTGGTAACAACAAAGGCCTTACCATCAGATTTCTTTTTCTCCTTATTTTGCAGCTTCCAACATTCTTCAATGAAGTGATTTTTCTTTTGCAATACTTACAGAACTTTTTACCTCTGGACTTAGAACGGCCTCTACTCTGGCTCTTGTCACGATCATTGCTGTCGTTGTAGGTTCTTTGCTCAGATCTGCCTCTGACCTGCAATGCTTCGCCCTTAGAGGACGACGCATCAGACTGAACCATACCTTCATCTTCTCCCTGTTTTGGAGCGCCTCATAAACTTCCGCTAGGGTTAGTTCATCACGGCTTAAAAGTATGGTGTCACGAAAATTTGCATATGAACTAGGCAGTGAGCATAACAGTAAAAGACCTAAATCTTCATCATCAAACTGTACCTCCATCGACACTAGGTCGGCAACGATCTCCTTAAAGACCGTATATGGTTCAACACAGAACCACCTCTCTGCAACTTGTGCGAGAACAACTTCATCTTGATCATGCATCTTACTGGTTAGATCTTTAGACATGCAGATCGATTCCAGTTTGAGCCAAAGTTCTGCAGCAGTCTTTTCCTGCAACACTTCTTGCAAAATATCATTAGATAGATGAAGTTGGATCAGCGACAGAGCCTTACGATCTTTCCGCTTCTCCAGCGGTCCACTCAGTCGTTTTCTTCTTCCGGAAGCTTTCCAGCGCCTCATCAAGATCCAAGTTTTGCGCCAGAATAGCCCGCATCTTGACTTGCCACAGCGAGAATCTCGTCTTGTAGTCTAGCAGCGGTAGATCATACTTCATCGACGCCATCGCGAAACCCTAATCTGAGAACAAGCTCTGATACCACTTGTTAGGAAACGATAGGCGAACAAACGATAAAGAACCATATATCAATCACAGAAGACACGAGATTTAACGTGGAAACCCCTCCAAAACAGGAGAGAAAAAACCACGGGCGCCAGCCAGCAAAATATCTTCACTATATCTGAGGTGAGGTACAATCGCCGCACGGCGACTTACAAGAGGTATAATATATGGTGAACCCTAAAAGGGATGACGATCCATACCGCGGGTGCAAATGAATTTGGATCACAACTCAACAAACTCCACCTTGAGACAAATTCCTTGTAGCATGAATCAATCCTTCACCCTGAACACAACAAAGACAAAAAACACTTTCGGCACCAAATAGCCTCTCGGCTAGACCACTATACCAACTAAGCTTGAGCAAGCTCAAACTTAGCAACAGGACAAGGCTTCGTCATCATATCAGCAGGATTATCATGAGTACTTATCTTGCATACCTTTAGCTTACCTGCGCGACTACATCGCGAATATAATGGTACTTGATATCAATGTGCTTTGTCCTCTCATGAAACATCTGATCTTTGGTGGCACTTTGACTGTCACAAAACAAGTTAATGCAAGAATCAACTCCACAAAGCTCAGCAAACAATCCTTTCAGCCAAACTGATTCTTTATATGCTTCAGCATAGCCATGTATTCTGCTTCAGTGTTAGACTGGGCAACAACAGGCTGCAAATGTTGTTCCAACTCACAGCACAACTACCATGGTAAACACATAACCTGTGAGTGACCTTCTCTATCCAAATCTGCAGCAAAATCTGAATCCACATATCCAACAAGCCCCTTATCAGTCCTGCCAAACTTCAAGCAAGCATCAGCTGTGCCTCTGAAGTACCTGAAAATCCACTGAACAGCTTTCCAGTGTTCTTTACCAGGATTAGCCATGTATCTACTAACCAAACTCATAGCATGAGATAAATCTGGACGGGAGCAAACCATGGCATACATCAAAGAACCAACAACACTAGAATATGGAACTCTAGACATGTATACCATCCTCATCAGTACTGGCCAAAGTAGCACATCTCAGCCATCGGCTGCATTCGTGAGAGCTTCGGCAAGCCCCACCGCCGGCCCCTCGCCACCGCTTCTCCGGCGCGCTTCGGACCCAAAGGCCGTTGCCACCGCACCCAACCTCCTCCGTCTCCACACGACGTCTCAGCCACTGCGCCACCGCCAGTGGGTAGAAAAGGCACCCACGGCCCTCCCCTCTCCGGCCGCATCGGGTTCCGGCCTCGCGCGCCGCCGCACGAGCCAGCCCTAGCGCTGGTGGCCCCGTGCCCGTGCATGCGCGCGAGAGAGAAACAGAGAGGAGAGGAGAGAAAGAGAGGAGGAGAGAGGGAGAGACTGACATGTGGGCCCATGTCCATGAGAAGGTCAAATTGACCAGGTCAATATTGACCATGGTCCCACCTTTTTTGACTCAGGGACTTTCCTTTTGAAAAACAAATGTTTTATCAAAAGAAAAGTCTGAGGGTTCCACCTGTCAGGAAACAAGATATTTTCTTGTATAAAAATAATTCCAAAAAAAGAAAAATGGCTGAATAGTAGGTTTTGACAATTAATTTGATTTAATTCAAATTTGAATCTTTAGAAGGCCATAACTCTCTCATTTTAAAATAAGATTTCGATAAAACTTTCACCATCGGCGTTGGTTTTGCATTTTTATCCCGTTTTCTAGGATTTTGCCTCTTTGCGTTAGAATAGGAAAGCTGACCGTTAAACTGTCCCAGTCCGATTACGCTAATAGCACTCATCCATAAACCAGTGTTTCCTCCAGGTGGAAAAGGTGATGAAATGTGTGACGTCGGTCCTTCGTTGAGCAAGTTACGATTGTGAAGAAGGAGAAGCCGCAGTAGTTGACGAGGAGCCATTGACTGAGCAAGGCAAGTTAATCCATTTTTTTTATAAATGTGTTAGTTGGAAATAAAATTGCATGGTTTTTATAAAATGGGGCAATTGTGCATTTGACCCTGTTTTATAGGCTACCAACCAATTTGACTCTCTTTTGTCAACTTTGCTCATTTGATCCTTCTTTTCAAAATTTAAAATATGGTATGACACTATTCTGTTAAGACTTAAGAGCATGTAATGGTGTTAACTGAAGCATGAAATGTCCATTCTACCCTTGCTCATTTAACCTTTTTTTTTTTAGAAAATTCACTGGGGCGAGGGGGGCGAAATGCCCACCTGAATATATTACGTCAAACAGACTTACACAGGGCAAAGCAATGACTGCGCAAGCGCAGGCGCCCTGGAGGATAACAGAGTGAATACACGGGGAAATACAAGGAAAGAGAAACACACAGGGCAACAGAACCACCCAAACGCACATTGATGTTTTCCATCACACAGCCAAACACCCAAACCTAATGCTAGCTCTGCAGCTTGACACCATCTACTCCACAAGCAACCTAGAACACCAAGAGTTGAGAAATGCCGAGAGGCCTTCTGCCACGTACACCGGCTCGGCTTCTGGAGATCAGAGGTTGTGGTTGTCGAAGACCACCCGCATAAGCCATCAAGAGTCAGATTTCATCGTATTGCAGAATTAGATCAATGTCCACCTACATCCTTTGGGGGAAGGAAGCCCAAAGGAGAGAGAGCCACTGAAGGTTGCGGAAAAGGCCGCCCGCATCAAATCACTTCAAAGCCATCAAGAGTCAGATTTCATCGTATTGCTGATTTAGATCAATGTCCACCAACGTCCTTTGGGGGAAGGAAGCCCAAAGGAGAGAGAGCCACTGAAGGTTGCGGAAAAGGCCGCCGCATCAAATCATCTTCAATCCAGCATTATCAAATTGCTAGCCAATTCAACGCCCACCAACGTCTCTCGGGGGAAGGAAGCCGCAAAAGAGGGCAAGACGTTGAATGTATGCGGTCAAGGACACCCAAGCAAAGGAGATGAAGACTAGGCAAGGAGCCAGACAAAAGAGATGGGGTGAAAGGTTGCAATCCTACTAGTGGAGGGGAACATCAACGACAATGGTGGAGTCAAAAATCGCCAAGGAAGCCCGGGAAACAAACCAACTTGTAGACCCAAACTATCAATCACACGAGCATGCCGGAGAGGGTAGATTGAAGAAAGATGGCTAGGGAACCGCATACTCGTGATATATGGTGTATCAAGGGAAGTTTATTTAGGCCGGACAAGGAACATCGACCGAAATTAACTCCAACCATGAGATGAACGGGGAGAAACACAGGGGAACAAAGGAGGGGATGAGGCACACCGAAGCTAGAGTAGGCAAAGGGAGGAGAAGAATAGGAGGAGACAAACACCGGAGTAGGGAGGAGAAGAATGCACGCCGGAGGACAAACATGGAGACATCAACGGATTTCCAAATGTGCCGCCTTCAACAAGGGAACGACATCGAGAACAACATCGCCGTCACACACCAAGGAAATCCAGAGAGGGTTTTCACCCCAAGACGAAGTGGTGCAGGGACAAGCCACGCACACCACCGCATCCAGCAGAGCCAACAAAGGGGCGGCGGATCTGGGTGCCGCCAGCCCTGCGGCATGGCAGCCAATGATGTCACATCCTGAAGTTCTCCTCCTAAGCCTAAAATTGAATTTATAAATGACCCTAAGAAAATGCCGGTGCAAATCAAGAGGAAACCCTAATAAAGTAAAGCAAATAATAATCGAAACTGGCATGTGGAATTTTTCTTGAGTTCTACATGTCGAAATTCGCTAACAAGATTTTTAGTGGAATTTTCAGAGCCCTAGAAATAATTTTAACCAATTAAAATTGAGCATAAGCAATATTTAATCCCTGGAAATTCTTTTTCCTTTTCTTTCTTTTTCTTTTCTCTTTTCCTTTAAATGGGCCGCCGGCCCATTTTCCTTTCTCCCCCTCCCTTCCCGCTGGGCCGGCCGAAGGCCGAGGCCCAGCTAAGCCGCCCGTCCGGCCGCCCGCCTCCTCTCAACCGGGGTCACCGACAGGTGGGGCCTACCTGTCGGGCCCGTCTCCCACCTTCGCGCCGCGCCGCCGCGCCCGCAACCGCCGCCGCGCCCACGTCCCTGCCTCCTCCGGGCCACGTCCGCCACGCCCGCGTATGCGCCGCACCTCCCCGCGCCCACTCCCCCTCTCTCCCGCTCGCGCCCACGCCCGAGATGGCCGGGATTTGATTTTCGAATCCCGCCTCTCTCTCCTCCCCCACTCCCCACGTTGGCCGGCGGAATCCCGCCCCTACCGGCCACGTCCGGATTGCCCTCCCCTATTTAAGCTCCACCGTCGCCCCCTCTCTCTTTTTCCCCATCTCCGCGAACTCCCTCGTGCTCCTCATCGCCTCCCGCCGTGCTCCACCCGCCGCCGCCGCTTCCGCTACTCCGGCGCCGCTAGGCTCGCCGCCGCACCGCGCCGTCGCCGCCGCCGGGTTCGCGTGGCCAAGGACTACCCCGTGTGCCCCTCCCCGTCGAAGTCCTTCGTCGGAACCCGCATCCCCTCGCACTCCGGTGAGCACTCCCCTACCGCCCGCCTTCGGCCATGGATGCCGGCCGTCGTGGTTCATCTCCCCTCTCTAACCTCTCTCTCCTCCTTCCTTAGGGCACCCGAAGCCCGTCCGCCGGTTGCCGTCGTCCTCCCGTGGCTCGCCGTCGCCGTTCGCCGTCGTCTTCCTCCGCGCCGGCCACCCTCGGTGAGGCGTCCTCTCCCCTCTATTCCCAACTCTCCTTCCTAGCCGCCGCTTTAGCGCCGCCGCCCGTCGGCGCCGCCTTTGCGCCGCCGCCTCCGCCGCCGGTTGCCGTCGCCATCGCCGTGGCCGGTCGGCCGGCCTTGAGCCGAGCCGAGCCCGGTCGCCGCCGCCCGTCCGATCGGCCCCGGGGGCGATCTAGGCCGTCGGTCCTGTGGACCAGCGGGTGGACCACCCGCGTGGTCCCGGTCCACGGTGACCGGCAGCCTGAGCCGCTGACCCGGGGGCCCCACTTGCCGGCGCCCCTTCTCCCCTTGTGCCGCTGACATGCGGCCCCGCCCGTCGGCGCCGCCGCCGCCCCCTGATGACTCAGCCCTGGGATTAATTGCGCAATAAATTATTTAAGGACTTTTTGTTTATAGTAATAAACACAGTGAATCTTCTAAAATTCATAACTAATTCATCCGAGCTCCGTTTAAGCCCATTCAAGTCTCAGTAAATCAAGAAAAATGTGTAGAATCCATTAAAAATGGTTTTGTTTCTATTTCAGCAGTCTATAGCCTGTTTGCATTGTTTGCCTTGTATGTCGTTAGATTCCGGCCCTTCCGACGCTCCGGTGTACTTCGAAATAGTCGCCGAGGTTCCTCCAGCAGCAGAGCAAGGCAAGTCATGCTTGTCACTTGATCAGTTGATCCTATATTGCAAATGTTCTATTGTTTCCTCAAATACTGCATTTGTTTTGCAATATTACCCTGGATGTCTACCTATTGTTACAGCCATGCCATTTTGATACCATGCTCCTTTGTTAGCTGGGTTATAACATGAATAGAACTTTGGACTAGGAATTGCTTAGCCATGCTTAGTTCCACTAGCACACAATGGGAGATCTCATTAAAATATAGACGTAGGTTCAAATGGTAAATGTTGAATAGTACCACCGCTTTGGTGGTGGTTAATAAAAATGAATCACATGGTGGGCTGTGGGTGCATGGTTTGATAGTCGCACCCATGGCAACTAAGGACCGGTTCGCGCGGAAACCCTGGAAGAACTCCTCGTACTTACCACAAGCCAGCGTGGGCAACGGCTGGGCTTGTAGTGTAGCTTTCTCTAACTGACGCATCCAGGCAAGGGTGGGCGTGATGGAGTTTGGATGGGCCCTGCGACGGCCTATGCGGCTTCCGGATTCACCTAGGCACGAGAGGGGACTGCCCGTCGCCCGCTGGGGACGGGGGTGAAACCTGAGGTGTGGTGTGCTTGGCTAGAGGGGGTTATGCAAAGGGTCCTGTCACGGCCTCTTTCCGGTATGTCGTGGTGGCATGTCGGCGCACGGAAACGTGTCATGGGGCTGTGTCTTGTGGGTACAGTTGTACACCTCTGATCAGAGTAAAACTATTCAAATAGTCGTGCCCGCGGTTATGGGCGATCAACCAGATTCACCGTGATTAGTCTCATCCTAGTTTAGTTTAATGGAATTGGTAGTACAGGTGGATGGTTGGGCCGTTGCAACGTGGTGTAACGTTGGACAGTGGATGATTAATATTGCTTAATTATTACAACTGTTTTCGCATTCAACTTCTGTTTATAAATGCCAGTATTATGCAAATGAACCTGTATAGCTATCCCTTGCTAAATCCCTGCATCATTCCCCATTCCGGTATGACTTGCTGAGTACAGTGGATAGTACTCAGTCTTGCTTATTTTCCCCAACCCAGAGTATGAGTATGTGTCCGATGGCGGGTTTCCGAGGAGTAGGCTTCGTCCGTGCCGTCGAGGATGCCTGTGGAGTGGTGTCCCGCTGCAGTTCAAGTCCAGGCTTAGCTCCAGTTATCTTTCGTTTTCCGCTGCATTTATGTAAGACTTTATAATGTTTGTAAGACGTGATATGTATGTCAATATTGTCGTTGTGTACCTCGGCCGTCCTGGACGGGGTTTTAAATGCACATTCTGCTTGGAATTCTATTCGGGAATTTCTGGGCGTGACAAATGACCAGCATGGCCAGCACCGACCAAAGGTGGCAGAACGAGGCAGACACCACCGCCGCAGCTCTCCTCCCGTCCTACCCCGCCGCTGTGCTCCGCGCCGTTGCTCACCGGCCGCGCACGCTCTGCCCCGCCGCCCCGCCGCGCCCATGCCGCAATGCACCGCGCCGCCGGCTTGTCGCCGCCCCGCCGCCGTCCACACCGCAGCGCACCGCGCCGCCGCTCGCCGCGTCTCGCAGCCAGATCCGACCGTGGGAGCACGAGATCCGGCCTCAGTGAAGCCGGAGCCACTACCTTCCGCCGGCGAGCGCCCCATGGCGACCGGCTCGTCGCGCGTGACCGCGCCTCCCTCGCGTCGGAGGCGGTCGGCGCCACGTTTTGGCCCCACCGCTGCCATCCCGGCACCCCGCACGGTTTCCGGCAGCGAACTCCGACGGCGGCGAGGCAAAGAGAGGGTGGAGTTGTGGGAGGTGCGGGCGGCTAGGGTTTGCCCCAGAGACGCCCGCGTGTTGGTATTTTCTTGACGACATTACTAGAAATATAATTCCCAGCAATGGCGCAGAAATATTCTGGTATATTATGGTTACAGAGTTCATCCGCAAGCGCACGGATATACCATTGTAGCATTTCACCCAAGAGTATTCAAGGGTATCTTATTTATTTTATCCCATGGGAAGATCATGTAGAGAGAACTCAACTAATAATTTATATATTACTTGTGATAATCATATTCTAAGCAGGGTTTAAGATAATCCAAGGTAGAGTGACACACAAGCATTTAACTACTCATCCTCATAATAAATAATCTAAGCTAGGTGGAAAGAAAAGAGAAGAGAATCTATTCCTATACTTCTAATATACATAGTATACATACATTCTAGTTAACTGAATATACTAGCTAATACACTCTATCCGATGCCCTCCTGGTACTTCGAGAAGCCACCCTTGACTGCCGAGTTCCTTACGACGGCCCGTCATAACCATCCAACCGGGGCTAAATACGGAGGAAATACCCTCCCCAGTAAATTAACATAGGATTATAATAGGCCGGAGGAATACCCGTACGAGCTGTCACCATCAGCGGCCCACCTCTCATCCGCAATATATAACCCCAAATAATGATATCCTGTAATCTAGACACCACGTCTAAACTACCAGATACTACTCTAATATCATCGTCATGACATAGAGTAATTGCATAAGCAAACACTATACCCGCACCAAAGCATCTCCTAGATAAGCTAGCAATATATTCAGTATAACATGAACATAATGTAAAGTAGTACTCATATACTCGGAAAGTATTTCAATACCATAAATGTATTTAGAAGAGTATTCTAATAAAAGTACAAAGCTTACAAAAGAGAAGAGAAAAGATACTAAGCCATACCCGAACTCTTCCAAAGACTTCTGGACTCCTGATTCCTATTCTAATTCTATTCCACCAGCTAGATACTACTAAACTAACTTGAGAGGAATGAGAGAGCTCTTGCTTGAGGGTGTGTTGAAGTGAAGAGAGTGAACTCCTTAAATAGGCAGGTTAATGACGGTTATGGCGGTTGGAAAGGTCGGTAATACCCTCCAACCGTCATAGGGAGTGAATCTCCACCGTTCCCTCAAAACCTTGCATCCATCGGCTTCACGGGAGGTTCGGCCGAACCACTAGGTTCAGCCGAACCTGGGGCCAGCCCAACCAGCCCACATTTTGGCTGGTGGCCCCCTCTGCTGCTTCACTTCGTAGACTTGTGAATTTTAGCCTGATTCATCATGTCAAGTCTACGTTCTTGGCCCATTCATACACAAGTCTGGTTCTCGACATCGTCCGATTGATCTATCGTCCGAGTTGATGTCGATTTTCCTTCGCTTTATTGTCATTCTCTGCAAAAGGTTAGTAGACCTAATACTAGTGGAATATTATTATTCTAACATATTTATGCATTGCAAGCATCACTAGTTCTCTCCTATTTTAGTAATATTGACGGTTGAAACTGATCGATAACGACCGTCAACACCGCGCGAGGGGCGACGTGAAATTAGCCCTATTTTAATGAAGCATGAAACACCGCGCGAGGGGCGACGCGAAATTAGCCCTATTTTAGTAATAATGTTTTTTCCAGTTTAAACTGCTTAGTCATAGGTTTGTGAAATAAATTGTGAAATCTAGTTTTATACAAATAAACCAAGCCATCCTTAAACCCTTATGTACAATAAATGCATTATGTATTCTGTAGTAGTGGCTTGCTGAATATGGTTGGTACTCACCCTTGCTTAATTAACTCTTTTATTAGAAGGTGTTGGAGCCAACCCGTACACGTGTTATGCTGAGAAGGAGGTGCCGAGGATGATGGAGTAGGGACCTAGGTCCACCAATCACTGACTGTTGAGTAAGATAGACCGCCGCTGCTACACTTCCGCTATCTTATCTACTTCTTTCGGTATTTGGTACAGTAATTGACCATACTTGGTCTATTTGGATCCAATTCAGACAACCCTTGTATTATTATTGTATTGTAAGACCTGTACAATGATATCAACTATGTCATATACAACTTTGCCATTTGCGTACCATGTACTGATCAATAAATAATATTGTAAACACATGGGAAATGGTGGACAGAACCGGAAGCCCACAATAGTCAGCACGCGCAAAAATCCAAGGAGGCAAAAACAACTCAAAACATGGAGAAAAAGGGATCTTAGAAGATATTATTGGCTGGGATTTCATATCTCACAAATGTGATCGTGTTTTACTCTGGAATTTGTGAGATTTTCATTTTACATTTTTGTGAGAATTTGAAATTTAATATCACCCTAACTATTTCTGAGATACTTATTTTATTTTTTGAAAAACGTTTATGCTATGCATGGTTTTTTCACCTACTGGCTAAAGGTAACCAGCTGAACAGAAATTTTTTTTGAAACACAGCTGAACAGAAATTCCATCCTCCTTTTCCATGTTGTCATGTCAGTTGCCGGACAAACTAATCCTTTCACCTCTCCATTAAAATGATGGAATGGTTTGTAATAATTACTCTCTCCGAGTTGATAATACTTATCGTTTTAAACAAAAGCACGGCCAAAAAAACAACTTTGACCATTATTTTTTATTATAATATATAAAAGTGTTAATAAATATATGATTTTATTAAAGTTACATATAACCACCATATTTGAAAGATAAATATTTTAAAAACAATTCATAATCAAAGATTCTAAAGTTTGATCTCGCCCTTGTTTAAAACGACAAGTATTATCAGCACGGAGGGAGTAGTACGGTAGCACTAATTAGCCCAGACATGGCACGTGAATAAACACAAGACAATGTACTATCAACAAACATAGAACCATTTCAATGAGCTGCCCCTGACCTGTCTTCCTAATCCTGCCAGCGTGTACAAAGTTTCACAAGGTTTTTCACGATGCAACATAGTATTAATTTGAAATATATTTTGACACCCTAGCTAGTACAAAAGTGAAGTACGCACTGAAACAAAGTGTGTTTTTATCTGGTGCAAAAGTTTTAATCTACTATTAGTGTTCTGTAACAACATACATATAAGGTAACTGTGAAAAACTGCTTAAGAGGAATAGCCTATCAAACATGTCAGGTTCAACAAGGCACGAGCAGAGACAGAAGAACTTTTTGGAACTTAAATTTAGTAAATTTACATATGATTTATTAGTAAATCCATTGAGAACCTGCCATTCTACCTGCATACTAATGTTCCATCTAGAGATTACCCCTTCTATGAAATACATTTTCGAGACATTGCACGGATGGATACTAAAATACAGATAGTCATGTTTCTAAAAGAGAGAAATTACAGTAAGAGACACGGTCCAATACTGGACACGAGGACTTGAAGGCATGTAAGCTAGTATAGTATGATCCCAGGAAGACATGAATTCTACAGACAGCCTCAAAGCACCAGCAATCATTCCTCAGTGACATTCAAACCAAAACTGCACATCCAAATCTGCATTGTCCATGACATCTCCAAGAATAAAAAACTTTGGTTCTCCTGCTGGTACTGCTACAATTGCTGCACTCATGCACTTGTCCGCGTTAAACTGAACTGAGCTGACCATCTCATAGGCTTTTGGCTAATCTTCACATTCTTGTAAATGCGTAAAAAGATGAACAATCATCCATAGCACACCGTCATTATTAAGCATGGTGAAAGAATATGGTATGGTATACTTTCCTGGCAACTCACGAAGGATCGATCCGGCTACAAACCAGTAGAAGTGGAGTAAGAGGTTAGAAGAATGTTTAAGAATCAAATCTCACTTGAAGTTATTTTTCTCAAATTATTGCAGCATCTAACGACTGCAAAATTGTCTAGATAAATATTGTTGCAAAAAAGAAAAAGAGGGACTTTTGCCTGTGGCTCAGCAGTGGGGCATTAATTACCTCAATATTTACTCGAGCAACAGCCATCTAATAATAACTGGTGTTTCGTAGAGAGCATTTTTTCACTGAACCAGCAGTGCGACATGTTTTGATTCGTTCACCCAGGAAAGTGTTTTTTCATTGTCTGCAAACCTGTTAATAAAGATATATTATTATGAAACACGTTGTTTAGAGAAACAGCATAACTGTAAACATTTGTGTGAAGAACATGTTACAATCTAACATGGAGGAGCAGATGTTGATGGAAACTTTAAACATTTGTGTGAAGCTTGCAGTTCACTAGTTCAGAACCTAGTCTAGCTTCAACTGTGTCTTTTGGGGCTACCAAATATGGTATATTGAAAAAATAGGTAATTTTGAATAGTGAATCTCTAAGTTGTCACTATATAGTACTGAAATTTAAAACATAGACCACGTAAAGGTATTCAGGAGGATCAATGGATCCAACAGTACTATTTTCATCCAGCCTTTTCATGATGTAATTATTTTTTTTCAATTTCGCATCGAGATTGTTGCCTTGAGAACACTTGCGATACCATCCCATTCTCTTATGAGGAAAAAAACGTAGTTTCCTTGATGGATATTGTGCAACTTTATCAATGCTATATATGCATGTGCAACTGATTGTTCAGAGTTTGTGTAAAAGAAATGATTATTCAGAGTGAAAAGAGGAATTCAATGTTTTATCAATACCCAAGGACTAAAACTTACCATAATCTCTCCTTAGCCTCTCCATAGCATTCCTTTCCCATGATGAAGGGCGAGTCTCCTGTCATAGGTTTGCAGTCAGTAATCAGTAAGTGGCAACTGTAAATAAATACATGAAGTAACGACGGTGGGACTTCAAAAATATTTGATCTTAAAGCAGATAACAGTTTAAGCTTAAGTGATGATAACAAAAGAAAGCTAAATCAGGGACATCGCATCATACTCTTAACAGGCAAAAGACGACAGTAGGTGAAAAGGGTAACAAAGTAAGAGCAGTAAATTGACTATGACATCAAGCAAGCACGCTTCAAAGAAATCAAGAATGTGAGTGTGGAGGGTGGAGATACCTATTCTCACTCTGAGGATGTGGGCAATCTTGCTTCTTTCAGGGCTTCCATGTTTTCTAAATTTCTTCTTCAACTCTGAACCACATTCCGAAATATCCAGCTCCAACAGAGAGGTGGGAAAATCTGGAAGTGAACCGAGGAGTTGGCCAACACCAGATAGCATCAATTTCTGGAGGGAGGTTAGGTCTCGCATGCTGGGATGGAGAGATTCGAAGGACTTGACTTTGCGTATGTGTATGGATTTGAGAGATGCACTGTTCTGCAGCAGCCAACGATCAGGTAAG
This sequence comes from Oryza longistaminata, assembly GCA_009805545.1. Classification (NCBI taxonomy): domain Eukaryota; kingdom Viridiplantae; phylum Streptophyta; class Magnoliopsida; order Poales; family Poaceae; genus Oryza; species Oryza longistaminata. Next base: position 4,958,500 of record CM020189.1, read on the forward strand.
CTTTCCATCTGTGACGCATCTTCAATTCCTAAGTGTTCAGTGTGGCAGAGAGTCTTGAGAGGCTCCACAAGCAACAGGGATGGAAGATCAATAATAAGAGAGCTGATACGCAGGGAACTTCTTGAATCCACCAGATGCTCTTCTTCACCACCAGATGCATATGGATTTACGGATGAACCAAATTTTGTGAGTTTAGCACAACATGTGATTGCTAATTCAGAGAGGGCTGGAAGGGATCCAAGCCCACCCAAGGATGACAGATTCTCACATCCCTCTATGGTGATGTGCTCCAACGAGGTGAGATTCCTACTGAAAGCTTCTGCAGAGGGGAGGGTTACCAGGTTCGAGCAGTTATTCAAACTCAACCTGTAGAGGGATGGAAGGGATCCAAGCCCCCCCAAGGTTGACAGATTCTCACATCCCTCTATAGAAATGAACCTCAACGAGTAGAAAGCTTCTGCAGAGGGGAGGGATACCAGGTTCGAGCAGTTCTCCAGTCTCAATTCGTAGAGATTGGTGAGTTGTTGCTTCTGCAGTGACCCAACCACTGCACACCCATAGTCGCCACATGATCTGATATATAGATATAGAAGCGATGATGGCAGGAACTTTTCTCCAGTACCTCTCAGTGCCCTCAATTTCGGACAGTCTCTGATATCTAGAGATCTGAGCATATTCATTGCTTCAAATGGTATCGATGCAGACTCCAGATGTATACAGTTGTTGATGTGCAGGTTTCTTAGAGCTACCATGTGCTGCTTCTGCTCAAGAAAGCTGTCTTCCAGGGAACTTAAGCATGGACAATCATTGATAACAACCTCCTGCAATTGGGCTAAAATTGTTTCATTGCTCTTGCTGCATAGCTTGCCCATCCTTGGAAGTTTAGTCCAATTAACTTCCATTATTTCAAATGATACCAGACTAGGAGGTAGAAGATGTAATTCCTGCAGTATGGGGCATTGCTTTATTTCCAGAGTATGAAGACTTCGAGGTAGCAACAGCTCCATGGAACTACTACTAAACATATGAGAATGCCGGCCAATCTGCTGCAGCTTTGGAAGATTTTTCAACAAAAGATATTTGAGCAGTGTAAAATCTCCAAGTGAGGGTAGTTGTTCCCAGTTTATACAGCTTTCTAACTTGATTGATACCAGGTTTTTGACTGAAAGGTTCTCAATCCAAAATGGAACGACGCACCCTTCATAGCCACAAATTCTTAGATTCCTGATATTAGTGTGTGGCTCAAGGTGTTGAAGAACCAACTCGTCTACAGTGTCATGTTCACCAGTATGCGGTGACCACTCAAGAGACAGAGAATGGAGATGCTGTTTTTCATTCAGTTTAGCATCGATGGCCTCTTCGTGGTTCTCAATATTCTCAACACCTTGAATATTTAGCTCACGAAGACAATGTAAGTTCTTGATTGAGCTCACTTTGTTGCCCCCACTTTCTTTCAAATGGTATATACTCAATCTCCGAATTGATTCGAGTCTGCTTATAGGCAGAATACCATCAAATTTGAATATATCCCTCCCATACCCATAGGCTACATGTCGCAAACGATAAAGGTTCAACATAAATCTCTCTTGTTTTGCTACACACAGCAAGCTCCTACGACAAGGAAATACCGTCGACGGGAAGATAAAAGAAAGTACCAACAAGTGATAAAGTTTGGCAATATGATAAATCCCTTTTGATGAGATGTCACATATGTCGATGTAGCGAAGGTGTTTCAACTTTCCAAACTTGCTGGAAAAATCAAATCTTATTCTCAACCTTGAATGAAATAGCCGTAATGATTTTGTGCTTTCAATGATTTTTTGAAGTGTATACTTTGTACCCTTACCAAGCCTAGATTCAGTATCAATGATGATACTGCGAAGATTCTTAAATTGGGATATTTTCTTGACCACATCGATAGAAAATTGAGGAATGCATAAAATGGATATGTGTCTGACTGTGTCCCGTATATCTTTAAACTTGACAGGACTAGTTATTCTTGCGCATTCACCATAGGATACATTTCTTGCTAATTCATGCATTAAGTCATGCATGACATAGTATTCATGTGGTTCTGGATCATTTTCAAATACTCTGGACTTTAGATCAAAGAATGACTTTCTAGTTAGGTCAGCCAATATTCGTTCTCCAATATCCTCGAAATTTAGTGTCTCATTTGTGGCCTGCGGGATCAATCCTGAACACATCCATATATGCACAAGATCTTCCTTGTAAAATTTGTGATCCTCAGGAAATAAGCTACAAAACCTAAAGCAAATCTGTAACTCAGTTGGAAGATGTTGGTAGCTTAATTTGAGAACCTTCATAATGTCAATGTCAGACCCTTTAAAATGTTCCAAGTGTATGTGCAAGAAATTTTCCCAGTAATCAACGCTCATGTTACCTTGCAAATGTCCACAGGTGACCTTAATTACCAAGGGACATCCTCCCAGTTTCCTTGCAATTTTTTCTCCAGTCTTTTTGAAGTGGCCATAGTCTTGCAAATTCAAACCAGAAAACACATGATGATTGAAGAGTTCAATATTTTCGCCTTCTTCCAGTCCTTGTAATGTCAAGCAATCTCTTGCAACTCCCATAGCTTTTGCAGCCATGTCTGCCACGGATGCCATACGGGTCGTCAACAAAATTTTGCTCCCATTCTTTCCGGACCGCAGAGGAGCAAACAACTTTTCCCATTCATCTCTTTTCCCTTCTTCCCAAGCGTCATCCATGATAAGAAGAAACTTAACAGAGTTTAGTTTCTCTTTAAGATCTTGCTGTAGTGGTTCCAAATGTTTATTGCTAGGTTCTTTCCTTGTAGCAGATTCCAATATTTTCCTTGTCACTGAGGTTGCGTCAAAGCTAGTTGATACAGTAATCCAAATGACCTGGAAATGCTTTACAACCTCTTCTTGTTGACATATGCTTTGAGCCAAAGTAGTCTTCCCCATACCACCATGACCAACTACTGAGAAGATAGGAACATAATTAGCACTAGGCACAATTTCAGACTCTTTAACTGATGTGTCCTTGGTCAACCACTCAATAATCCTTTTCTTCTCTGATTCTCGGCCAACAAACTTATCTGCAGTTAACATGGAACCTGTCTGACGATCGTTGCTGCTAGCCAAATGTTCCAGCTTTTGACTGCTGGAGGTGCCTCCATCGAGGCATCTCACAATTTCAAGAAATTTTGTGGTACCTGCAGCAGCCTTGTCTAAACCATCCATGGCTTTCTTTAGCCTCTTGAGTGTACCACGGTGAGTAAATTGATTCACAGACTTATCCAAAACACTGACATCTTTAATGGATTTAACAACTTTATGCTTCCACTTAGCAAGAGGTGAGCCCCAGTCACTAATCTTGTAATCCTTGGCTTTCTCCTTAAGCTCATAGTACTCGAGCTCATCGATGGCGTCCTCAGCTTCCTCGACTGCATCCCTGAGCTTCCAGAACCACCGATCAAGCGCTACGCTGTGTTCCTTGAATTGATTTGGATTGACGACATCAAGCACTGCTTGGATCTGAAGCATCCCTTCCTCTAGCTTGTTCTTCATCTCCTCCATGCTTTTAGCGCTGAGGTAGCCATCAAGGTAGTTTAAGGCCCTGGTGATAATCTCCTTGATGACAGGAGCTGCCACTGATTTCCCTGCAAACACCACTGCAGCAGAAGTAGCCATGGCGGCTTGGAGAACTGCTGGTTGCTAGGGAAAGCTTTTGTTCAAAGATATGTGGAGTGGAGATGATGTAGAGAGAGAAAACAAACACAGGTGGTGCTCGAACTACTTTCTCTTTGAAATGGATTGAATAAAGTTCTATATTCAGTTTGTGGTTGCTGTTTGTGCTGAACTATGCTTATTCTTTAAAGTGTTGTACAAGAAATAAAGTTATAACTGACCCGGTCTGTTTTACAGATCAAATTACGGTCAGATACAATATGTTATTATCCAACTATCATGTGTCTTTTAGTTGTTTCATATTTTCATAATACAATAATATCATCATTTGCAGCATATAGATTTAAATAACAGTAGTTTGCCAAACACCGAAATATCCAAAAGCTGTTGCACTAAACAAGATTGTCATAATCCACCATAGTACGAAACAAAGGCAAAAAGACAGATTAGGAAGCTTCACACCGATTTTCAGTTGTCCCCATCCATCTTGTGGGGACCAAACAATTTGAGATAGAGACAAGCGTTCCAAGTTAGTGCTAAGTACAATTTAAGCAGAGACCCATCGGTTGCCCAAGAGCTTTGTTAGTGACAAAAAATAATAATAAACCGTGGGATCGATCCATTCAGGGTCTGAAATTTAAACCGTGAGAGCGCACCTGGTCGCGGATCGGATCGAGGTACCCACGACGGAGGATGGATCCAGTCTTGACTTCTCCCCGTTGGCAGGCACGCGCTTAGATCGGACGGGAGCCGGCCGAGACGGTGGCTTCTCGAGGTTGGGGGCGCAGAGCAGAGGTGGCTCCGGCAATGGTGCACGACGGCGGCGACCATCGCGGCGGCGGCGGTCTCAACTCGGCTAGTCGGATAGAAATGAGAAGAGGAGTGTAGGGCACTGACAGGTTGGGCCCATATGCCAGTTGATGCCTATGATGAAAGTAGTATAAAAAGCACCAACCGGATTGGCTTTGGGTCTATCTACAAACAGGGAAAATACATGTCCTTATGGTCTGATGGTAAAGTATGTTGTGAATTTATAAAATGCACCTTTACATTTATTAACTTGTTTTAATTTTAAATATCGGTCTATCAGGTACGACCAGTAATATGGCGGGTGCTCTAAACACCTTAGGTGCACTGTTGATACGGATTATGAACCCAGCAAAATATTGCAGTCAACTTCTGATTCAATGGTGAGGGATATATCCTTGCATAAAGATGCTGATGATTCCTCCATGCTAATTGATCTTCATGATGAAAATGGTCAAAACCTCCACACTGCAACATCGTCTCAGCAATCAAAACATGCTGGTGATGAGCATCACAAATTGATACTCGGAGAGGAATCTACGGATGTAACAGCAAATAAAATTGTCTCAGTGAACTTGGATGAAGCTGGATGTAGTGTGGAACACGGAAACTCAAATGGGTCATATAAAAAAATTCCAATCGACACGAATACACCTGATGAAGAAGAATTCGACTTATAGTTTTTTCAGAGCTTTCCAAATTCTATAAAATTCCTAAAGAATGACTCAATGCATCTATAGATTTTTAAAGAAAAATTAACAGAAACTCCTAGAAAATATTATTTGAGCCTATCTCCCCTATCCAATTCATATATTTTCCTGCGGTCTACTAAAATTGCATTCCTGTTAATTTTTCTTTCAGTTTTCGTACTCACCGTTTTGTCAATCATACGTCTAAAAGTAACCCCTGAATTACCAAATCATGTTCCTTCTGTTTTGAGTGAAGTTTTTTTAAACAGAAAATCATATATTGATATGGTTGATTTTACTATACATTGATTTAATTAATTAATTAAATTGCAGAGTCCCGCGCGATAAACCGGTACATCGCGACCAAGTACAAGGCGGAGGGCGCCGACCTGCTGCCGGCGGAGGCGTCGCCGGCGAAGCTGGAGGTGTGGCTGGAGGTGGAGTCGCACCACTTCTACCCGGCCATCTCCGCCTCGTCTTCCAGCTCCTCATCAAGCCCCTCCTCGGGCGGCGCCACGGACACGGCCGCCGTCGACGAGCACGCCACCGCGCTGGCCAGGGTGCTCGACGTCTACGACGCCCACCTCGCCGGCAGCCGCTACCTCGCCGGCGACCGATTCTCGCTCGCCGACGCCAACCACATGTCCTACCTGCTGTTCCTCTCCAAGACGCCCATGGCGGAGCTCGTCGCGTCCAGGCCGCACGTCAAGGCGTGGTGGGACGACATCTCCGCGCGACCCGGCGGTGGAAGAAGACCGCCGCCGCCTCCCCTTCCCGCCGGCCGCCTGAACGCCGGCGCCGCCTCGCCGGCCGGTGCCCGCATGGATATGGGACGAATAAATAATTTTTTTACTACTCATTAATGTACGCCGTTAATTATATGTTCAAATACTGTACTCGCGTTTTATCAATTCACATGCTTTGAGACGTGGAGATGCTTTGAGACATGTGGAAATACTGTACTCGTTTTTTTACGCAAAACGAGGTGGGTATTAACGTATGATTTGGTTTTAATTATTACAAACTTGAAAAATAGATTAATATGATATTTTAGAGTAATTTTCATAGAGAAAGTTTTCACACGAAACGTATCGTTTAGACGTCTGAAAAGCGTGCCATAAAATCTTAATCTTCATCCAACTCTTATCGAAGAAAAGAACCAGAGGCTGGATTTTAAATTTTTTTTTAAAGAAGAAGATTTAAATTGTGATGCTCACAATTGTTATCCACTCGTTAATAGAAATTTCGTTTAATAGAAATTTATGAGCAGTTTAGGACTAATCGTTTGGCCAACCAATGGCAAACTTTAGTTCTATGAATTGACGTCGACGAACATAGTTCTATAAAATAACATTGTTTTTTTCTTGACCGTTCGAAAAAAAACTTTTTTTTTTCCTTTTTTGAAATCACATGTTTCTCTGTTCTCACTGATGGGCCGGGCAGCATGGTTTATGGGCTGTTACAACCATGATGTCCTTACTAATGGGCCTTCTTTTGGAACATTTTAACGAGGAATCCATCCATTTTTGTCGGAAAGGAGAATTTGTATTGCATCTTCCAAAATTTAAGGAGCATCAACGCTCCGATAGCATTTTATTTTTTTTCCTCTCTGAGGGGAATATATAATTGGGTGGCGCATCCATTCTAATAATTACTTCACGTGTCAATGTGCGTCCAAATTTCGTAAAATCTTTTTTCGATCGCCAGGATGAAAAGAAAAAAAAAATCATATATACTCGAGAATTTTCCTTTCCGAAAAATATTCACGGGAGAATCTATATATGCAATATTCTAGCTAAGCTCTGGTTTGTGGCAGCCGAGCTCTGCTTATCACCAATCGGCAGATAGATAGATTGGGATAAACGATGATGATTCCCTAATTTTTTTTTTTTTTAGTTTTGCTTTTTTGAAAATGTAGGCTAATCGGTTATATTAAAACTACTGGGATTGACGAGCTGAGAGCGATTCGGGCGGCGTGGTCGCATGCGGCGCTATCCACGTCGCCCGCGAGCGATGGCAGGCGGGCGGAATCCGCGCCCCTCGTGCGTCCGCGCCGTGCAACCCCCAGCCGTCCGATTCGTCGCAGCGACGGCTGAGATCGATAATCGCCCTGAGCGTGGGTGGCAATTTTTCAAAAAAACCCTCCGTCGCATTGATAATGTGTTCTAGATCCTAAATTGTACAGTGCTACATTATGGTCTTTTACATATAAGCCCTCCATAGCCAGGAAAATCTTACATGAAGAAGAGAGAAATCCGAAAGTAGGACCGCGCTCTGAAAAAGGAGCATCAAAAGGGCTTTTTTTGAAAATCAATATATACCTATACCCTTCCCCCCGAAACCCTAGAGTTACTGCTTTCCTTCCCCTCTCCTTTCCCTCTCCGCCCCATCGACGCCTCGCGCCGCCGCAACATTCTCCGGCCATCGCTCGCTTTTCTCCGTCGTCGACGACCACTTCCACGTGCCCTCCACTACACTCTACCCATTGACGCCCCTCCAGATCCTCCACTACCATCGCTCCCCTGACGGCGCCATGGTGGAGACTTGATGGAGCTCCACCACGGCGGCTGCCTCCAAGCATTCCTCCCCGTCCCTTCCTCCCCACCACCCTCCCCCGGAGCATCCAAGGTGAGACCCTCCCATGTGGATCAGAAATGATTCCTCTTCGTCCCGATTTAACCTACAGTTTACCGATCTAATCAGTCGGCGGCTGCGTGGTCCCCCAGGTTGAGGCGGAGTGGCGATGACGATGGCAGCGATCCGACGCCACGAGGTCGGGGAAGAGCAAATCAGGAGGAGACACGGTGCCCAGATCTAGAAAAGAGGGCCCACAGATCGGGAGGAGACCGTCGCTAGCGTCTGCCCCTCCGTCGGCTGCCTCCCCGCCGTCGCTGACGCCTCCTGAGCAGCTGAGCTCTATCTCTCCCGGCGATTAAGGATGGCAGGTGCAGAAGCAAAGAGTAGGAGGTTCGATGAGAGCTCGGTGGATCACGACGATGGCACAGTCCTCCTCCATTGCAATTTGAGATGAACAGAGAAATTGCAATGACCTCAGTTGCAATTCCAGAAGATAGCAATTTGAGATGAACAGAGAAATTGCAATGCCCTCAGTTGCAAATTCGAGATGAACAGAGAAATTGCAATCCCGATATGGTTTCTTATCGGTAAGAGATGATCCTCTGTGTCTTAGTGTCATGGTTCCCATTGATTGTTGTCAGGCAAGGCAAGACAGCCAGATCAAAATGCATTAGATGGCAAAAGCAAGGCAGCCACATCAGAATGCATACTCTGTTTTTCCCCTTTTTTTGACAGCAATTCATGTTGAATGTGGACCGAAATTCTAGAATGTTCTGTATCATGCTTTATAATTCAATAAATATCAATAATCCATCTATGATTTTGCATAATTTTCAGTGAACAAGTACTGATTTATACTACATATTAATAGTAGTGTCCTGCTGTAGGTTTAGGATTCAATGAATAATTGGATTGTGCTTTTGCAAGGTAAGCAGAGTTAGATGGGAGTAGTCATTTCTCTCTGACAAGTAAGCAGTTATTTTTGTTCATAACTGCTACTTAAATTAGTGGGGTATTATTGTTACCTCTAACAGATAACATTGCTGATTGAATTCAGAAGCAGCTCATTTTGTTTGGTTTTGGCTTCATGAGGTCTTGAGAGGGAGAAGAAATATACTAATTATGGCAGCTCTGAGTCCGCATAGCATTTTAATGTCTCATTGCAACACTTTGTCATCATATGTTGCATAGTGATTCTGCCGATATGTCTGGTTATTCATAAAAATAACATAACAGTTTTCATCATTTGTCTTGAGCAATTTTCATAATGCTGGAATATAATATGCCTGATTTGTGGAAGGTTCTCAGGTCGAGCGAAATATAAAAGGTTTAGCAGTGGCACCATTAAAAATTACACTATGGATGTATGATAAGTAAAGCTTTCCAATGATTTTAACAAGAACTTTTGCCTTTTGTGTTTATAGCTATCGTCTTAGTATTCAGTTGTAGTTTTCCTTCAGAAACAGTTGTTTCAGTAGTTATTAAGCTATGTTTTTTATTCTACATAGTGTTGATTTAGTGAGTGGAACATCTGCTGTCTGTTACAAATATCGTAGTTATGCCCTTCAAAAAGTGTGAAACACTGAGATTTTCTTTCTATAGCTTGGTAGCTTGCTGGCTGCTGCTGAGCATATCTAATGCACATGAAGAAATCATTTATCATACACAGGGTCTTCTGGTACTTGAGAAATGTTATCTAGCTTAAATTCTTGAGATATATTTTTTACCCCAGTATGGTTTAGTTTGTTGTTAACAAATGCTTCTCTTTGTGCGGACAACTTGGTGGTTAACTTTTTGTCAAAATGGATTGTTAAGATATGATTGTCTGATGCTCTGACTATGACATGTAAATATTACACTTCCTAAGCATCGATGTATATTTTGTATTTACATGTGATTAGAGGATTCGTACCCTCTTCAGTAGGATGTGATGAAAATAAGCTAAATTGATGAATCATGATATGCACCGTGTGATCAGAATTTAGCGTACGTGATGCATAATTGTAATGTTGCTGCCATGCATCGATGGTTTAAGCTGTTATATGGTGTTCCTGTTAATTTTGTCTAGATATACCAACTCCATGCTTCAGGAAAATTTTGCTTTGGAACATTACATGAAAACACAATTTATAACAAGCCTTCAGAATGGCTTTTGAACCAACCAGCTATATATCATTCCAAAAGTGACCTTTTGGCTTGTCCGAGAGCGTTTTCTACATTGTACTATTTGCCACCGATAGGGTTTCTTTCTCTGAGATTGTGCGCACAGATGATTATTTTGATTAGATTATGGCGCTTAAGGAGCTGGATTTGTTGTTTATTTCTGTGTATAACAACAATGCGATGTTCTCAATTTGCTGATTGCAAGAGTCGAAAAAGGCATGTTTCTATGCTTAGACGCTATTCTGGTAATTTTGTTTGCATAACTAAACACAATGCTCACTCTATTTACCATAGAAATTTATGATTTTTTTCTTATCAGTGAGAGTATGAATCTTTAATTTTATTCCCCACAATATTTTTATTGGTAACAGTTCATTGGACCCTTGATAGGGCGCGCAACGCGCGCAAAATGTCTAGTCTAAGTATTAAACCTCCCCCATCTGCTCGCTCTCAGCGATTTGCGCTGGGTGGACGCGGCCGGGGAGCGACACGTCAGGGGCGCGGGAAGGAGGAGGGATTTCGCGAGCGCTCGTGCGGCCGCGTCGACGCTGTGAAATTTGCAGGATAGCCCTCGCATTTACTGATATTTCGTTATAGGCCCTAATCGAAGGCTCTTTGGTTTGAATTCTTGCATTTAGGACCTCCACAATCTAGAATATTCAATATAAAGAAGAGAAAATTTGGAAAATAGGACGCGCGCTCGGAAACATTGAAACTAAGGGGCTTTTTAGCAAAAACGTTTATCCAATCAACCCCTCCCCCAAAACCCTAGCCGCCACCGTTCGCTCTCCGCCTCTCCCTGGCCGCGCTCCTCTCCTCTCGTTCACT
>CM020189.1:4969265-5023108 GCA_009805545.1 Oryza longistaminata
CGGTAGCTGGGACATAGTGGGGGTGCAAAAGAGGATGACAAGTGCCAGCACAGTGATTTTGTGAACCATATCTTGTCAGGCGCAATAGATCTCCACAGAAGGTAAAAGGACAGCAAAGGAATCCGATCTTGGGACTCCACAAGATAGATCCTGCAGTAAGCATGCAAGAGTTGAACATAGACTTGACCGAAAAAAAAAAAACAGAAACAAATTTTTTCCACCCGATCCCGCCCAGAAAAGTGGGGATGGATTCAAAGAAGTTCAGACACGGATCCAGAATAATGCACACAGATTCCTCTGGTTCTATACATAAGACAGGTAAACATGAACTTGTATGTTTAGAAATATGAAAAAAATAAAAAAAAACTCTCTCCCCTAGCCCATGCCGCCGCCTCCTCCTCCTGACGCCCTCCCTCCCCCCTTACGCCACGCCGCCGCATACTCTCTGCCACCTAGCCTCATCACCGCACCTCCCTCTCACCACCGCGGGGCCGGTTCCGGTGGAGGGGAGGCCGTGGCCGCCGGATCCGGCAACCACAACCTCCCCGCCGGTGGATCCAGCCACCCGAAGGCGTGGGCTGGTTTAGCACGAGGTTTGGAGTGTGAGCCGCAACTGGAGACGATGGAGTTGAGAGGCGGCGTTGCTACCGACGCCGACATTCTTTTGGGCGGGTGAGAGCAGTAGGAGTATTCCGATGGCGTCGCCTCACGCAGCAGCTATGGAGGAGTCGCCGGAGGGAGAGCCAAAGTGGAGGCGATGGAGCTGGAGGCGGCGGCGACGTTCTTTCCAGCGGCGGACGGCAATAGCAACAGCCAGGCAAGAAACTGTTGCCCTCTTTCCTTCAATGAATCCCCAGGCTCCTCGTCGGCGGCTCTGGCAGCTCAAAGGCAAGGGGAAGCCGGCGGCCGCCCTCTACGCCCGACAGGAGCCGGAGATCGGTGGTGAAGCGGTCGATCTGGCAAAGTGCGCTGGTGTGGACGTCCATGCCATTTGTTTCGATTCCTTAAGCAATGCGCGCACAGGGCGGCAACCAGGCTATTCCTCGATGCTTCCGCTCATCTTCCCCTCGCGTTACCACATGGACCTCGACTCCATCGTCGCCTCCTCCCATCCCTTTGCACGGCACCGCTAACCTGCTGGCTCTGGCATGTCTATTCGAACTTCATCTCCATCATCAATTTCCTTGCTTCTATACTCTAAATCGATCAATTTGGGGTCGCCTATGCTCTGAATGTGTGGTTAACTGCGTCGCCGTCGTTTTCCATGGGATGGTGAGCTCCAGCACGCGGCTATAGGTATGGTCCTATGCCTCTCTGCTTCCCAATCATCTTCTCTTTGGATTAGGCTTTAATCTTGATTCAGATGCATGCTAGACAATCACCCCCTGCTGTCCTCCAACTACCGCTGGATGACACATCCAGTTTGGTCGCTTCTCTGCAATCTGTTGTCGAAACAATATATATTTTCTGGTGTTAATATCTAACATTGGACTCTTTTCCCTTTCAGATCTGCATGTTAATCCACAACAATGTTCTATTTTGGCAAATATGTTCCGGTGACTATGAACAGCTCAGTTTACTGTTAGAACGAAGGTATTACAGCTTTCTTCTCCTTTTTGTTTAAATACTTGCCGATTTCAGAATTCTTCAAAAAATTTTATTTTCTTTACACTCTTACATGCAAGATGGTTTAATCTCGATCATGGTTACAATCGGTTGCATAGAACTCTTTGAAATAAAAGGTAAGTTAACCCGACAGTCATCTTCTATATATGCTTGCATAGATCATATACTCCATGAAATGCATGAGTGCATGACGAACATAGTGTACAAGTATGCATTATTGATTAAGTACTCAAAGCTGTACGCTGATTTCACTTAATTTTTGTCTCTTTTCATTATGTGGAATTATATAAGAGTTAGGTTCATACAGAATGGTAACTATATTAACTGTACAATCTTTTACCTGGATAATTCAGTTGAAAAGTTCTTGAAGCTAGCTATTGCAGGTACTGTATGCCAACACAAAGTCTAGAGCTATCTGCTTATTGTTTGTAGTATACATAGATCACATTGAAACCAAGCCATGTTGTCTATTACCTTCATTTGCCCATGAAATCTTTGTCTAAATTCAGGAAACATTTTTTATTCAATGATGTGTACCTTATTTTTGAGGAAAATTGCTGCTAGACTACTATGTAGTTGATGTGTTCATAACTGTTTTCAGATCCTTAATATGTACATTTGCTGATATGTCATTCAATTCAAATTTGATAACTTCAAATTCATTGTGCATCTTTTATTTTCAGATTTGTTCCTAGGATGACGGCTTCCAGTTCATGACCAGTAGCATCTAACAAATAAAGGTAGACAACTTATTTTTAATACCGATTCAGTGATTCAATTTATTCCTTTATCTTACTGATGTGATAGTGAACAGAGTCATGTATTGCATTTGTCAACAGATTAATCATGCAAAGTTATAAAAGTGCTATGGAGATCTTGCAGAGGTATGCATCTGTTTTTGTATCCTTTTCTTTCCTTGATGTGGTTTGGGTGTTCAATTTGCTTGGATTTTCAATTGTTCAGAATTTTTTATTTCCATTACTGAGAACTTTAAGCTATATTCCATTGAAACAACTAGGAGCCACCAAAGAAGTGCTCCTCTTATCCATTTACTAGCAGTGTACATACTACATTTTATTCATTCTATGCTGATAATACAGTTCTGGAAGTTCTGGTTTTAGTGTTTTGTGTCAATCTTTTATGTTCGAATAATACGGTGGGTGACTATTTTTTAAGCAATTAAATTGGGGCTAAAATAGTTCTTAGATGCATTAGCACCTAACCGTTGCCTGTCAGTTTGATCTAAATGTTTTCACTTGAGATCAACATGGTGGTATAGCTGCCCACTTTGGTCCTGGGAATGCATAGCGACTTCATCTAACAGTGCAATAGCAGAGGTGCATGCAGGGCCAGCCGACGAGTGGTCCAACTGCATATGTTTGGTGGAAAGTATTTAGTGGTGTTAAATCTGATTCTCGAAGTTGGCAACGGCACTAATCATGCTTGCCACTCTTCCAAATGTGATACTGCACTTCCATTTAAAAATTTAATTGGACCCTTCCATCTAGAAGAAAATTGATGCTGCACTCTTGATAAAAAAAGAACTCTTCAGGTTTGCTTTGTATATGTGTAGATATTTCATGATATCAAATTATTGACTGTTTTCTGTGCAATTAATACAATTCCTTCTAAATTTGCATGAAAATATAGAAAAAAATTGGAACAGAAGTTCATAGCTAAATTTTCTTTTGGCTGAACCTGGTGATGATTGATTATTACTATTTTGTTAGCTCATCATGCGGTGTGATATTTTCATTGGTAGCAGCTGTGTTTGTGGAATTGCCTCCTTGGCAGTAGCTATGGTAGATCAAGAAAGGAGTTGAGGTCTAAGCAAGGACGCCTCCATCCACCGCAGCGGTGCTTCCAGCAAATCGTAGACCAGCGGTTGGTTTCACGCTGCACCTACACCTTGGCTCCACACTTGCACATCCACCCTCAACTCCAAGAAGGCCTCCACAATCGACAAGGTGCACATGCTTGCCTCTTGTTTGATTTCTTCATGCTTGCTTCAGTGTATAAATTTGACCAAAATTTTATTTGTGGATGCATAAGAGCAAAACACTGTAGCGGTTTGTTCATTCAATTGTGAATATGCCCACCTAAAATGTTCTTGGAAGTAGTTTGGCTTTGTTCATTCAATTTTAGGTGTGCACTCTACTGCACCAGAAGAAATAGTTTCAGGTGCACTCTACTGCACTAGAAGAAAGAGTGCAAGAAAGAACTGGGAAGTAGAACCTGAAGAATTGGAACTGGGAAGTAGAACCTGAAGAATTGAAGGGGACCTCAGTTGGTCAGTTGGCTTGTTTCTGCTCCACTTCATTTCAGGTCCTTACTAACAAGCAACCAAGGTCCAGTTTTTTAAGGATCTTTATGGATTATTAGTGCTACATGACCAAACTCTTCGGAAAAAAAACCAATATAATGAAATATTTTTTCCTTGCTCCCGTAAAGCTTCATATGTGGAGGGTGAGCTTGCTTCCCTGCATTGCTGAAATTCAATTTTTGAAATATTCCTACTTTCCTGTTTCTTGGTGCTTTATAATTGTTGTGCTTTTGTTTGGAGAGTGCGCTTGAATTAATCATAGAAGTAGATTACATTAGGAATTCGTGTAAGCAGCTTTTATAAACAAAACATATGTAAACGTTTTTATGCTCATATGTTATACATGCATGTGGACTTGCTATATTGTAAATTGAGATTTAATTTTCTTATCAATATTAAAATTTGTATTGTAGAATTGGTACTCATCTGCTATAATGCCTTTTCATCTACTCTGTTTACCTAAATGATGACAGATTTCCATCTTCTGATGCCACTGGTGCGACGCGCGAAGTCATTTCCACCTAAACTGGACTATTTGGAAGCTATCTGATCCACAATCACATGTACTTCACTGAACTTCCAAAGAACATTTTTTCTGCTGCTTACCTTAACTTACAAATATAATCGCAGATTCCCTTTAATGGCACCACTGGTGTAGCGCGCGAAGCGCGCGTTTGCCTCTAGTAAGGTAAAAAGGACAGCAAGATACCGATCTTGGACTCCACTGAAGACACATCCTGCAGTAACAATGCAGAGTTGAACAATAGACTTCCGAACAGAAACAAATTTTCCACCGATCCAGCCCAAAGTGGGGATGATTCAAAGAAGTCAGCACGGGATCCAGATAATCACAAACCAGATTCTTCTGGTTCTATACATAAGAAGGTAAAACAACTTGTATGTTGCACTACATTCTACGTGTTTCGCTAACTTTAGATCCGCTAGATTCATAATACCAGTTGGTGTTGCGTGGTACTCCCTCTATTTTATCATATTATAATAAGTCAAACTTTTTCTAAAACTGCTTTGTTTGACATTTCAATGTATGCAGGATGAAATGTTCGTGAAAGAGAACATCAGACCACTTTGCAAGAGTGGTGTAATTACCGTCGAGCAGTATAGGTGGGCCGTTGCGAAAACAACAGACAAGGTCATGAAATACCATTCTGACGCTAAAAATGCGAACTTTCTGATCAAGGAGGGCGACAAGGTGAAAAAACTCGCCCTACAGTATGTTGAGGCAGCTCAGCAAAAGGTTACATGACACAGCCGAATCCGTACAAATGTAGATCGTGGTAGTTGCCAAAATGACAATTCAGCAATACATAAACTCTGCAGGGGCATGGCCAAATGTAATTCGTCTTCCTATTTTTTTTTTTTACAAAAAAAAAAGTCGACTGGTTGTTGTTCGAGATTGCCATTGCGACTTGCAAGCAGCGACTGCATCACGGAATCAAAGGTAAAAAAAAAAAGATTGGAAGGGGCAAAACCTAAAAATTAGTTTAGACCATATGAAAACGCACGATTGTTGGGAAGAATTTCGATAACTGTAGATTTACACGTGCTTCAGACTAAATTAAGAAGTGTGCAGCTCGTATTTAGTTGATCGTACTGAGCAACCAAGACAACGTATGATCAACATTTGACAATTCCAGGTCGTGTTTGACGTGGAGAATTTCTCCACACTGGCAAGTGAATGAAACGCAAGAGCCATTTCAATGAGCTGCTCCTGATCTGTATTCATGCCTGATAGGGCCACCACCTTTAAAAGAGCTCTAACATAGAGTACATTAGCTTTAGGCTCTAAACTTTCTCGGCTTTCTGCATATTAACTGTCTCCTGTTGGATGGTACAGTGGTCAGTAAAACCGAGATTAGTAATCGATTGTGAATTTGTGATTCAGATAGAGATCATAAGGCTTGTCATGACGCAACCTCGTATGGCATTGAAATATATTTTGACGGGCCCTAGCCTTAGCTAGTACAAAGTGAAGTACGCACTGAAACAAAGTGTGTTTTTATCTGGTGCAAACTTTAGTCTACTACTAGTGTTTTGTAACAACATACATGAGGAAGCTATGAAAAACTGTTTAAAAGGAATAGCTTATTAAACATGTCACTATGTCAGGTTCAACAAGGCACGAGCTGAGACGAGAATTTTTTGAAACATTCAATTTTGCTATGATTTACCCCTTTCTATCAAAATATATTTTGAGACATTGCGAAGATGAATATATATACTAAAACAGAGACAGTCCAGCACTATACACGAGGACTTGAAGGCATACAAGCTGTACTAGTAGTATGATCCCAGGAAGGCATTAAATTGTACAGACAGCCTCAAGCACCAGTAATCATTCATCAGCGACATATAAAGCAAAACTGCACATTCAAATCTACATTGTCCATGAGATCTCCAAGAATCAAAAACTTTGGTTCTCCTGCTGGTACAGCTGCATGCATGCACTTGCACGCGTTAAACTGAATTGTTTCTTGTTGTAAATGCATAAAAAGATGGAACAATCTCCATAGAAAACCGTCATCAGTAAGCCCAGATGGAAGAATATGGTCTTCTATACTTTCCTGGCAACGCATGAAGGATTTGGCTACAGACGAATAGAAGTGGAGTAAGAAGCCAGAAGAATCTTAGATAATCAAATATCAATTTGAAGTTGTTTGCTCAAACTTTTGCAGCATCTAACGACCACAAAACTGTCTAGATAAATATTGTTCCAAGGAAAAAAAAAACTTTTGTCTGTGGCTCAGCAGTGGGGCACTACCTCAATATTTACTGGAGCAACAACCGTCTAATAACTGGTGTTTCGTAGAGACCATTTGTTCACTGAACCAGCGTGATACTGACCCAATTCCCTGGACATGTTTTGATTCGTCCACCCAGGAAAGTACTTTTTCAACGTTCGCATTCCTGTTAATAAAGACATATTATTATGATACATCTTTTTAGATAAACAACATAAGTGTCAACAGCATATTGTAGGATGGAAGCGATATGTAAAATTAACCATATAATTCCCATCACGAAAGGAGTGAAAGCACTCATCCATGAGTATGGTACTAGATAAAATTCCATAACTAGAGTAAAAAATGGTGCAGGAAATGAAGGAACATTTAAGATAGCTATAGAGAGCTAAACTCGTACAGCAAACAACGATTGACTTAGAAAAGAACATTATCCTTTCATTTACTTAAAAGTTACAAGGGAGGAGCAGGTGGCGGGGCCATAGTTTTCTATTAGATTCAATATCAATCTAATCTAAAGGTTTAGAATATAGCACCCACCAATTTAAATGAAAATCAAGGGTTAGATGTTTCTTTGTCACGTGACAGTTTAGGAGTATTTGTAGAGTGCCACGTGACGATCTAGGAGCGTTTATAGGAAGTTTAATGGACTTTTAGTATATAATAGAAGATAAAGATAGATAGATATATCCCCAAGGAAATAAACTTACAATAATCTCCTCTTAGTCTCTTCACTCTCTCCATAGCATTCCTTTCCCATGATGAAGAGCGAGCTTCCTGTTATATCTATTTTGTTGTAGTCTGTGTTTGTCATCAGTAAATGGCAACCGTCAATAAATACACGAAGTAACAGCAGTGGGACTTAAAAATATTTGTTCTTAAAGCAGATAACAGTGTAAGCTTAAGTGATGATGAACAAAAGAAAGCTAAATCAGGGACATCGCATCATACTCTTAACAGGACAAGAAGACGGCAGTAGGTGAGAAGGGTAACAAAGTAAGAGCAGTAAATTGACTATGACATCAAGCAAGCACGCTTCAAAGCAAGCAAGAATGTGAGTGTGGAGGGTGGAGATACCTATTCTCACTCTGAGGATGTGGGCAATCTTGCTTCTTTCAGGGCTTCCATGTTTTCTAAATTTCTTCTTCAACTCTGAACCACATTCCGAAATATCCAGCTCCAATAGAGAGGTGGGAAAATCTGGAAGTGAACCGAGGAGTTGGCCAACACCAGATAGCGTCAATTCCTGGAGGGAGGTTAGGTCTCGCATGCTGGGTTGGAGAGATTCTAAGGACTTGACTTTGCGTATGTGTAGGGATTTGAGAGATGCACTGTTCTGCAGCAGCCAACGATCAGGTAAGCTCTTCATCTGTGACGCATCTTCAATTCCTAAGTGTTCAGTGTGGCAGAGACTCTTGAGAGGCTCAACAAGCAGCAGGGATGGAAGATCAATTGTAAGAGAGCTGATACGCAGGGAACTTCTTGAATCCACCAGATGCTCTTCTTCACCACCAGATACATATGGATTTACGGATGAACCAAATTTTGTGAGTTTAGCACAAAGTCTGATTGTTAATTCAGAGAGGGATGGAAGGGATTCAAGCCCACCCAAGGTTGACAGATTCTCACATCTCTCTATGGTGATCTTCTTCAATGAGGTGAGATTACTGAAAGCTTCTGCAGAGGAGAGGGTTACCAGGTTCGAGCAGTTATTCAAACTCAACTTGTAGAGGGATGGAAGGGATCCAAGCCCACCCAAGGATGACAGATTCCCACATCTCTGTATGATGATGATCTGCAGCGAGGTGAAATTCCTACTGAAAACTTCTGAGGGGGGGAGGGATACCAGGTTCGAGCAGTTATTCAGATTCAATACGGAGAGATTGATGAGTTGTTGCTCTTGCAGTGACACAACCACTATACGCTCATAGTCACCACATGATCTGATATATAGATATTTAAGTGATGGTGGCAGGAACATTTCCCCAGCACCTCTCGGTGCCCTCAATTCGGGACAGCCTCCTATTCTTAGAGATTTGAGCATATTCATTGCTTCAAATGATATTGATGCAGACTCCAGATGTATACAGTTGTCGATGTGCAGGTTTCTTAGAGCTACCATGTGCTGCTTCTGCTCAAGAAAGCTGTCTTCCAGGGAACTTAAGCATGGACAATCCTTGATAACAACCTCCTGCAATTGGGCTAAAATTGTTTCATTGCTCTCGCTGCATATCTTGCCCATCCTTGGAAGTTTAGTCCAATTAACGTCCATTATTAGAAATAATACCAGACTAGGAGGTAGAAGAGCTAATTCCTGCAGCTTTGGGCATTGATGTATGTTCAGAGTATGAAGACTTGGAGGTAGCAACAGCTCTATGGAACTACTACTAGACATATGAGAATGCTGGCCAATCTGCTGTAGCTTTGGAAGATTTATCAACGAAAGATATTTGAGCAGTGCTAGCTCTCCAAGTGAGGGTAGTTGTTCCCAGTTTATACAGCTTTCTAATTCGATTGATACCAGGTTTTTGACTGAAAGTTTCTCAATCCAAACTGGAACGACGCACCCTTCATAGCCACAAATTCTTAGATTCCTGATATTAGTGTGTGGCTCAAGGTGTTTAAGAACCAACTTGTCTACAGTGCCATGTTCACCAGTATGCGGTGACCACTCAAGAGACAGAGAATGGAGATGCTGTTTTTCATTCAGTTTAGCATCGATGGCCTCTTCGTGGTTCTCAATATTCTCAACACCTTGAATATTTAGCTCACGAAGACAATGTAAGTTCTTGATTGAGCTCACTTTGTTGCCCCCACTTTCTTTCAAATGGTATATACTCAATCTCCGAATTGATTCGAGTCTGCTTATAGGCAGAATACCATCAAATTTGAATATATCCCTCCCATACCCATAGGCTACATGTCGCAAACGATAAAGGTTCAACATAAATCTCTCTTGTTTTGCTACACACAGCAAGCTCCTACGACAAGGAAATACCGTCGACGGGAAGAGAAAAGAAAGTACCAACAAGTGATAAAGTTTGGCAATATGATAAATCCCTTTTGATGAGATGTCACATATGTCGATGTAGCGAAGGTGTTTCAACTTTCCAAACTTGCTGGAAAAATCAAATCTTATTCTCAACCTTGAATGAAATAGCCGTAATGATTTTGTGCTTTCAATGATTTTTTGAAGTGTATTCTTTGTATCCTTATCAAGCTTAGATTTAGTAACAATGATGATACTACGAAGATTCTTAAATTGGGATATTTTCTTGACCACATCGATAGAAAATTGAGGAATGCATAAAATGGATATGTGTCTGACTGTGTCCCGTATATCTTTAAACTTGACAGGACTAGTTATTCTTGCGCATTCACCATAGGATACATTTCTTGCTAATTCATGCATTAAGTCATGCATGACATAGTATTCTTCTTGGTCTAGACCATATCTATATACTCTGGACTTTAGATCATAGTATTCTTCTTGGTCTAGACCATATCTATATACTCTGGACTTTAGATCAAAGAATGACTTTCTAGTTAGGTCAGCCAATATTCGTTCTCCAATATCCTCGAAATTTAGTGTCTCATTTGTGGCCTGCGGGATCAATCCTGAACACATCCATATATGCACAAGATCTTCCTTGTAAAATTTGTGATCCTCAGGAAATAAGCTACAAAACCTAAAGCAAATCTGTAACTCAGTTGGAAGATGTTGGTAGCTTAATTTGAGAACCTTCATAATGTCAATGTCAGACCCTTTAAAATGTTCCAAGTGTATGTGCAAGAAATTTTCCCAGTATTCGACGGTCATGTTACCTTGCAAATGCCCACAGGTGACCTTAATTACCAAGGGACATCCTCCCAGTTTTCTTGCAATTTGTTCTCCAGTCTTTTTGAAGTGGCTATAGTCCTGCAAATTCAAACCAGAAAACACATGATGGTTGAAGAGTTCAATATTTTCGTCTTCTTCCAGTTCTCCTAATATCAAGCAATCTCTTGCAACTCCCATTGCTTTAGCAGCCATGTCTGCCACGGATGCCATACGGGTTGTCAACAGAATTTTGCTCCCATTCTTCCCAGACCGCAGAGGAGCAAACAACTTTTCCCATTCATCTCTTTTCCCGTCTTCCCAAACGTCATCCATGACAAGAAGAAACTTAACAGAGTTTAGTTTCTCTTTAAGATCTTGCTGTAGTGCTTCCAAATGTTTATTGCTAGGTTCTCCCCTTGTAGCAGATTCCAAAATTTTCCTTGTCACTGAGGTTGCATCAAAACTAGTTGATACAGTAATCCAAATGACCTTGAAATGCTTTACAACCTCATCTTGTTGGCGTATGCTCTGAGCCAAAGTAGTCTTCCCCATACCACCATGACCAATTACTGAGAAGATAGGAACATGATTAGCACTAGGCACAATTTCAGACTCTTTAACTGATGTGTCCTTGGTCAACCACTCAAGAATCCTTTTCTTCTCTGATTCTCGGCCAACAAACTTATCTACCGTTAACATGGAACCTGTCTGACGATCATTGCTGCTAGCCAAATGTTCCAGCTTTTGACTGCTGGAGGTGGCTCCATTGATGCATCTCACAACTTCAAGAAATTTTGTGGTACCTGCAGCAGCCTTGTCTAAACCATCCATAGCTTTCTTTAGCCTCTTGAGTGTACCACGGTGAGTAAATTGATTCACAGACTTATCCAAAACACTGACATCTTTAATGGATTTAACAACTTTATGCTTCCACTTAGCAAGAGGTGAGCCCCAGTCACTAATCTTGTAATCCTTGGCTTTCTCCTTAAGCTCATAGTACTCGAGCTCATCGATGGCGTCCTCGGCTTCCTCGACTGCATCCCTGAGCATCCAGAACCACCGATCAAGCGCTACGCTGTGTTCCTTGAATCGATCTGGATTGACGACATCAAGCACCGCTTGGATCTGCAGCATCCCTTCCTCTAGCTTGTTCTTCATCTCCTCCATGCTTTTAGCGCTGAGGTAGCCATCAAGGTAGTTTAAGGCCCTGGTGATAATCTCCTTGATGACAGGAGCTGCCACCGATTTCCCAGCAAACACCACTGCAGCAGAAGTAGCCATGGCGGCGTGGAGAATTGCTGGTTGCTAGAGAAAGCTTCTGTTGAAGCTGGAGAAGCAGCTATGTGGATGAATTGTTTTCCTTTTTCAAATGGATTGCGTAAAGTCTCATACTCAATTTGTGGTTGTTGTATCCCTGTAATGCCTATTCATCATTGACGGGCTAGATATTTTGGGTCATGGGTTGTTGAAGCATCGTAATCAGTGATTGTTCTTCTGGCCCGCCAGGCTTGACCATCTTTATCATGAAACTGCCATACAACTTCCAGTAATTTAGATACCATATGTATAGGTCAAGCTGTTCTCATGGTAAGTTCAGTGCAACTACACTCGCTGAACTCAATCAGTAGATGCAAAAGCTTTATGCATTCTACCTGGATTCACAATTGCTTCCCAAATCACAATGATGATGAAACACATTATACCTGGAATCAGAAGCTCCAGCTCACACAGGCGCACAAACATGCCAGCACAGTGCTTGCTACTCCTCTTGGCCTCCTCATCTGTAAACTGTAATGCCCCAGTTTTCACGATGCATTAAAATTTTTTTTAATAAAAACCTACTAGTGAATATCTTCTTTTCTAGTGCAATGCTAAAGATTGGTCTCCTTCCTTGGAGTCCTAAAGATTACATCCAAAATTCCTAATTGCACTCACATCATGAAATTGGAATACAACTTCAACTTCAATTTGGTCTTCTAACCTGCCAGGCTTCTCCTTATCTACATCATGAAATTGCAATACAACTTCCAGTAATAAAGATACCATATGTATGGACCAAACTGCTCAACGTCAAGGTTAGGTCAGTGCAACTACACTCGCCGAACTCAATCAGTAGATGCAAAAGCTTTACGCATTATAACTGGAATCTCAATCACTTCTATACATCATACCTGAAATTGCCAACTCGAGCTCGCATGGGCGCACAAACATGCCAGCACAGTGCCAGCAACTCCTTTTGTGCCTCTTCTTCTGTAATGTCCCAATTTTCACGAGGCATTAAAAAAATATTTTAATGAAAACCAATTCATGAATATTTGGTTTTCTAGTGTCAGTGCTAAAGATCTCAGTTTGATCTCCTTCCTGGGAACCCAAATTTAACTCCTAAAAATTCCAATTCCGAAATTCACAATTGCACTTACCATGGCTTGTTCCCAAGATCGACAGTATATGCTGGTACATTAATTTCTAACAAGATTTTTAGCACAGTAGTATTACCTGACAAGATTTTTTTAAGAGAGAGAGAGAGAGAGAGAGAGAGCTACGAAACCAAACTATTGATTACACCCTGACTAATTTGGGTTCTACAATTGAAATAACACAATGAACCCAACCCTAAATCAAAATCACCAGTCGTCAGATATCACCTTTTTCATCCTCACAACTACAAAGAGAGCAACCTCACTGTTAAAATTCTCACTTCGATCAATAGTCCAATTTTTCTTTACTCTTTATATATATTTTTTTGAGGGCTTTGTTTACTCTTTATATTCTTGTGAAGATAAATGACGTCCTCTGCTTCCTCGATTGCATCCCTAAGCTTCCAGAACCACCGATCCAACACTACGCTGTGGTCCTTGAAGTGATCTGGGTTGACAACATCAAGCACCGCTTGGATGTGCAGCATCCCTTCCCCAAGCTTGTTCTTCATCTCTTCCATGCTTTTAGCGCTGATTTAGCCATCAAGGTAGTTTAAGGCCCTGGTGATAATCTCCCCGATGACAGGAGCTGCCACGGATTTCCCTGCAAACACCACTGCAGCCGAAGTAGCCATGGCAGCGTGGAGAACTGCTGGTTGCTAGGGCTGTTGAAGCTGCAGAAGTAGCTATGAGTGGAGATAATGTAGAGAGAGAGAAAACAAACACAGGTGATGCTTAAACCACTTTCCTCTTTGAAATGGATTGAATAAAGTTTTATACTCAGTTTGTGGTTGTTTTCTTCTGCCGTGTTGTGCTTATTCTTTTAATTGTTGTATAAAAAGGAGTTATAATTGATGTAATCTGTTTTACAGATAAAAACGCTTAGATATAATATGTTATTATCCAACTATCATGTCTCTTCTAACTGTTTCATATTTTCATACATAATAATATCATCATTTGCAACATAGATTAGAACAAAAGTCGTTTGCCAAATAGCCAAAAGCTGTTGCACTAAACAAGGTTATCATAATGGAACATAATACGAAACAAAGGCCTTGTTTAGTTCCCAAATTTTTTTTCCCAAAAATATCACATCGAATATTTGGACACATGCATGGAGCATTAAATATGGATGAAAAGATCAACTAATTCCACAGTTTGCATGGAAATCGCGAGACGAATCTTTTGAGCCTAATTAGTCCATGATTAGCCATAAGTGCTACAGTAACCCACATGTGCTAATGACAGATTAATTAGGCTTAATTAATTCGTCTCGCGGTTTCCAGACGAGTTATGAAATTAGTTTTTTCATTCGCGTCCGGAAACTCCTTCCGACATCCGGTTAAACGTCTGATGTGACAACCAAAAATTTTCATTTCGCGAACCACACCCAAAGGCACAAAAGAGAAAAAGGGGGGCAGGAAGCTTCACATCGATTTTCAGTTGTCCCCATCCATCTTGTGGGGACCAAGCAAATGAGACACAGACAAGCGTTTATTTAAGCAGAACCCCATTGGTTGGCCAAGATCTGATTATTACAAGCCATAACAGCCTATTAGCGACAAAAAATAATAATTTATACTTAAGTGTCTTTAGCGACTTAAAACCAACGTTGAAAAAGAAACTACACCAAAAATATCATAAAATCAATCTCTGCAATTCACAAGGAAAAGTCACCACGTCACTTTTCTATTGAATTAGTAGTACATACCCTCAGATTACTTGTTCACATTGTCGCTCTCCCAGCTGAGTTCAGTGCTAATCAATTAGTCTCTCAAGTCAAGTTTTATAGTAGGGGTGGTTGCCACATCTAATCTTATATGACATGTTTAGTTTAGGGGCAATTCATCTAGCATTATAGTACTTGCCCTCATGGCGACATCTGCAGCATTATTTCACTTTTGGGTCAAGGGTTGTTGAAGCATTGCAATCAGTGAACACATAATTTTTTTTAAAACCAACATTCTTCCTATGCATGATCGAAAACCACGAGAAGAATGCTACAACAAAAAAAACAATAAAAGAAAAAGGAAACCACGAGGAGAAATCGAGGGAATCCATCCAGGGTCCGGATTTAATTCAACCGATGCATACGGAGAGAGAGCACCTGGTTGTCGCGGATCGGATCGAGGCACGCAGCGGCGGCGTGGATGTCGTCAGCAGCCGTAGCCACGATTGGGGATGGATCCAGTGTTGACTTCTCCCCCTTCGCTGGGTCCGGCGAAGAGTGCGGGGGCATGCGCTAGATCGGACGGGAGCCAGCGGCGGCGGTGGTGGCTGTTGGAGGTTGGGGGCGCAGAGCAGCGGCGGCTCCGGCAATGGTGCACGACGGCGGCGACCATCGCGGCGGCGGCGGTAGCAACTCGGCTAGTGGGCTTAATGAGAAGAGGAGTGTACGAGACTGACACGTTGGGCCCACGTGTCAGTTGATGCCCATGTAGTTCTACGGAATTGAGGATGAAAATATAGGCCGTGTTTAGTTCGTGTGTGCCAAAATTATTTTGAGTATACGAACACATATTTTAATTAAGTATTAAACATATATTAATAATAAAACAAATTACAGATTCCGCATGTAAATTGCGAGACAAATTTATTAAGCCTGATTAATTCATCATTAGCAAATGTTTACTGTAGCACTACATTGTTAAATCACGAAGCAATTAGGCTTAAAAGATCCGTCTCGCAATTTACACACAATATATGTAATTATTTTTTATTTTGTCTATATCTAATACTCCATGTATATGTCCAAACATTCGATGTGACAGGATGAAAAGTTTTTGCGTAGGAACTAAACAGGTAGATTCAGGGGTGTAAAGTTTCGGCTTGTCGCATCGGATATTATATAGGGTGTCGCATGGGGTGTTTGGGCACTAATAAAAAACTAATTACAAAATCCGTCATTAAACCACGAGACGAATTTATTAAACCTAATTAATCTGACATTAGCAAATGTTTAATGTAGCACCACATTGTCAAATTATGGAGCGATTAGACTTAAAATTTTCATGGAGCAAATGTTTACTTTACCATTCCCATATTTTCCCTATGAAATGTCCAAGGGATCTCATTCAGAATAACATTCTCAGTTAATTCTTTTTCAATCAATGGCAAGTTCCGTACCGATACAACAGGGCACTCCATTTCTCATTTTGATTTATTTTTATCTTTACCTTTTTTTAACAAACTTATAAATGTGTGTCTTATGATAGAAACCGGAGATGTAATTCATTTCCATTATAAAAAAAAAAAAGATACAACAGGGCACTTGCTGCAGAAAGCGCATCCGATGGGGTGTGTTAATTTAATCTTTATCAGGTTCGAACGGATAGGTCCATGAATTTGTAAAATAAATTCATTGAAAATAATGTCCAAATCTCGGTTGACCGGTCCGGCAATGTGGCGCTCTACAATAGTACACAGTATCAGAAAAGAAAATATTTACTGCAGTTTTTCCCTTCTCTTTCTCATTTATTTCCCCTTTTGTCATAAGCACACACATTATATTTCGGAATTGCTACAAAACTTGCGACAGTTTTCTGGTGGGAAAACTGTCAATTTTTCAGTCGTCGGATTTACTCCGAGATTCGTGCGTGCGAGACAAAAGAAAATAGCAAAAAGCAGTACGCAATATTGGGAATCGATCCTTTCCCCTCCAATTAACTAGAGTAGCATCCCAACCACTGAGCCAGCTGAACTGTTGATGTTGAAAGTAGAGTATGCTTACATACTAGCAGATCCCTATTTTTTTGGATAATCTTATTATATTTCTATTTTCTTTGTGGGCTTGCTAGCAATGATGCTGGTGTTGGATACAAATGCTAAAATTTTTTTTGAATGTTTTGGTACCTAGTTTTCGTCGAACGTCCTATAGGTATTGTCATCGTGCTTTAATATACTTACATAACACTTACCCTCTAGTTATAGAGTAATTACGTAGCAGTTACACCCTAGTTACAGAGTAGTTACATAGCAGTTACACCCTAGTTACAGAGTAGTTACATTATGTAAAATTAGAAATTACATTTTTTTTTTCATGAGCATGCATACTAGAAGCATGCGTACTAGCTTGTACTAGTGTGGAACCGTTTCCCTGTAACGGTTGATGATAGATCCTGTAGTTAAAAAATTTGAAAGTTTTGAACCTCAAAAACTGTCGACAACTCACTAGCCAGTCCCTTATATTTTCTTCTACATAAGCAAAAACAAAAAAATGTTGAGGGAGGTTGGGAGACGATCAGAAAGCATCCCCAGCCGTCCATCGCCGATCCGACGGTCCACATTCACTCTCACCTCACCTGCCCTCGTTTCTTCCGTCCCCTACACAGTACACACCTACCCGAGGAGGAGGAGGAGGTGGGGTGGCCATGGCGGCGGCGGAGAAGACGAAGCCCGTTCTTTACAGCGAGTGGATGAGCTCGTGCTCCTACAGGGTCCGGATCGCCCTCAACCTCAAAGGTAACCAGCGAGACCAGTGGCCGCGTCTACTGCTTGCTTCTTGGATGGTGGATTCCGTTCCATGGCCTCGGGGGAGATGGGGATAATGTGGACCGGTTTCTTGGTTTGATTGGATTGGGGGAAATTGATGTTGTTATTAGAAGAACTCTTAGTTAGTTCAGAGGATTGGAGGAATGCCTAGGATTGGATGGATTGGGTGCTTCAAACCTGCAACTGCAAGTTACACGTGTGTCTCGGCCAAGGGGGGAAAAGAGAGAAATTCATTTCGTTGATTATTAAAGATTCACTAGCTAGTGGGTTTCAGCACTAGTATTATGTCGACTACTAGCAATATGATGCGGCTCGTGTATAAGTTCTTCAGTCTGACGAGAACTCGCTGTTGTGTTGGCTAGGTAGCTTGTCAGCAATTTACCAGTTGTATATGGGCAATTTTTTTTAGACGTGGAGGGATATGTGGATTGCAGTTATTAGATTAGTTCTTTGCAAGCTACGGGATTCAGGAGTTACTGCTGAAACTTGAATGATTTACTCTGTGGTTGTTGTTTTGGAGCTACCAAATAACCTAGTGATCGATTGGAAGTTTGTGGTGGTTGAGGTTGTGCGTTCGTTCAATGCCCCCATTCTCCTTTAAAACATGCATAGATAGATCTTCCTGCATATTTCCATAATATATGCCTTTTTAATGCTCTAATTGAACTATTTCTTTGTAATGAAGATATTGATTATGAGTACAGGGCAGTGACACGGGGTGATCCAGGTCAGTAATATAAATCTTCTATGTCACAATGTTCGGCTCATTGGCTCTCTGAATATGATATGTGATTAAGCCTGCTAATGGGTTGGGTTGAAGTGGGCAAAATGGACTGGTTTTAAGTTTGGGTTGTCTTTGGTTGGATGGAAATGGGCTGAGGAGGCTAATGGGTTGGGGCGGATTGGTCCACAGGTGGAAATGGATTGGACTGGATTGGTTTTGGGTATAAATTTTCGGGTTCAGATTGGATTTGATCCATGGATTCTAGAATGGGTTCGATCCAGTCTGTATGTTTCTTCGATACTGCATTGACTGCGCCAATGCCGCCGCCCGTCCGCAACCTGCCTAACCCTTGCTTCGTCTGTTGTTTCCCATTCGCGAATCATGACGTAGAGAGAAATGGTGTAGTAAGCTAGTAATAAATGATGCAGCCTGCATCAATTTTAAGAGGAAGAACAGGACAAGAGATCATCAGATCAGTAGCCATGAGCAGATGAACTGCAAGGGAGTTTTGATTTCAAGTATCCATGTAACTAAATCTCACGAAAGTGATCAGCTTCTCTCTTTCTGCTGAAATCTTCAGAAAGGCAGGCATGAAGGATTGAAGAGCTAATATATCTTGGTCTTCTAGGGCTTCAGTGGAAGCCTATATTGTTGTGAGGCTGCAGCTTGACGAAAATAATCAATCAAACCCAACCCATTCTGAATATGCAGAGATAAAAGTAATCAGCATCAGTTTTTAACCACAAGCAACAACATGAGTAACTAGTTAGTAAATAAATAATTAAACAGATGATCAAGCACGAAAAGATCATTTTTGCTGAAGATTTTGGAAGCTTACCGAGCCTATCAAACATATGAGGCATGACGACTGCAAATAAACACGTAAAATCATTAGTGACTGGTTCTAATGAAAAATAACAACAAATCGAGAAGGAAATGGGGATTAATTAGCAGGCTAAGCAGCTTACCTCTGTTCCATCATCGTCAGCATTCTCGTTCTTCGGAATTGAGATCGGCAAGCAACGGCCCTGCTCCTCAGAAGCCGGCGACGCAGCTGCCTGCTTCCTGCAGTGAATCCATGCCAGACTCCATGGGTTTGAAATGGATTCAACCCACTTGGCTACAATGGGTTGGGTTGGATTGGTTTTAAATCTCCTGTGGGTTGGATTGGTTTGGATGCTAGAGGTGGGAAAATGGAGCGGGCTGGTTTGTTAGAGTGCTTTCACAGGAGGTGGATTGGGTTGGTTGTGGGGTGGATTTTAGCCCATTAGCAGGCTTATATGTGATAGCAAGGAAATGGTAACTATTATCATAAATTATATCTAGATTGATAGTTCATTAATGTCAGAAATATATGTTACCTATTAATATTTCTAAGTGTCTCACTAATTCACCACCTAAAAACTACTTAAAAATTTCAAACAAAATGAAATGTGACACTTTGTATTGTCAGTCATACATTACTTTGACCATTCTCAATGTTACCATGCTGTAGATTATGGGAAGATCAATCCAATTAAGTATGTGCCAGCATTAGTAGATGGGGATTTCACTGTTTCTGATTCTCTAGCAATCATATTGGTATGTTGTGGTTTTTCAGGACATAGTTAATCTTTTTTTTTAATTCATATCTCTAGCATTAGTGACTACAAGTCTTGCTTTCTGTTGAGCAGTATCTTGAAGACAAATATCCCCAGCATCCTCTTTTACCTCAAGATCTAACAAAGAAAGCTCTTAACATGCAGGTAAACATTTTACCAAGAGTTTTGAGTGAATATATTTTTCATGCTATATTTTGCACTGAACATTACGAATATAAAGGGGGTAAAGGACCAATTGTACGATACAGTTATGTTTAGAGACTACAAGTGGTTGTTTATTTGTTTTAATATATGCTTTTATCTGTAATCTTGAGCACCATATTTTGTATAAATAATGCATGCTATTTTGTTTGCTGCAGATTGCAAATATCGTGTGTTCAAGCATCCAACCTCTTCAATGCTATGCTGTAATTGTGGGTTGACCTGCAACTGGCTGTTTTGCTGAATTGTATTGTCATCTTTTTCAGTATTAGTGCAATGATTTATGTGCAAATTTATTTGTGCTACACCTATGAAGGGTTTAGCTGATGGCAAAATGAGCGCCAACGAGAGCCTTCAGATAGTTCAGCATTACACTGACAAGGGATTTAGAGGTGTGATTTCTCGTACTCTATTATAGATGTTCTCCATCACTTCCTATTGTTTTCATCCTCAAGTACACATTTCTTGACACTGCCTGAAGCCTAGTGGCAGAATAAAGTGTAATAGTACAACGATGACATTCCTTGTGCATAATATAGTAATATTGTTTATCTCTTTCGCTATATTTTCTACTCTTGTTGCCTTACTTATTACTCGCTGATTTTTACGCTGGTCCACTCTTACTCTTCACTTGATTTGCATCAGCAATTGAAAAACTTCTGGAAGGATGTCGCAGTAAATATGCTACTGGAGATGAAGTCCAATTGGTATGTGTTTTTAACTGAAGATTTTTTTTTTCTTGATGGACAGTACTTGTTTTGTCTTGGCAATTTATTTCATAAACAGAGTGCATCATTGTAATTAATATTAGGATCACCATTTACATATGTTTTTTCGTCCATACAGTATTAAGCTACTCATCACATCTATTCCCATCAAGCTCCCGCTACACTTGATACAGCTAATATCACTGCACTCTTTACTGAAAATTATCATCTTCGATGCTTAAACCACTGCAATATACACTGGAAGTTATTGTCTACTCTTTTCTGTGTACAGGCGGATGTGTTTCTAGCTCCCCAGATTCACGCAGGAGTAACACGTTTCCAAATTGATATGGTAGGGAACATCTCATATGCTGTCCTTCATTTTAAAATCATTGTCAGTCTTGAGAAAACTATTTAGACTACCTGGTCAGAAACTAATGATGGCAATTATTTTTTTAATTATCAGTCAAAATACCCAATTCTGGCGAGATTTTACAAGGCCTATATGGAACTTCCAGCATTTCAAGCTGCGGTCCCTGAAAACCAACCAGATGCACCTTCATCCTGATAATTGAAGGGTGCTGCTCCATCAAGATGCCTGCGGTAATCAAAGTATATGATTTTTTTAGTCATACATGCAGATTAATAGAGCTGCTGGTTTTTCCAGTATCTATAGAAGCACCCCAATTTCAGAAAATCTAAATTACCAATTTCGTTTTTTTTTTCCTTTTTAGTGGAAGTCTGCAAGGCTCCATGAAGTATACCCACGACATCATGCATTTCAAGCTGCACATCCTCAAAACCAATCAGATGCACCTCTATCCTAATAATCAGGATTCTAAGCGAGCCGTATACAATGATATTCATGTAACTTTTAGTTAAAAAACTAGGAAGGAAGCCCGCGCAGATGCGCGGGCATGTTATTTATTGATTGTAAAAAGAATGCTTTAAGAAATCCTCCCTCATCGTATTTGTTATATGTACGATAAACTACATTATAATTAAGAAATTTGAAAAAGAATATTCTATACTGTGAAATAGTTTATAGTCTTTGATATACTGAATTTCACTCATATTAAACTAAAATCACTTTGTCCCGATTACATCTACACCGGCCAGTCACGATTATTTATTATCATTGTCCTGAATGTTATGTTTGGGTAACTTGTAAATTAAGGGCTAGAACATAGTCCCACACACCTCTTTTTAATCAAAACATTTACTTGAGGTTTTTATAAGAAAAAGGTGACAATTTATTCAATTCCATTGTCCAACAATTTACCTTAAAATATCTCGGTGGTAAGAATCATAATCCCCTCCGCCCCTCCGCTTTCTCCCTCCCCTCCCCATCGGCGGTGACATCCCTCTCCCCCCTCCCCTTCCTGTCTCGCTAGCATGGCGCGACAGCTGTACATTTCGTGGTACGGAGTGACGACGGTGAGGGTATAGCATGAAAGACGTTTCCTTGGCACGGCACAACGACAACGGCAATATGGCGCAACGACGGCGTGGGCACGGCCAAAGCTATTTCGTCGGGGCGGTGCAGCGACGGCGGGGGTACAGCGTTGGGACAACGATGACAGCATGGCAACAACCCATCTCCCTCTCCCACTCAGCCTCTTCATTTTCACTGTCAAATGCGGGAGATGTTGGCGGCGGGGAAATGGGCTCAAGGACGACAACGGTGGATCCAGGAGGATGATGGCAGTGGTGGTGTGGTTGGCAAGTTCAGCTCGATTCGAGCCAGCTTTCTTTTTTTTTTCTCGTGCAAAGCTAAAGGTGTTTGTTCTATTTTCCTCATAGGTGTCGGTTGCTGGTATTGATATTGATAAATTGGTGCCGGATTTTCATCCTACGATACAAATCGGCACATATGGCATCTTCTGTAGTCGTGTTAGGATGTTAGGTGACTTCTAATCTAATCCATTCATCTTCTTTAAAATCCATGCGGTTTTTTCTTAAGCGCATCTCACATAGTAAAACTATTTTTATTCGGCGAATAGTAGGAGTACACACTTACACAAGATTTTTTTTTTTGGCTTTTTTGCCCAGTGAACAATACTATGTATTATACGTACGCGGGATTTTTTTTCCCGGTTTGTTAAGTGTTATTTTCCTAATAGATCTCTGATCTAATGGTATAAAATAACTGGTCTATCGATTTAAGTGAAAATCAAGGGTCGGATGTTTTATATTTTTCTCAGAATATTTAGGATTTCCTATTATAATTACATATTTTTTATACTAAAGTGAATGATCAAATATATGCTCAAATATCAATAGCATAAAAAATCATAGGTGAGACCGATATATTGTAGGGTATTCAATATAAAACTAAATAAAGAAAAGGTTAAATGGAGAGTAAAAAAAGTGGGGCGCATATACGTTACATGCGTACGGATGAGGGAGGCGTACGTACACGCGGGGTGAGATGAGAGAGGGAGGAATAGCTTCTTTTTTATTCTAACCTAATGGTCTAAAATAATGTGGAACCACCTATTTAATTAAAAATCGAGAGCTAAATGTTGCCTCCATATAGCGGTATAGGAGCATTTTTAGAAATCTCACGTGACGGTTTAATAGCGTTTCTAGGAATTTTAATGGATTTTTAAGTATATTGAAACTATGGTTCTAACATACATATGAATTGAATTTATAATTTAAAAGCTACAATTGTTGAAAGATTGTCTATTTTTTTTGTAAAACCCATAAAGGTCATGCAGCCCTTGAAGTGCACAATGAGCTGAGCTTAGTCTAACCGAGTTGAAAATAAGTTGGGATTAGATATCATTTTAGTTACCATACATAAAAAGTGAGAGTTCGTTAGAAATGAAAAAAAAACACAGTTCGTTAGAAATGAAAAAAAAAAACACAGAGAGAGAGAGAAGGAAAGGGAGGTTGGGTGTAGATCCGTACACGTACACGCAAAACAAACGATTGGAAATTGGGATTTGTTTTTAATTTACAGATAGATCTGATGGTTCAGGATATTAGACCCACTAATTTACTTAAAATCAAGGGAGCATGTTTTTTATTTTTACTAATTTATTGAAATGTCATGTATCAATTTAGGAGTATTTGTAGGAATGCCACGTGGCGATACGAGAGCGTTTATAGGTATTTCAGTTTTTTCTTCACCTGGCAAAATATATGCAATACCGATCTTGATGTATTTATTTAATTACAAATAAAAATAGCACAAATGAATTTAATGCTGTATATAAATTGAGAATCATGATTATTTAGCTATTTAAAATTAAAACTATTTTATAATGAGTTTTTAGAAAATAGGAGAAAAAGGGGAGGGCATGTGGAATACGTTGCACATATGTACGTACTTACGTACGGTGGCAAGTACTGCAGGGGAAGGGAAGGTTACAAATTCTGCGAGATAGATCTAATAGGCCCATAGGTTGGTTTGAGTATCTATTCCTTTAAATCGATCTAATGGTTAAAAATAATAGGTCTACTGATTTAAGTAAAAATCAATGGTGAGATGATTTTCTTTTTCTAGTATTTTTTTCTAATTTATTAGAGCGCCACGTGGCGACTTAGGAGCGTTTGTAGAGCGCTACGTGGCGGCTTGAGAGCGTTTATAGAAAGTTTAATGGATTTTTAGTATATAATAGATTGGATGAGTAGTTCAATGTTTCCTCTAGTCTCCAGTGCCATACATGTAATTTCAGTGTAAAATGTTCAGTGTAAAAAAGATAGTGGGACATGAATTACCTGTGACCCACAACATTATCCATCCAGTACTCCAGTACCTAGGGATATGATATTGTTGTATATGTAATTGATGATGCACTGTCTGAACTTCAGATGCAGTGTGTGACTAGTCCACTGATGATGCACATATACGTATGCACTGACGTAAGCAGAATTGAGTGTTGGTACACATGTAAACACCTCAACTATTCCTGAATAAACTTTCTCATCCTGGTCTGAAGGGTTAAATGAGCAACATTTTTATAAGCAGTAGATTAAAAAAAAAAGTTGCTCTGACTAAGAAAGGGTGAAAGGTATCATAGTTTTTGTCTTCATGTCTACTGAAACCCTATCACATCGGATGTTTGAAAATTAATTATAAATATTAAACGTAGACTATTAATAAAACCCATCCATAATCTTGGACTAATTCGCGAGACGAATCTATTGAGCCTAATTAATCCATGATTAGCCTATGTGATGCTACAGTAAACATTCTCTAATTATAGATTAATTAGGCTTAAAAAAATTGTTAAGCGAATTAGGTTTCATTTATGTAATTTGTTTCGTAAATAGTCTATATTTAATACTCTAAATTAATATCTAAATATAGGGACTAAAGTTAAGTCCCTGGATCAAACACCACCTGACTACTCCCTACATCTCCTGATTTCTGGATATCTTGTAGGCCCCACCGGGCTGATATCATGAGGTGTTAAGACCTGGCCAGTATTTTCAGAGATATCCTTTTGCAGTATGATCCTTTTGTAAAACTTATTTTACAAATATATCCTCCGTGAAACTTATTCCAGAAATAGAGGTTGGTGCTAGACCTGGGTTCCATTGAGACAACAAGTTTCGCCGGGGACACTACTTTGTGAAATGAGTTTTGAAAAAGGACCATATTGCAAACATTACTGGTATCTTCTCCTGTCCCTTCTCTTCATCTCTTTGCACACACCTGCTATCCAAACAGTAGAGACTACTCATCGAAGTCAACTTATTCCTATATACATCATCCTCAATTTCTCTCTTTCATAATTCGTCTCCACATTCTTCATTCTCCCTTAGTTTCACGGTTTCACCTCGATATCTCATCATCTGTTTTAAGTTGCTAGCTGAGGAGGAGGAGCAGGTGCCAGCAATGGCGTCGTCAAAGCCAATCCTGTACGGTGCCTGGATCAGCTCCTGCTCTCACCGAATCCGGATCGTTCTCAACCTCAAAGGTAAGCATTTCTTGAGCAATTGGAGCGAGCTTGCTTGATTCTTTGGCTTCACTGAGCTTCAACAAATTAGTTGTGGTTTAGTCAACACTCTTACTGCTTTAGCTAAGAGGGTCAGGGAAGATGTGGCCTCTTCATGATGTATATACTCTTAAGCTTTGCAACAGTCAGGTCTAGAGTTATCTATTTGCTGGGCCAATACTGAGAACTCCATCTGTTAGAGGTGGCTCAGGAGCAGTTGTGTAAAAGTAACTCTAAAGAAGAAACAAAAGATCAGATATGCACTTGATTAATTGATTTCCTTTAGTTTGATGCTCCTAACAGTCTGGTTCTGCAAAAAAATTGTCAATAGAACCTGATGATATGCTGACTTGTCAATTGACAACTAACAGATTCACAGTTAAAATTTGATTACTATTGATAAACGCACAAACTTGGAGCATACTTTTCTATCAGATGATATGCATTGTAAGTTCTTATAGTTAGATAAGCTAAAAATAAAATAAATCATTTTTGTCTGTGCTGAAGGTGTGGATTATGAGTACAAGTCAGTCAATCCTCGAACAGATCCAGGTAACCAAAGAGTCACACACATTTCATGTTTTACACTATGTGCTTCATTTCTGCTTTTAGAATTCATGACATACAAGGAAGGGTGACCATGGTCTGAGTTAATCCAATGGATGAAAATATGATGCCATTAGAACTAGATGTGATTGAGGATGAGGATACTTATTGCCTCAGTATTCAATAGGATTCTCTTGTCACTTAGAATTCCTTGCTGACTGCATACAGACAATTAATTTCCTTGACATTGGAATTGCAGTATGCTTGATGAATTCAATGTGTTCTCTTTGATAATGAACGATGAAATGCTTTCACTGTCATTGCTTCATCATAGTATCTTTAATGTTCACAAGTTACTATTGCATTATTTAACAACTACATATTATTGTGATTTCCATTTGTAGACTATGAGAAAATCAATCCAATTAAGTACATACCAGCATTAGTAGATGGAGACCTAGTTGTTTCTGACTCTCTCGCCATTGCATTGGTGAGTATAGCTAGCACTTCAGTTTTTATTTTTCTCTCATGGATTTATTTCTCCAATACGCAAATGTATATGTTAGTCATTAACAAACTTTATTGTTTTTTTTTATAAAAAACAGTATCTTGAAGATAAATACCCTCAACATGCTCTCCTACCTAAGGATCTCAAAAAGAAAGCTCTTAATCTTCAGGTATATGTCAGATGCCAAAGTCTCTGTATCTTGCGCTACTACCAAATTATCGGTCCATATTTCTCCTGTCCTATGGCACAAAAACGGTTTGCTGAACTGAATAAAAAGGTCTTTGAACTTTCAGTGTTTTGTTTGCACAAATACTGTCCATAAGCTGTATATTTTCATGTGATTATGCAAAAAATAATTGACACATCCAGCACACTTTTATCTGCACCCCATTTGAATATGTGTATTCCTTCTTTGTTACAGATCGCAAACATAGTTTGTTCAAGCATCCAACCTCTCCAAGGTTATGCTGTAATTGTAAGTTTTTTGTCTTTTTGCCAACATCTAGTTACCACTGCGAAGTTTTTGTCATTGTAACTAATTTCTGTATTAGTGCAATGGTGTTTGTGGAATATTAATTTATGGGACCAATTTACAGGGTTTGCATGAGGGTAAGCTAAGCCCCGATGAGAGTCTTCAGATAGTTCAGCATTATATTGATAAGGGCTTCAAAGGTTTGTTATTTTCCATCTGGTTTGGAAATATAATATCTTCTTCTACCTTCAGTGCTAAAATAAATGCGAGACATATTTCTTTGTTCTATATTGCATTTACATTTCTGGATATCCTTGTCAAAAGTGTTGTGGAAGTGTGTGAATTTATAAGACATTCATGTTGTTGTTGTACTCCCTCCGGGTTGATAATACTTGTCGTTTTGGACAAGAACACGGTCTCCAAAAAACAACTTTGACCATTATTTTTTATTATAATATGTATAAAAATGTTAACAAATATATGCTTTTATTAAAGTACTTTTTAAGACTAATCTATACATGTAGTCACCATATTTGAAAGATAAATATTTCAAATTTGATTCACAATCAAAGATTCTAACGTTTGACCTCACCCTTGTCTAAAACGACAAGTATTATCAGCCCGGAGGGAGTAATACCTTCTGCATTGTTGGAAAATGAATGTAAATCAGTTGACAACCTCCATTACTTTAAATTTACAAGAGATCAGCAACTATTTGAATTTGTCCTTTTTGGTGATACTTACAGTTCCACGTTGGCTTGCCCTTATTCTTTGTTTCAGCAATCGAAAAGCTTTTAGAAGGATCCAACTTTAAATATGCTACTGTGGACGAAGTTCAATTGGTTTGTATTCCTAACCAATTCTTCTTTATCGATACATCTCTTCCCTTTATCTATCACTCTGAAATGAGATTCAATCATTTTAGGAAAAAAAAACTTCGAAAGGTCATGTTTTTGGGAAAAAAAAACTTGCAATCTGCATATCAGAAAACCATATATACAGTTTTGTCCAACAAAATTTTGTACTTCAGTTGGCTTACACCTTCCTTAATCAACCTAGTGAATATGGCATCTCATTAATATTTATGCTTACTAGTATTTGAAGATAGGGTTAATATTCATGTTTCTTCTGCAATGAGTTTTTAATTAATATGATCTTCTATGTTTTGCATACAGGGGGATGTGTTTCTAGCACCACAGATCCATGCTGGCATAAATCGCTTCCAAATTGATATCGTACGCAACTTTCCTCTGCTATTGGCTCTACATATAACGAGCGTTCCCATCCTAATTGATTCAGAAATATCAGCAATAAAATTTTGTTTTCTTGCAGACAAAGTACCCAATTTTGGCAAG
The DNA here is from genome assembly GCA_009805545.1 of Oryza longistaminata. NCBI lineage: Eukaryota > Viridiplantae > Streptophyta > Magnoliopsida > Poales > Poaceae > Oryza > Oryza longistaminata. Next base: position 4,997,771 of record CM020189.1, read on the forward strand.
ACTCCATGACACATACATGGAAAATCCTGCATTTCAGGCAGCACTTCCAAAGAATCAGCCAGATGCACCTTCATGCTAAAATCAAGATTGCAATCGAGCTGCCATATCCAAAGGTGCAAGACCTGCTTGCCCTTGTATAAGAGGGTCAGTGTTTGAGAATGTGGTTCTCCACCAACCATTTCATATTGTCATTTTGCATGAATGTCTAAGTTTGTTAGTTCTAAAAATAGCAGAAATGTGTTAACATATGTTTTGAATGTATGTAACTGTGGTTCCACAAATCAAATATAAGCAGCTCAACTCAAGTGCTCAGTCACACTTTGGTAATAAATACGGAATTTGTCATCAAATGAATGAGTACATGTCTACATCTAATCAGCATTGCAGGTAGACTACGGTTTGCGGTTTTCAGGCCACAAATTAAAAGATTTAAAAACCACAATTTATTCTTTAAATTATAAATTTCCCTATAAAACTATTGTTTTAATTTTTATGAATAGTTTCAGATAGAAGTAGGACATCCATAATTAGAGTCCCCTAAATATAATTTTCTAATTGAAAGTTCAAACCCTGATTGGAATATAAATTCATCTGAATGCAATGTATAATTTGATTTAAAATATTGCACTCCTAACCAACATAAATAACAAAAAAAACAAAAAGATTGCAAGGATTGATAATAAATGTTCAAGATAATAGTACTTTATAAGAAAGCATTGATGGTGCGTTGGTGGTGAAGTCGTGGGTGCACGACTCTACTCATTAGGGTTCAAATCCTAGCACCTACAAATATTATGCACACGTTAGTGAGCTTTCAATAGGAATTTAGTGAGATAAGAGATATGCCGCTAGTTTCCATATCTTTGAGTGCGTGAGAGGGGGTGTATTTGCGGGTGTGCAAGTGGTGTTTTGTGTGTGTGTGTCTACCAGGTAATAAAAAAAATGCTATTACGTTTTGGATATCTTGTAGAAAATTTCTGTTATATGATGATTTTGCAAAACCTTTTTTTTGCAAATGGATCCTCAGCGAAAATTATTTTAGAAATAGACCAATGTTGTTAAGTTTTGCAAAAGGACCATATGGCAATGGCAAAAAGTACAGGTATCTTCTGCTGTCGGCTTGTCTCTTTTGCTGACACCCACTTGTCGAAGGGCAGAGGCTTCAAACGGCATATTCATAATATCCTAATACAGCATCCTCAAATTTCTGTTTTTTCTTCTTCTCCTCATTCTTCACTCTCAAATTTCACCTGAACCTTCTCATCATCTGTTACAACTTACAAGTGATCAGAAGGAGCAATGGCATCGTTGAAGCCAATCAATATTGCCCTTTAAGCAGTCTAAACATTCCCAGAGATTTACAGAACATAGGAAAGTTAGAAGGATATCGATAACAAATGTCCAAAACATCATTCCACAAATTCCTTGACAGATCCTACTGGATTACATTTCTTTTCTTTGAGAAGGGAAGCAAGAAAGGATCATACTTTGTTTATACATAGTTATATTCTAGGATTCAACTAGATAATGACCTCCACATACTTTAATCAATCCACCGCAGTCACACATGACCTGTTGTAGGACTCCAAAATCAACTATTGGAGCGATTTGTCGCAACTGACATGGTGGGCATGACAGATCTTGTTGAATTCCATTTCAGCACAATATACTACCATTAGTATATTATGTTTGCAATCACCATGCTGATGTTGGAATTAAGTTGAATTTCAATGAGCTATATTGAAGAAATTTGAATTGGAAAAATACCAAATTGAACATAGACTCAGTTAATATCGTACTAATCACTATTATAAATGTGATACGAAATTGGTTGGATGGTTTTATCAGATACGATTCAGTCGAAATATAAGTTCATGCATCCACAAGTACAAGTGCTTCTGAAAACTTAGCTATTGCTTTCTTTTATTTCCTTCTCTTCTCCCCACTTGCAACTGCTAACACACATGCCAATCCTTATGATTGAATGCATAGACCCATTCAATTAAGGTCGTGCCAACTTGTTTTCAACTATAAATTGCACAAGTATAAATGCTTGACAATTGCTTATAGCTACTAATTAAGAACTAGGACCATTAGGAGGGATATTTCTTGCAATTGTCTGTAGCTTGAGCTCATGTTGGCGATAAACAACTGAAAAAATGGTCTCACAAAAGAATAAAAGAAAAACAATTAGTTATTTAGATGCGGAGCAATTACACATCATCCATATTTTTTCCCTCAATTTTATACTACTCACCGTACTTCCTTGTACCTGCAATTCAATTCCTTCTTGTTTGGGTCAAAGACTCGCATGCACATGCTCTTCAACCTTTTCTCATTCAGAAACTATATTATCAGCTTAAGTGATTGCGATGTGTTACCAAAACCATTTAACTCGAATGGATAAAACTTATGTGATACCAACATCATCAAATTAAATGTATAACAGTTTAGAAATTTATCATGTCGTTTTCCGGACACAAATTGCAGACCGTTGACTCCATCTGGGTCTTCTCCCCCATTTCTTGTACAGTTTTTCTACACCCAGTTGTACGCAGGTTACTTATTGGATCAATCATGCATATCAATGTGTTGACCAGTTCTTGATGGATATACAATTGTGTCATCTCCTACCTTACATTAACAACTAATCTCGCCTGTTGCAGTTCAATCAGAGCTTCTGACCTTGCAAAAGGATGAGCTGCTAAAAGCATTTCAGTGGCAGCTCAAGAGAGAGAAGAGAGAGAAATAGAAACTGCCCAAACATGGGGGTTTCTCCATGGATTATCATCTTCTTGTTGATTGTTCTTGTGCAAGCTTTTGTCGCTTCGGCCGATACGAACGCACAAGACAGTAAGTATAGTTCCAGTTCTTCAAATTAAAAGTATCTGTTACTACAGTGCTAATTTTGCTCAGTTTGCTGTTTATCTTGTCTATGGCTGCAGCTTCTGGACTCAATGGGATTGCAGGTAGCTGGGAAAACAAACCATCGAATTGGGCTGGCAACGATCCATGTGGAGACAAATGGATTGGGATAATTTGCACCGGGAACCGGGTCACATCCATGTTGGTATCAGCATCAGAAATTTGTATATGCCCATGGATATCACTTCTCATTGTGTTCTTCCTTCTTTGATGGTGTTTTACAGAAGACTGTCAAGTTTCGGACTGTCCGGGACGCTTTCCGGGGACATTCAGTCCTTATCAGAATTGCAGTACCTGTATGTATCTTCTTCTCTCTGTAGTTTGAGCACTTTGGATTGCAAATCAGGCGTAAACATGTACAATAGTTGGAAATTTGGAAATTTATGCAAACTTCTGAAACGCTTCTGTTCTTGTTGCAGGGACTTATCCTACAACAAGAACTTGCGTGGCCCCCTTCCTTCAACCATTGGAACCTTGAGCAAGCTCCAAAACTTGTGAGACTAGTTAAACTTTGGAGAATTTCAGTGCATGGATTCTTGTTTGACTTGTGTCCTCTCTCATTTCTCTGCAGAATTCTTGTCGGCTGCGGCTTTACAGGTGAAATACCAAAGGAGATAGGCCAGCTCTCAAACCTGATATTTCTGTAAGAAACTGTTCAGACCTGATTGCTGATTCTTCATTATGTCCAAAATCTAAGGCCTGCGGTTGTGAATTTGTGTCCTACTATCTCATTTTTGCCGGGTCTCCTACTATCTCATTTGCATGTCCTAAACTTTATCTTCTTGAACACAAGATGTTTTCCCTAAGTTTTGGATTGACCTTCCAACTGTCAAATACTATGGTTGGGTTTTTAGATTTTTGCAATTTATGTTATACTCACTCCTAATCGAGTGGTGCCCTTCCATTTACCAAGAGCTGAATTGGTCAGCGTTTTGTCATGCATGCTTATAATCTTGAAGTAAGAACTAAGAAGTTAAGAACTTGGTCTGAACATTCAGAAAGAGATGGGTGATGCAGTTAAACCTATTTCTTTTGGGACAATTCAAGTATATTCGTTATGGAGAATGAACAACAAAATGTTATCTTGTTTCATTACTAGATAATGTTATCTGTGTTAGTATAAGCCTTTGACATTGTAATTGCTTCTCGTAATATTTCTACACATAATTTCAGTATAATAATCCTGATAAAAAAGGATTGCTAATTGTATTCCATTCCTGCAGATCACTGAACTCCAACAAGTTCACTGGACTGCGTGATAGATTTACTTCTGGTTGTACATTACGAAGCCTTGCGCTCATCCTAGTACCAGATACCAGCTGAGCAACAGGCGCTGCTTGAAGAATAGAGCTATCTCCATCATCCGTAACCTGTAGTAAACCCAAGTCACAATCAAATAAATAGTAATTTCTTTGAATAAGACGACTGGTCAAATACGTATCAAAAAGTCAATAGCGCCAAATAGTAATTATGTAATTTCTTTGACACGCATTTGACCATTCATACTTTAGATGGCATCTCCTGCTGTGGTTACAGAGACTCAACAAATGCTCATTTTTTAGATAATGGAAGCTTTTATTGAACTCAGTCAACAAATGCTCATGTGTGTGTTGAATCACTGTTTCATGAATTCAGGGGCGTTGCAAACTTCAAAATCGAACACAAACCACATCCCGCTTATCGTCGGTGCTTCGGTTGGAGGTGCAGCTGTTGTTGCAGCATTGCTTGCACTCACAATCTGCATTGCTAGAAGGAAGAGAAGTCCAAAGCAGACTGAAGATAGGAGCCAGTCTTATGGTTAGCACTGTTCAACATCTAATTCAGTTTAACATCTCATTGCTGCATACATTCTTCTGAAATGTGGCATCACAACTGCAATCATCTTCAGTTTCTTGGGACATCAAGAGCACCAGCACTAGCACTGCCCCGCAGGTGCGAGGCGCGAGGATGTTCTCCTTCGACGAGCTGAAGAAGGTCACCAACAACTTCTCGGAGGCCAATGACATCGGCACCGGCGGATACGGGAAGGTGAATAAGCCATTGCTGATAACTTCTGATGCATTCTGTCCTCCATTGACATGTTCAGAACTTGAAATATTCAGAGCTGTTGATCACTGCAGGTTTACAGGGGAACACTTCCTACTGGGCAGCTGGTTGCCGTGAAGAGATCCCAGCAAGGCTCCCTGCAGGGCAACCTCGAGTTCAGGACTGAGATCGAGCTCCTGTCCAGGGTTCATCACAAGAATGTCGTCAGCCTAGTCGGATTCTGCTTCGACCAGGGTGAGCAGATGCTTGTCTACGAGTATGTCCCCAATGGCACCCTCAAGGAGAGCCTCACAGGTAAAACTACTACTTATTGTTATTAATTCTTAAAGATGAATGCGAAAATGTCGACAGATTTTATAGTGGTCTCTACCAGTAGTATAAATTAGAAGTGATAGCTCTGAGTCTCCATGGTTTAAAATTTTGGTTCGAAATTTCAGACCCTATTGGCAAGCACAAATCTCCCCCGAAATTTTCGGATTTTTTTCAAATATTTGTGAATTTGATCAAAATTTGTTTAAATGCAATCAAAACATGTTAAATAATTTGTGTGATTTATTTTCAAAATTTTCGCAACCACCGAAATTTTGGTCTCTCATAGTGGTTACCGAAATTGCAAACACTTATAGTCTCTCATGGTGGTCCCATCGAAAACTTTGTTCAGGGAAGTCTGGTGTGAGGCTGGACTGGAAGCGGCGGCTCCGGGTTGTCCTTGGTGCGGCGAAGGGTATCGCCTACCTGCATGAGCTCGCCGACCCTCCGATCATCCACCGTGACATCAAGTCGAGCAATGTTCTCCTCGATGAGCGGCTCAACGCCAAGGTCTCTGACTTCGGCCTGTCCAAGCTTCTTGGGGAGGACGGTCGAGGCCAGATCACCACCCAAGTCAAGGGCACAATGGTAAGTAGTACAATATTTCATAACGACCAACCAATTCTCCTAGAAGCTTAAACTATTTTTCACCAATAGTTTCACCTAAAAGCATATAAAACTTTTTTTCTCCAACCATCAAGTTGACCCAAAAGCTTGAATTATTCGGTCTCCGAACAATCAATTCACCTAAAAGCTTAAGGAATTTTTATATAATGATTTAATGGTTCTTGAGAGGTACCACATTAGTGTAAAATTTAGTCTCTCTTTGGACTTCTAGAAGCATAAATCCCACACTTTTATTTTTTTTGCCTTCAACCATTGAGTCAACCCAAGAACTTAAATTGTATTCTGTTCGACCAACCAGTTGACCCAAAAGCTTAAACTATCCATGTTTTTTCATAGTGTCATTTGTTTGACACGTGTGGATGTGGCGTGGCAGGGGTACCTGGACCCGGAGTACTACATGACGCAGCAGCTGACGGACAGGAGCGACGTGTACAGCTTCGGTGTGTTGCTGCTGGAGGTGATCACGGCGAGGAAGCCGTTGGAGCGCGGCCGCTACGTGGTCCGGGAGGTCAAGGAGGCGGTGGACCGCCGCAAGGACATGTACGGCCTCCACGAGCTCCTCGACCCCTCATTGGGGGCCTCCTCGGCGCTCGCCGGCCTCGAGCCGTACGTCGACCTGGCCCTTCGCTGCGTTGAGGAGTCTGGTGCTGACCGCCCCTCCATGGGCGAGGCCGTTGCCGAGATCGAGCGGGTCGTCAAGATGGCTGGGGCGGCGGTCGCCGCCGAGACGTCGGCGTCGGACTCCATGAGCTACGCCCCCAGCCAGACGCCACGCCACCCCTACGGTGGCGGCGACAGCGCGTCGGAGTATAGCGGCGGCGGGCTGCCGTCGATGAGGGTGGAGCCCAAGTGAAGATGATGGATTTGTTTGCAACGTTTTGTGAACGAGATTTGCTCCGGTCCAACAAAAAGTATCTCAAGGTACCGGTACCTCACGGTACCAAATCATTTCCGATCGTTGGATCTAATAATGTCCATCCTACATAGCTAGATCCAACGATTAGAAACGATTTGGTATCGTGAGGTACCGGTACCTCAAGGTATTTTTAGTTGGACCGGAGTAAATCTCTCTGTGTACAGCTTGATAATTTAGAGTATATGATTTCATTTGTGTAAATTTTGGTCGTCTATGCATGTTAGTTTGGATTTTTGAATTTGAATATTTAATGATGGCTAATTGAATTTGGTGTCGTTGTCAATCGAACTATACAAAAAAAAAATCAGTTTTTCTTTTCAGCTTGTGTTTCATTTGTATTAGTACTCATTTGGATAAGTATCTCTCTGTATTATGCTAAAATCTATACAAGTAACCAAGAAGAAAAAATATAAGGTATTTTACTGAAATGTTTCATATGGATCATTCATGGTAGTTAAGATGTAGTAGAATCTCCATCTGCCTAGTGTTATTTTACATGTTTTAATTAAGTGGTATCCCTATCTGCAAGAGGTACCAAATTTACAATAAAAAAAGTGGTATCTCATGGTTCCTCCTCAAGGATCGTAAAATTGCTCTTTAATTAAACATCTTGCATTCATTATCTTGCTTGCCTTAATTACATATGCAAGTGTAGAAAAAAAAGCATTTGATCCATGCAAATGTGCTTTCATAAATTTAACATTGATGGTTGGCACATATTCTGGTTTACTATCAATTGTTCTCACTAGAAACTTTCAGTTAGTTTTTGTATATAGATGAAAAAATAATTCCCGCGCATTTTTCCACAAACACCCATTCCACAATTTGTACCTGGTTTGGTGCCACAGCAAATTTGCTGTGATCAAATTCATGGTGATTGGGGGAAATTATATCATCTGATGCACTTTGTCAGCTGGCACCAGCCATGTTACCGTTGATCACAGGTTGGAAGACCAATAGTAGTGATATGTACTGTTCTGTAGTTCTGTACAAAACGAATTGGGGACCAATGCACAATAGTCGGTGCTGCTTGCTGACCTGTCCACTGTGAGATAAAAATGTAGAACATGTGAACTTCCATTGGTGATTTCTGGAGCATAATTCTGAAGATTTGAGGCCAATGCCTGATAAATCTCTGGTTACTGTTTTTCCTGTGAATGTGAAAAACTGTGCAATCTGTGAACTATAATTGACGGTGAATTATAATTCTGCAGGGTAGGGGCCTACTCCTGTTAATATCTGCTGCGTGTTGACCATCTGTAAAATCTGTGAACTTCCATTGATGATTTCTGAATTGTAATTCTGCACAGTTGCAGTGCTGTCAATGCTCAGTGGGGTTACCATATTTAATTAGCATTTCTGATGCTCAAGATATCATCAGCTTGGACTTGGTCGCAGAAACATTTAGCCAAGGCATTTTCCTATGGCTAGATCTCATATATTTTATGATGTTTCAGTCATGTATCGAGAATCGACCGTCTAGATTGAGCTCAGCAGAGAGCATTTGTGACTTAAAATTGTGTAAATGTTCATTGCAGCAAATCAGGGATGGAAATTTCGGGAATTTCGCCCCCTCCGGCAAGCAAATATTTTGAGTGAAAATTTCCTTTTTTTCAAATATTTATGAATTTGGTCATAATTTATTCAAATTCAGTAAAAATGTGTTAAAATTAAAAAAAAATTCGTTCGGCATATCCGAAATTTCGGACCCCACCAAGATCTTCTTGCTTTCCGATAGGGAAAACCCTGCAGCAAAACATAGTCAAGTTAGTCGATGTAAATGTTGTTTGATCTAAAATTTTCAACGCTAACTCTTAAAAAATATATATCTGAGATAGGCCTATCTGAAGTTGCAACATTTAAGTCATTAGCAGTAAGACTTTGGATGACACTGCAAACACTTAGTGATCATTCTTTCAAAAGAGAAAACGAAAATCTGAACCAAAACAATAGATTGCTTGCAAGAAAACAACACTCCGTTCCATGCTTCCGGCTACCATTTGTCACCTCCAACGTGTGAAATAATTGGCATTTTGGCGTAAGTGCTTGCCAATGGAGCAATGCAACCTGATGGGACACCGACACTTTGATCATCATTTAAGGTTGTCTCCCCCTCATGTGTTAATTTCACTCTACAAGTGAAGTGAAATTGAAGGGAAATTTTCAGTTTCATGAAATATCTCTTAATTCACCAGAAAAATAAAAAAATAACTTTTTTGTCAAAAAAAATCTGTCACTTCAGCTTAATGTGGATTAATATCTCTTTCCCGCAAAAAAAAGTTTATTTTTAGTCTATTCCGTTTGCTCTAAAATAAATTTATTCTTAAGTAATTATTGCATCAAAGTTTGTGAAAATAGAAGATAAATACATTGTGAGTAGATAAAGAAAGAAATAATTGTTTGTGATTTAATAAAATTGGGGTATTTTTGTCTTTTTGTTATGTATTGGTATGTGTAGTATAGATGAAAAATAAACTTACTTTGTGACAGAGGTAGTATATGACACTTAGGGTCCGTTTGGTAGAGCTCCAACTCCTAAATTTAACTCCAGGAGTTGGGTCTGAAGTGGACTTTTGGAGCAGCTTAAACCCAGCTTCACCTCTCTACTTCATTTTGTTTTTTTAGACCGGTGTCTAGTTCATTTTATGAGAGTGTTTCCGCTAGCTCTACTCTTATTTTGGGTGGAGCTGAAACTGTTTAGCTAAGCTCTTGCTCCAAGAGAGATAGAGTTAAAGTTGAAGCCGTGCCAAACAGGCCCTCAATCCCTCATAATTTTGAAAGTAAAGTTGAATCCAATCAAACGCAAACACTGGTCATCTAGCCTCCATAAACAACTCAAAATTCTCTCCTTTTCTCGTGCACTTATTTATGTGCCACACAAAGTCACAAACAAAAACTAAAACACATAAAAAATAGTCAAAGAAAAATAAAATTGCCTGTACATATTCTCATTGCCTACTTACAAGTAGGAAGAGGCCATGGTCCTCATGTCAGTGGGCATGAAGGCCAGCACCACCAGGAGCGCCAGCAAGCACACCGGCAGCAGCAGCAGCAGCGTCGGCGGCGGCGGCAATGGCGGCAGGATGAGCGGCAGCACCAGCAGCGACACGGTGACGCATGCCAGCACCAGGATGGCCTCCGTGCTGAAGTAGCTCCTGCCGCCGTCGCCGCCGCCGTTGGCCGCATTGTTCATCCGCCGCCGTCGCTGCTGATGCTTCTGCTGTTGTTCTTGTTCCCTTGTGGTGTGATGCTGATGATGCCTTCCACCTCTCTGCATTTGCTGCTCTCTGAACATCTGTTCCTCCATTGTGATCATCAGGTGTTCAAGAAGCATGAAATGTGTTGTCCGGACAGTTTGTTGTTGGGAGATTTTCTGTGATGGATTTCTGAAGATGATGTATCTTCTGATGAGGAGTAATTTCTTGGCTCTCACCAGTCTGATTTGGAAGTTTTCTTGCAAGGAATATATCTGTGACAAAAAAAGTTGATGAATTTCAGAGAGATTTGTAGAATGGCCGGCTATAACATACAGACATATTTGATTATTGAGGCCTTTTGCTAAGAATTTCAAGAAAGGTCAGGTTGACATAAACAACAGATTAATCAATCTCTGAAAATGGCATGCAAGATGCAAAAGAGGGAGCAAGACAGCTGCTGCAGTGAAGATTTTGGATGAAACAGATCAAAAACTCAAAGGAACCAAAGATTAATGGACACAAGGAGAAATAGAAATGGTACCTCTGATCTTGAACTTGGTATTGCTGGATTTCTGGACAGATTTCCCCCTTTCTTGATTTCACCCAGGGGAGATCTTGGAACTAATTCCACTCAGGAGGATCAAGAACACAAACTGAAAATGGCAACCAAGAACTTCAAAAATGCAGGAGGATATCAAAGGGGAACTAGGAAAAATTTGACCAGGAAGAAGAGAAGAAAAGGATTGGAGCAAATGGAGTTGTGCAAGAACAGAACTTGTGAAGCTGATGAAGCAGGTAGATAGTGGTTTTGTGCAAACAAGCTTGTAACCTGGCCCCCTTTTTGGTGATGTGTGGGGGAAAATGTGATGTGAAGGAGATGAGCATGATGGGAAGGCAGCCATTTTATCTGTGGACTGAAGATGGTGGTTTTCAAATCTTGGAAGCCTAGGTATGGAGGGAGGATAGGTGCATGGCATCAAAGGACCAAGTGTCCAAGTGGGAGAGGGGTGGGCCACAGTCTTTCCTCTTGTAAGGTACATGGAAAAGTATTTTAGTTGGTTAGCATGTGTCCATCCAATTAATGTCCAAAAACATTTATTGGCTATTATGTGAGAATCGAATTTCTTAAGTCGTCCGATAAAAGTCATCAGATGTACAGTGAAAAAAGTTTGGTCGTTGGGAGAGAGCAATTCGATTAAAATGTGATTTGTTGTAAAACATGTATAAAGTGGAGAATAGAATTTGTGTTGTGGTAGGATAATGATTTACAAGAGAAATAAGAAACTTTGTCACCGTCCAAAATATCGGAACTTAGGATGCGATCAGTGCGAAAATTCTCTTGAGTTTCGGGTCAAACCCGTTTGGTAAAATCCTAGAGACAAACTAAGAATAAAATCGCACCAATTTCGCGTACACGCAATGGAATTCAACCAGCTAGAACTGAACTTTCCTTTTCTACCACTCTGATGAGTGCAACAAAGCTAGTGAAGAGAGATATTATTTTTCCAAAGCACTTTTGGAAAGGGGAGGCAACTAGGCAGGGTTGCCTTGGTAGCTGCTGGAGGTTCCTCTCCCCTTGCTGCACTTTTGTTCGTCTGTCGATTTATTCAGTTGGTCTCACAACCTCCCCCCTGCCCCTTTCCTATCATGACAATCCTTCCCAATTGCACTACACACCAAGCCTGCACCATCAGTTTTGCACGCCAAGTTGTTTTTATCCCTTCTAAAGTATCAAACCATCCTAATCATTCATGGGGGATGGAATTGCTTAGCTGGTAAAAGATTCACTTATCACTGTCAAGACTGACTTACATATATATGTTTGACAAGAAAAACCTGTACTAAGTTAATTAATCTTCTAACTGAGTATGTTGTGAAACAAAAAACAGTATATGTTTTGTCAGAAGGAATGGTACTACTAAGAGATTAGTCGTTAATTGGAATTTACGGACAATTGTGAGTTCATAATAATTCATTTATGTATGAAATTGAATAAATTAATATTTATTACTCCCTCCGTTTCACAATGTAAGTCATTGTCTAACATTTCCCAATTCATATTGATGTTAATAAATCTAGACATATATATCTATTTAGATTCATTAAAATCAATATGAATGTGAGAAATGTTAGAATGACTTATATTGTGAAACGGAGGAAGTACTGCTGTAAGTAGTTATCATATATAAAATCAGAACTAGTAATATAAATTTTTCAGAGGAATAACTAGTTAGTCATCCTAACCTTTATATATGATGAGTTGATGACCTGTTAGGACATTATAATAGAGAGGCTGTATGCAAGAAATTATCCATATCTTTAATCCGTTTATAGTTTTGGACTATAACTTGGTACAGGTAATTTGAATGTGAGATTTATAAGATTATCAGGACATGTTAAGAAGGAAAGGAAAAGACTTTAATATCCCTCATTAGTGATCGTGCCATTGGCGAGATTAGGGGCTTCAAGCTTGTGGTTAGATAAGAATATAATGTTGGATGGCTGGGTGGAGATGAAATACTACATAACACTTATATTTGTCTACAAATTTTAAACACCTATAATGCTTACATACGTGGATGGAGGGAATTGGGTGGATGATTGTGGTAAAATTTGCTATAGGAGACTAAAAATTCATATGGTCTTTGCCGGAGGAGAGGGCACCGTAAAAATGTAAGTTTACTAGTATGCGCACTAGATTTTTGGTTCTTCATCACCAGACATCGCACGTATTAAATTTATATTAGTAAAATGACACAAATACCCTTGGTAAAGGGCCCACTCCATGGGATAAGGTGGAGCAAACCTTAAGGGCCTGTTCACTTTGATGTCATTTTCAACTTTACCAAATTTTGGTAATGTTACCAAAAAAATGGCTATATTTAGTTTGCTGCCAAATTTTGATAACTATATAAGAAATCCTGCCAAAACTTTGGCAAACTATGCGAAGTGAGCTTAGCTCAACTGGTTAGATTCCTTGTGGTGGAACCAGCCTACCCGGGTTCAAATCCTAGATTTGACGCGGGTGTTCGCATTTACGGCTAATTATTCTTTCAGTGGTAGGCGACGTACCCGTCGACAGCGAGGCGCCTGTGGTGACTTCGTCAGTCTCAAGATATGCCGGCCCAGTCTTCCGGAGGTGCTCATAGAGGTAGGGTGTGCGTGTGTGCGTTCATAGGGGTGAGTGTGCGCACGTTGTGAGCGCCTGTATTTGTACTGTGTTTCTTAAAAAAAAAATTTGCAACTATGCCAAAATTTTGGCAATGCCAAATTTTAATAAGGTTTTTTTTGGCATCAAAGTTAACGGGCCCTATGTCAGGGGGAGAGAAAAATTGAGAGAGAATAGGACAGCAGCGTTGTGCGTAGAGAGTAACACAGTAGATGACGGTGGGAGCAATGCCGTGTTAAAGAAGGGATGACACGAATGGCATTTTGGTCATTTACCAAAGTTTCTCTCTCCAAAATGGTAAAATAATGTGTGATATCCAGTGATAAAAACCAATATGTGAGCGTTCACCAGATAACCCTTGTTTAATTTGATAATTCAGAGGGGAGACTGGAAAAAGAAAATCAAGGAACCGTCCTTATAAATTATTTTAGTAAATAAAGTTTATATATGTATGTCCCGAGCTAGAAAAAAAAAGATTATTTATGTATATGCTGCTATTGGGTAGAAGGAACTGTCCTGATATAAGGAGAGTATTCTTCCTACTTTTTTCAAGGCACATATCAAGAATCCTAATGTTGTCCAAATTGGTTTAGTACAACTAATCAATTATTGCCACTGTACTGTGATGATCCGTATGCAATTATCATGTAAAAGGGGTGGAAAAATAATTCATGGTCCAATCATTCTCCTAAATGAATACCATGAGTTTCTCACATTGCGTAGAAGTGAAATGCTGACTGTCGACCTGCTAATTAAGTCCGTGATCAGAAGCAATATAACCACCACATGGAAAACGTGCATATACAGATTCTTCCATGGAAAGCATGCGTATATACCCATATGCTTTGTTTTGAAAATTTTTTTGCACAAACAACCTCAATTGTCATTGTATGTTTTGAGGTTTCACCCCATAACATATTTTATTACAAAAGGCTACTCATCCAATGCACGCGAGTAACTAATTCAACACATTTTTGCCGATGTGGATTCACTGTGGACCATATATTAGTTATATCGGAATCACTCAGGTGGCTATGAGGTGAGTTCGACTCAAGCTTGTTCTCATACTGGCTTGAAGCATGAAGACAACTATGAACAATGAGAGTGGTGAGCACGGAGGCAATCAGTGACGGTGATCGGCAACGAATCTATATTAGAAGAAATGGGTTGAAACTCAAATCGACTACTCGTACGCACGGAGGTTGTAATTTCAGTGCTAGGTGGATGGCCTTTTGCAATAAAATAAATTATGGGGTGAAATTTAAAAGTAGAGTGACAATTGGATAGTTTATGTAATTTTGCCTTTTATTTTTCCGGTTAAAATTCCGGGTTGGGTTGGCTTGCGTGCGCTGTGACAGCACGAAATTAACATGCACCCGTGATAGGGAGATATAGCCAGAATGTGAATCTTAAACAGCATTTACATAGAGAGTATTTAACCCCCACTAGTACAGACCCTTCTATCTGTGACGGGCTCTAATATGCTTAGAAATAGCGGGCCGTCATAAGAAAGTCATCTCAATCGGGCCGAAAAGTGCCCGATTGAGATATGGTCGCACAGACATGTTAGATGGGCATAAAACTTAAGCCCGTCACAGATGACACCTATCAGTGACGGGCCGTAGTTTAGGCCCGATTGAGATAACATTCCATATCTCAAAACCGGGCCTAAAGTTGCGGCCCGTCACAGATGACCATCATCTGTGACGGGCACCAACCTTAGGCCCGATTGAGATAACATTCCATATCTCAAATGGGCCTCAAGTTGTGGCACGTCACAGATGATGGCGGGCCTCAAGTTGGTGGCACGTCACGAATGATGGCGGCCAGTTTGAGATAACAACTAGGCCGCGTCACAGATGACTCATCAGTGACGGGCTAATACTTAATCTCTATCGGACATTAACTAAAGCCTACCAATGACTATTTTTCCATTTTTCATATGAAATGTTTATATTTGTAAGTTGACTATAGCAAAATAATTAAGTGCAGTATAATAATTCATTTTATAAGTCAAAAAATTTTACGGGTAGTAAATGATTTCAAATGGAAAAAATTCAACAACAAAGTTGTATAACTTATCAAGATTTACAACTTTTAGTTTGGTCATTTTTCTATATACATTTGTTTGAACAGTTTGAATTTAAATTTGAAAATATGACAACTTCAAAAACATTTTCAAATACTAAATGATTTCAATTGAAAAAGTCATCAACAACAAAGTTGAATAACTCATCAAGATCTAAAACTTTTATTTTTGTTATTTCTTCATCCGACGAAATGTTAGTAATATTATTCACAAATTTTACATATATGTGTATAGTTTATAAAACCAGATAAGAGATATGTCAATTTTGTGAACAATGTTACTATCACTTTGTCGTATGAAGAAATGACCAAAATAAAAGTTTTAGATCTGATGAGTTATTCAACTTTGTTGTTGATGACTTTTTCAGTTGATATCATTTAGTATTTGAAAATGTTGTTTGAAGTTGTCATATTTTAAATTCAAATTCAAAGGTTCAAAAATGTTATATAGGGCCTGTTCACTTTGCTGCCATTTTCAACCTTACCAAATTTTAGTAAGTTGCCAAAAAGTGCTACATTTAGTTGCTAAATTTGTAATATATAAGAATCATGTAAAATTTGGAAGTTTGCCAAATTTGCAACTATGCAAATTTTGCAACTATTACAAATTGTCAATGCAAATTGGTAAGGTTTTTGCATCAAAGTGAACAGCTATAGAAAATGACCAAAATAAAAGTTGTAGATCTTGATGAGTTATACAACTTGTTGTTGATGACTTTTCAGTTGAAGTCGTTCACTGATCTAAAATTCTATTTGAACTTTTCAAAATTTGAATTTCAAATTTCAAATTGTTTAAATAGAGTCAGATGGAGAAATGACCAAAATAAAAATTTTGCACCTTGATGAGTTCTACAACTTTGGTTTTGGTGACTTTTCCATTTGAAATCATTTAATAACCCCAATTTGATATCCTGGCCTAGGGCTTAATAGGATTAATAGAATACCCATACCAACAAGTTACAACTACTCTTCGGAAGCCAATCTCCAAAGAACTTTGATGTTAAGCGTGCTTGGTCTGAAATTGCAATTTCAGAGGTGCGACCGGAAGTTTGATTCCCACGTGGCAACGGGAGGCAGGGCTAGCCAAAAAAATAAATTTATTTATTTTTGGATTATACTCATCTGTGACGGGCATTAACCGATGATCTCATCTATGACGGGCTACAGTTGATGCCCGTCACAGATAAGGGTCATCTGTGACGGGCGCTAGTTGTGGCCCGATAGAGATAGGTCATCTGTGACGGGCTATAGTTTGACTGGTCGTCTGGGTCAAAGCTATCGGTGACGGGCTTAACTTAGGGCCCGATTGAGATATATTATTCGTGACGGCCGTTTGCCCGATGAGATACTTCTTCACATCAGTGACTTCTAGCCTGTGACGAGCTGTGCCCGATTGAGATGGGGCTTACCCCGATTGAGATGAGGGTATCCCTTCTATGCCCTTCTGTACAACACTTCTGCTGAAAAAAGGAAAAAGTTGTAGTGCTGCCAAACAAGCAATAAAATTCTGCAGCACCTGTCTCCCACCGTTTAGTTTATCCCACAAGCTGGTGAAAGAACTTTAAAAATGGCTAAATAGGTAAAATGGTCCTCCAAGTTTCATGAAGGATCAGTTTAGTCCTAATATTTCAATGTTCCATATTAGTCCTTCAAGTTTTTATTTTAATTCAAACTTATCATTGAACCACACATAACCAACAACTCTCTTGATAAATGACACTTATGCCCCCTCATTCACATATATAAGAGAAAAAATTGCATGCAATAAATTCTTTTATAGATAAAATAAAAAATAATTATGTACTTGCAAGTATATACGATAGCCATTAGGCTTAATTTTCATGTGCACATGTTGAATAATGTGAAGTACATATGCAATGTGTTTATTTATTTTGGATTTCTTTTTTCTAGTGTATAGTTGTATACAAATTAAGGGCAAAAGGGACATTTTCTAACAGAATCGTTGACTAAAAATAGCCATATGGCATATTAAGTGGGGCCAAGGATGATTTTAGGCCAAAACAAATACTTATAGAACCTATGTGGACAAAATAAACATAGAACAAAATTGAGCCTTCGGTCAAATTGAGGGACTAAATTAGCTATTCACCCTAAAAATTTAAAGAGAGTTCCATATCGATCTAAAGGTAAAAAATGATATCCATAAGGAAAACTTAATTTTTTTGGGGGAAAGGGACTTAAAGAAAATGACAACTCGGAATGAAAAAAAAAATAGAAGACAAAATGTTGAAAGACAAAAGAAAATGATTGGAGAGCGATGCCATCACTTGCCAATTGATTTTGTGGATTTGTGATGCCCCCACTTTTATAGCTACATGCATGCACCTTAGTATTGTCTTTCTGATGAACCGTTCTGGTGTTCTCAAAGACTATATACTCCATGTCAGACGTCCGATGAAAAGCAAAATATTGGACGCCCCGCAGCAGCATGCCTCCGCACTCCCAGATGTATACCTGGCCAAATGGGTCGTGCCAAGCCGGGCCGGCCCGAGCACGGCAGTACTGTAGCCGGCCAGGCCCGGCACGGCACGCCAGCTTGTGGGCCGTGCCGGCACGGCCGCGTTATCCCGTGCCGTGTTTGGGCCGATGCCTCAGCCCGTGGCTGGCAGCGGCACGGCACGTTTACTGTACCGTGCCGGCACGGCACGGCCCAGGCATGGCACGGCGCCACCGGCCATTTATTTTTCCTACGATTTCTAATGTTTTCCCATATATTTCTCATATTTTTTTATTTTTTCCACATTTTATCCTATTTGTACCATATATTTTTATGATATATTTCCTAAATTTTTCCTCACATTTATCCTATATTTATCATTTTTTCCTTTATATTATGTTTTTTTTCTGCCTTTTTTTCTTTTTTTTCCCCTCAAATTTCAATTTTTATGGGCCAATGTACTAGTGGGGCGCCGGCTACCAGCCCACGTGCACAGCACCTTCTTGGCCGTGCTTGGGCGCGTGGCCTTGGCACGTGGGCCCGGCACGGCACGGCCCGCTAACAGGAGCCGTGCCTAACGGGCGTGCCCTAGTGGCCGTGCCGTCGCGTGCCGTGTCGTGCTAGGCGGGCCGCCCGTTTGGCCTGCTATACCCAGATGCATGCATGTACTAGCCATTTTTTTTTCTCCCTATGTCTCTCTCTCTTTTATCCTCCTCATGTTCTTATTTTTAAAACTTGGCAACTTTTATTCCTATAATCAATTTATTTGGCTGATCTCTTGCCTTTTATTTTTATTGAAAACACTTAATTGGCTACTGAAAAGTGGGTGGCATATATATCTGAATCACACTATAAACAGCAAATGATCAGAAGAGATAAATAGCCCAACCAAAGATACGATTAATTATGCAAAAACGCCGCTGCCGTCACCCGAATCTCCAAGCCGCTTGCAGCAGCATCAAAATTGTACGCAAGAATACGCAGTAACGTTTCTTAACGTGAAGGCACGCGCGAGCAAATTACAGGCAGTTAATCGATCGTACGTGCAGAATAAAAGCTGCTGGCTAGACCAGAGAAAAGTGAAGCGACCAACCATAAATTCAACCACCAACAGGGTGAACAAAATGCACAAATGATTTCTTCCACAACTCCCTTCTCCTCCTCGTTTTCCACGTGCACGCTTTTCAAACGGTTAAACGGTGCGTTTTTTTCAAAAAGTTTCTATACGAAAGTTGTGCTTAAAAAAAATCATATTATCCATTTTTTAAAAAACTTTAGCAATAAATTAATTAATCATGCGCTAATCGCTGCTCCATTTTGCGTGCTGGGACCCAACACTCACTCCGACGCAGCCTAAGTGTGTGTTTAGTTCACGTTAAAATTTGAAAGTTTGGTTAAAATTGGAACGATATGACGGAAAAGTTGAAAGTTTTGTGTGTGGCAGGAAAGTTTCGATGTGGATAGAAAAGTTGAAAGTTCGAGAAAAAAGTTTGTAAGTAAACTCGGCTAAAGGTTATGTTCATCGAACTCTTGTTGGAATATTTTTGATCTATTCAATGAACCTGTCGGCCGGCCAAGATCATTTTGAAGAGAGCATGCAGGTTCTGGTGAAATTATATAATATTTATCTCTGTCTGGGATTATAATCCCAATACCAGATAAAAACCGCTAGCTCCGTGAGCGGTATCGTTGCATTTCACGGAATTTGTAGATAAACCAATGAAAATGATGAATGTAAACAAAGTGATATTTTTTAAAAAATGTGTCTCTATGCCTAGTACTCCCTCCGTTTCACAATGTAAGTCATTTTAGCATTTCCCACATTCATACTGATGTGAATGAATCTAGACATATATATTTATCTAGATTCATTAACATCAGTATGAATGTGGGAAATGCTAAAATAACTTACATCGTGAAACGGAGGAAGTAGCACTTTTATAGAGGCAAATTTTTATGTGTAGATGCATTTTATAGAAACATTAAATTATACTATAACTATAGCAAACCAATGTAAAAAAGAGGAAAAATGTTTTCGCATGCTATTACTAATGAACTCAAGACCTCTTGAGAAAATCATTTTTATCTTCATAGCACCTAACCATCTTAACATCATGTTACTTATAACTAGTTACTTAGCATATATTAACATTTTAAAAGCGCCATTAGATAGTTTAAAATGCTTCAAGCATATAAGGCAAATTTTAAAGTATCAAAAAGATGCCTATACAAATAAAAGGTGTTACAATAAACATATTATAGAGATTTTTAGAATATATACCTCTTAAAAAGTGTCTCTAGACTACATAACTCCTAATTTTAGAGGAAAATCGCCTCTAGAAAAGTATCTCTACCTGAGGTTTTTCTTGTAGCGTATACCACACGCTATTGAAAAAAGGTCATGACAACACCTTATCACCATCTGTTCACCTAAAACCGGCACAACAAATAATATCATTGCCAGTTAGTATTAGTACTGGTTTGATTGCCAGTTCACCGCCGGTATTATATTCAAACATCACTATCGCTTGTTCTTTCTGTTCTAAAATGATTAGGAAAGGGAACATAATCTAATCATGTTTTTGTTTGAAATTTATGAATTTCATGAGAAATAGCTCAATTCCACTAGTTCTGAAATAGTCCGTATGTTCCAAGAAGAGGGCATGTTGGAGTGTTAGTGCCAAGCCCAACCACAAAAGCTTGATTGTACGTTTTCAGTTGAGTGGTTGACTACATAAGAAATTGTTACCTGTGGAGTTTGTGCAAGAAATTGTCTATATCCTTTAATTTAATCCATTTATTATTTTGAATTACTCGGTGTAGATGATTTGAATGTAAGATTTCTAAGGTTATTACGACATATACATAAATAATGAAGAGAGAAGACTGAGAAGACTTTGATACCCTAGTAAAGTTCTTACACCATTGGATGAGACTGGGGGTTGAAGTATACGGTTGTACAAGAATTTAATGTTAGGTGGATGAAGGAGGTGAAATCGAATTTGATAATTCAGGTGAGGGGGATATGCAAAATATATAATCTCATAATACTGTTCATACAAAATTCTTTTACTCCCTCTTTTTTTAAAAAAAATATGCCAGACTTATGTTACCCTTTGTCTTATTAAAAGACTAGTTTAAGGGTGACTTATATTTTTGCATCATAGTATTGTTAATTTATGAGATAAATAGTCAAATGTAAGTCTAAAAATCAACGTCATATATTTAAAAACGAAGGTATGTTAAAAAAAAACTTTATATACAATTTAGTATGTGCTTCTATTAGATACAAGGAACGTATTCTTCCTACTATTGTCAAAAGCACATAGCAAGAATAATATTGTCTATTAATTAAGCACATAGTATTGTCTAAACTGCTTTAGTACAATTAATCATTTATTGTCAATTATAAGGCCACTGCGGTGATGATTTATATGCAATTATTTGTAAATAGGGTGGCGAATAACTCATGATGTCCTATCATTCTCACAATGCGCATAAAAACCATGAGTTTCTTACATGGCGTAAAAGAAGTGAAATGCTAACTGTCAACCTGCCAAGTCCATGCATGGTTTCAAGCAAACTAAAAATCACCACATGGGAAACGTGCATAAACTACTCCTTTCATGAAAAACGTTCGAAGATACCCGTGCTATTACATCAGCACTGTAGCTAACGATCCGATCCGTTCATTAACGAAATTAAATAAAACTTTTTCATTGATGTATATAAACGTAAATTATTTAAAAAGTAAGTATATTTGCAATTTTTTTTCTGCATGTACTAGCTTTTTTTTTCTCCCTATGTCTCTCTCTTTTATCCTCTCATGTTCCTTATTTTAAAACTTTGCAACTTTTATTCCCTATAATCAATTTATTTGGCTGATCTCTTGCCTTTTATTTTTATTGAAAACACTTAATTGGCTACTGAAAAGTGGGTGCATATATATCTGAATCACACTATAAACAGCAAATGATCAGAAGAGATAAATAGCCCAACCAAAGATACGATTAATTATGCAAAGCGCCGCTGCCGTCACCCGAATCTCCAAGCCGCTTGCAAGCAGCATCAAAATTGTACGCAGACTACGCAGTAACGTTTCTTAACGTGAAGCACGGCGAGCAAATTACAGGCAGTTAATCGATCGTACGTGCAGAATAAAAGCTGCTGGCTAGACCAGAGAAAAGTGAAGCGACCAACCATTAATTCAACCAACCAACAGGGTGAACAAATGCACAAATGATTTCTTCCACAACTCCTTCTCCTCCTCGTTTTCCACGTGCACGCTTTTCAAACGGCTAAACGGTGTATTTTTTTAAAAAAGTTTCTATACGAAAGTTGCTTAAAAAAATCAAATTAATCCATTTTTAAAAAAACTTTAGCAAATAATTAATTAATCATGCGCTAATCGCTGCTCCATTTTGCGTGCTGGGACCCAACACTCACTCCCGAACGCAGCCTAAGTGTGTGTTTAGTTCACGTCAAAATTGAAAGTTTGGTTGAAATTAGAACGATATGACGGAAAAATTAAAAGTTTGTGTGTGCAGGAAAGTTTCGATGTGATAGAAAAGTTGAAAGTTCGAAGAAAAAGTTTGTAAGTAAACTCGGCCTAAAGGTTATGTTCATCGAACTCTTGTTGGAATATTTTGATCTATTCAATGGTCCGT
The DNA here is from genome assembly GCA_009805545.1 of Oryza longistaminata. NCBI lineage: Eukaryota > Viridiplantae > Streptophyta > Magnoliopsida > Poales > Poaceae > Oryza > Oryza longistaminata. The sequence continues at coordinate 5,020,173 of CM020189.1, forward strand.
ATGTTCCAAGAAGAGGGCATGTTGGAGTGTTAGTGCCAAGCCCAACCACAAAAGCTTGATTGTACGTTTTCAGTTGAGTGGTTGACTACATAAGAAATTGTTACCTGTGGAGTTTGTGCAAGAAATTGTCTATATCCTTTAATTTAATCCATTTATTATTTTGAATTACTCGGTGTAGATGATTTGAATGTAAGATTTCTAAGGTTATTACGACATATACATAAATAATGAAGAGAGAAGACTGAGAAGACTTTGATACCCTAGTAAAGTTCTTACACCATTGGATGAGACTGGGGGTTGAAGTATACGGTTGTACAAGAATTTAATGTTAGGTGGATGAAGGAGGTGAAATCGAATTTGATAATTCAGGTGAGGGGGATATGCAAAATATATAATCTCATAATACTGTTCATACAAAATTCTTTTACTCCCTCTTTTTTTAAAAAAAATATGCCAGACTTATGTTACCCTTTGTCTTATTAAAAGACTAGTTTAAGGGTGACTTATATTTTTGCATCATAGTATTGTTAATTTATGAGATAAATAGTCAAATGTAAGTCTAAAAATCAACGTCATATATTTAAAAACGAAGGTATGTTAAAAAAAAACTTTATATACAATTTAGTATGTGCTTCTATTAGATACAAGGAACGTATTCTTCCTACTATTGTCAAAAGCACATAGCAAGAATAATATTGTCTATTAATTAAGCACATAGTATTGTCTAAACTGCTTTAGTACAATTAATCATTTATTGTCAATTATAAGGCCACTGCGGTGATGATTTATATGCAATTATTTGTAAATAGGGTGGCGAATAACTCATGATGTCCTATCATTCTCACAATGCGCATAAAAACCATGAGTTTCTTACATGGCGTAAAAGAAGTGAAATGCTAACTGTCAACCTGCCAAGTCCATGCATGCATGGTTTCAAGCAAACTAAAAATCACCACATGGGAAACGTGCATAAACTACTCCTTTCATGAAAAACGTTCGAAGATACCCGTGCTATTACATCAGCACTGTAGCTAACGATCCGATCCGTTCATTAACGAAATTAATGTCTTTATTTGGTGCGTTAGCTTAACTCGAAGTCTCTACTAAAAGTGCAGGTGATCCCAACACCAAAATATGATATTATATTGGGAGGCATAATCTGTCAGACACCGTTAATTTAGTTTACCCCACGAGCTGGTGAGAGAACTTAAAAATTAATAATATCTCTGTCCTAAAATAATTGTTGTTCTACGTTGTTTAGCATGTATTAAGGTTAGGAGAAAAAAGATTATAGCTACCATCATTTATAGTTTGATGTGGGATGTTGGTTGTGGGTAGAACGGGAAGAAATTTGAATTGGAAGTGGTTGATGTGATAAGTAGTACTTCAAAATAACAACTATTTTAGGACAATTTTTGAATTTTAAAAAGACAAGTATTATGAGATAGGGGGAATAGTTTTTTAAAAGGAGTTCCGAAACTGATATTTGAAGCTAGTAGAGGAAAACCTTAAATTCTAGGGGAAAGGGACTTAAAGAAAATGACAACTAAAAGGATAAAAAGAACGGAATAAAAAATACTGAAAAATAAAAGAGAAATATTAGAAAACTATGTGGAAAACCACTTTAGGGCGATGCGCCATCACTTGCCAATTGCCATTGTGAATTTGTCATGCCCCACATCTTAGGGATCCACTTGCATGCGTCTTGTATTGCCTTTTTAATGAATTGTTGCTTTCTCATATCTTTTAATTCCGTATTATGTCAACATTTTTTTTGCGCTACATCACCTAGCCTTTGTGGTGCCTAGCTGTGTCGCCTCTTGTAAGTGATGACAATCACAGCAACAAAGCCGTACCTTCATAGAAGTTGAAAACCGACTCTGTCTTGAGTACTTATTGATAGAAAGTAGCTCATTTTGGTTATATCACTCCATTTTTTTCATATTCCTTTTTTTTGGAACTTTGTAACTCTTATTCCTTAAATTGTTCCACTGTTCTCTTGTGGCATTTTTTTCTAAAATACCGATAATAAATGTCTCAAGATTATGTTTTATCTGACAGTTTATTAAATGCCTCTAATAAATGCCATTAGACTCCACTCAAGTTGTTTTCAGAGGCATAGTACAAAATGCATGCCTCTACTAAAGTGTCTTTACAACTTACAAGACACTTTTGTTGTAGCGTTATAATCGATTTATTTGGCTGATCTCTTGCCTTTCTAAGAAAAAAAACAAAAATCTTAATTGGCTAGTGAAAAATGGATGCATTCATGCGTACATATTTGAATCACTATAAACAAATTATCCGAAGAGATAAATAGCCCAAGCAAATATACGATTAGAACAAGGATAATAATGCATATAAACCAACTATAAACTTATAATGAAAAAGAAAAAGAGAGAAAAATAAAATGGGTTAGCTATTATATAAGAGCTCACTTTATACATGCTCTAAAATAAAAGTATTAAATACATCGGTGAGTGAAAGAGAGAGGAACAGAAAATATGAAGCTAACACGCAAGCACCGCTGCCGTCACACTAATCCCAAAGCCAAGCACAAGCAGCATCAAAATTATACTGCCGCCGTACGTTTCTCAACGTGATCGGAGCAGGTGAATTGAAAGCACGGGCCAGCAAATGACAGCAAGTTAGGCGCTGTTTCTTTCTGCTTAGGATTATTAATTATAATCCAGATTATTGGGAGTAAGCTGAAAAAAACAACCAACTTATTGAAGTAGCTTATTATAATCTGGAGTCCAGCTTATTATAATCTGATAAGCTTATTTAAGTGAGCTTTTTCCAGATTATTGGGTGAAAAATTACCCACCATGCTACCCCACTCGCTCTTTAGACTTGCAAACCCAATAATCTAGCCTCTAATAATCTAGAAAAGAAACAACTAACCGCTTATTCTACTACAGATTATAACAATCTAG
>CM020189.1:5023133-5035865 GCA_009805545.1 Oryza longistaminata
GATCTAGCTTAGTAATCTGACTCTATAATCTGGATATATAATATCCAAGCTAAAAGAAACAGGGCCTTAATCGCACGTACCCGGGGAATAAAACCTGATGGCTAGATCGAGTGACCAACCATTCGTTCAACCAAACCAAGACAGGGTGAACAAATGCAATTCTTCACAACCTAAAGGTGATGTTCATCGAACTCTTGTTGGAATAATATCAATTTTTTTGATTGATACATTGAACCTGCCGGCTGGCCAAGTACATTTTCAATTAAGAAAGCATGCAGATTCAGTGGAACTATGTATGCATATCATCTATATCATGTCAATATTATTCGATTGTAATATTATAAACAAAAATATATTACCATATCTATGTATACCCATGTTAATGTCTTAAACTCATAGTGACACAAATAAAAGACCGACCACTAGTTCAGGTGGTCAAGCTACACCATCTTAGGCAGGTCGGATGTATTAGTCGTTTGGTTAACGTGTCGTTAGCTTCGTAACTATAAATATGTGTTTTCACGTCATTAACTAAACTGTATTGTCTATTTATTCAACTTGAATACCTAGTATTGAAAATAAGTGCAGTTTTATTCGTATAACGTTGAGTCGTCTATTAAAAATTATGTTAGATTTATGCTTTAGGTAATGAATATACTTTATTGTGCTAAATGTTTTAATTTTTCACATTTTCAATAACGGACGGTCAAACGTTGAACGTGTGGTAACTCACTTATTTGGACGATAGTAATAATATCTTAAAAGATATGGGGTTGTACAGTCGGTGCGTCCAATGGTGTACCTAAAGAGGGTGACAGTACATTCAGCGACAACAAAAAAACTTTGCTCTGAAATAATTCTCTTTGTCGCAGACTTATTCTGATGGCTTATATTGTCGAACGAACTTTCTACGTAGATCGCTAGGCTTGATCATGTGGCTTTGCCGACACGGCTGCAGTAGGTTGAAGATCTTCTGCCATGATGCAGTGCATCAGTGCATGCATGTAGAGTTCACTTGTATTAGAAAATTTCATCCATACTACAAATTAAACATATTTTGATGGTTACTCAAGTAATTAATTAATACTCCCCCTCCATCTATAATATTGATTGCCGTTGATTTTTTAATATGTTTGACCATACGTCTTATTCAAAAATTTAAGTAATTATTAATTATTTTTTTATCATTTGATTCATTTTAAATACTTTTATGTATACATATAATTTAAATATTTACAAATATACATATATTTTAATATTTTAAAAATTATTGAATAAGGACGTACGGTCAAATATGTTTAAAAAAGTTTAACGGCGTTAAATATTTAAGGACGGATGGAGTATAGAATTCTTTCTTCTTCAAAGATACCACAACATTAGGGCTGTCAACGAGCTGAGCTCGAGCGAGCTCGTCGCTTAGGCTCGAGCTGATACAAGCTCGAGCGAGCTATAAAATGTTCGAGCTTTTTGACAGGCTCGGTCGAGCTCCAAGCTCCAGCTGACTACCAAGCTTGATTTAAGTAAACAATATATATTCAAAGATAATTCAAAAAATAATTAAAAATTTAATTTTCTAGTTAATCATATTAATAGAAGAGAGAAAAAGAATAAAATAAATATATGATGTCAATATAAGACATACAAATAACATATTTGATCTCCTAATTTATTAAATAACAACAAAAATCATATATAGTAGGCTCGTGAAAGCTCGAGCTCGGCTCGACAAAACTCGCAAGCTTAGGGAAAGGCTGGCTATCGAGCCTAGGACGAGCCAAACTCGAACAGCTCACAGAGCCTCGAGCTTTTTTGACAGCCCCTACACAACATTCACACGGTGAGAAACCATCTTTCGGTCGGTCGGCCGATATTCCACATAGTTCCGGATGGCAATAAAAACCAGGGCTAAAGAGATCTTTAGTCCGTTCAAAGGGTAAACGGGCATATTTCATCTTAGTCCGGTTCGAATGCAAAAATGTCAGGGCATGTCAGGCCCCCCCGGGATCTTAGTTCCCGGTGGTATTACCAACCCGGGACTAGATCTAACTTTCGAGTCCGGTTTTGGTATTTACCAACAGACTAAGATCCCGGTGATCTTTAGCCCCGGTTGGTAATACCAACCTGGGACTAAAGTATCCCACCCCTATATATATGTCTTCTCCTCCTCCAGCTGCCGAGCAAGCTTTCAAAATTTCTTCAAAAAAGAGGGAGGTCATGCCAAAATTTCTATTGAATTTATTTGGTGATTACGATACAAACGGAGGCTGCCTAAAAAGGGTTGCAACTTCATCCTCCAATGCCTTATTTTTTTTCATACTACATTTGCACCTATGTTTGCACACTTTTGTTGTCTCCAAAATTTAGTTGTTAAGTTGATGAGAGAAGAAAATGTGTGTGGGAGAAGAATATATAGAAAGAATTTAGTTCATTGCTTAAAAACAAGGTTTATAAATAGTTGAGAAGAAAACTCTAGTGAAAGTTAATCTTAAGAATAGAAAACAACTAAAATGAAAATTAAAGAAGTAAACACATTAAAATTAGTTTAGAACTTGTAAAAGATAGTTATTAAGGATTATTTTGTGTAATATTTATGAATAAAGATATCTTTAATTATGTATGACTAAAAAATGTCGATTATTATGTAAGAAATAATTATTTGTATACGGTTTTTTTTGACTCATGTAGATGGACGGCAATTGATGTACGCTTGACCGGCGGAGCCAAAGAGTTTATTGACGGCAGTTGCACTATTTTTTGAGTTGGCCGAAGCTAACAGGCAAAGGGTTTATTTGTTGTCCAGCAATAAGTGTAAAGAATCAGAAGGAGATTCTGCATCCAGGACTATTCATTCCACTGTTTGAGTCGTGGTTCATGCCAAGCTATAATTTGTGGACAATCCACCGGAGAGCAGGTGTTGAAATGCGAAGAGATGAAGTGGAAGACGACAATATCCGGACTTTGCTCAGTATGTTGATTTGAAGGAATCAAACGGAGCGAGGAGGAAAGTTAGCTTGCTGATCGGTAACGACGTGCGGCATGATCTTGGTCAGATGTTGCAGGATTGCCAGGGGGACTGCGAAAGTGAAAAGGAGCGCCCATTAAATGGACAAGATGTTGGAGACCACAGAACTCGTTACCCAGGTTGCGAGCAGGGGCACAAAAAGTTGGATACCTCTGGAGTTCTTGCAATGGAAGGCAAAAAATGGGAGTTAGTGACAGCATGCGATTTATTGAAACGTCCAAGAAACATTCTTCCCGGGCGCAACAAATGCCCAGACAACGTACGAGGCTAAGAAGATAGTCTGCCCGTTAGGACTGAAGTCATAAGATTCACGCCACCATGTTCCGAACGTTGTATCCTATACGCGGTAGGAGTATTGAAGAACCTAGAAGCATGCCCTGTGCAAAGCACTACGATACAAGATTAGACGGAGACGATCCAGAGAGTGACGGGGCAGCAACAAGAGAGAATTCCTGCTAAGGTGAGTGTGGATTCCCTAGAATACATGGCTAAGGCGTTGTGCAGAACAAGGGGAATGCTAGAATGTTTGCGATGGCACGCTGAAAGAGCGTCAACAGGACGGATGCTGAACCACCCCGCGATGGGTTCGCAGTGGCGAACATCGACAGGAAAATTTAAAGAATTGAAAGGACGCTACGAAACATACGGTTTGGTTTGAAGTTACGCGATGGCATGAATCCTTTTGAGAGGATGAGCAGCGCCATAGCACTTGGCGCGTATACCGATGTGTAGCTAACAACCTCCCCCCTGGCTATGGCCATGAAGAGGAAAGTACGATGATGTCCATTATTATTCAAGCCCCAAGCAACCTTGGTAACGACAACCGATGTGTACTAAGGACACTGCGAAGATCTTAAACAGTTTGTGAAAAAGGAAGGTGTCCCGTTGGGGACGAGGACAAATGGAGGAGGTATAACCTACGAGCGCTGCGCGTTCGTAACCATCAACGATTGGGCCTGCACTTAGCAAACCTATCCGGATAGTCCAACAAGGGTACAAGGCTTGCACCTCGACTGTATGGATGAAACGGAAAGTACGTAATCTTGAAGCCACTGTAGAAGGTTGAACAGGTCATCCGTCGATTCCTTGCCAGCAAACCCACCGCTACGGTAAAGAAAGGCAAGCACTTCGAACATAAGGCCGACATCGTACGAAGCCTTAAACATCGCGAGCGGGAAAGAACAGTGTTTGCTATGGTAAGATCTTAAAGTGTGTTCGAAGGGCCTGGATGCCAGCCTAATAAGAGCGAGATGGACGCTGGCGATGGTGGGAAAAAAGACACTCATATTTTGGGAGTTACCCCATATTGGGAATTCTTGGACGATAGCCACGCAATCCGACGTGATGCACCCTGCACAAGAACCTTTGCGTTAAACCTTCTTGGCTTCCTAGGTATACGAAAAGTCGAAAGAATACACTGGAAGCACGTAATTGATCTGAAGCATATGAACAACGCTTGGCGACCTTCACCCGTTACCAAAGGAGAAAGGAAGACATTACTTGAGGTCCGCCAGCTTACACTCTTAGCAAGCCAGAGAAGGAAAAGTATGTTTGAATGCTTGGAGAGCATTAAAGGGTACCGTCTGGATACTCCATGATATCAAGCGAAATAATAACACGAAGGGAGAAGAAGTTCACCAAACCTAAAGTCTCGTGAACTGTCACGTGTTGGGATGACACAATGCTTACCAGTTGTACATAAGGGGTATCATTCCCAGAACAATGTCCGGGAACAATAAACAAACTAGTTGCATTCCATGAACGACAATTTCGCAGAAGGTCATCGATCCGGTAGATTAGAAGCCCTTCAGAATTGACAAGTGTTGCAATGTCTCGTCAGTTAATTGAGTGATATTTCCACCTCATTTTCATATAATGACGCATCTTCTTTTCCACCTTGTGAAAGAGATCGTATTCTCGGGCCTGTTTACCTACAAACAGTTTCCTTCGAGAGTACATGGGCCGTTGCTGAGAAGTATATTCGAACCGTGCTCGTCCAGAGCACATCGCCAAGGTTAATGGAAACAGAGCGAGGTCATCGAATTTTGCATAGCAAGTTACGAAGACCTTCGCCCAATGTGTGTACCTGAATCACGCCATAAGGAGACTACAGCGGAGAGGAAAACTCCGGAAGGAAAGAATAATGACGGTAACAACAATTATTCCGTTAAAGCCATTTCATTCGCAAACACTCTTCATTGGTAGCTCCTTAAAACCGAGGAGCATTGGCTCTAGCTTGCGCCAGAACATCGGTATGTCCGATGATGGATACACGGCATTCACATAGAACTTTCCCGCGGGCTACGACAACATCTCGATGGGTACGCAGCGATCAACAAGCAACTTGCCTTCCTGCGCGAGGGCCGTCCTGGTCGATCCGACATTCCAGGGATATGAGATCAATGGCTACACATTCACACGATAGCAAGACATGAAGGCACGAACCCAAAACAGCGTTGGTCGTGTCGATGACCATGGAACACGATGGAACAACTGCCACGTATTACGGTGCCACGAGAATATGGGAACTTGACTATGTCCCTCAAGGTCCTCTATTCTGGTGCCAATGGTTAGGTTGACTGGTGGAGGCGTAAGATTGATGAAGTGGGGATGAAAACTGTTGACCCTTAACAAGGTTGGAATACTTGGACCGAATCTTTTGTCCTTGCCAAGATGTACGCAAGTCTTTCGTGAAGGACATACTAGCAAAGGGAAAGAAGGGCAGAGGCCCTGACGAGCCTAAGCTCAAGGGTTTCTCCCAGCGCAAAAGAAAAATCGTCGGAGTTGAGACAAGGACTGGACGAGGATTACGATCAGTTGGATGGGCAACCCCCTTTCACGTGACGATTGACCCTAGCATCCTCCTATCAAATGAGGACACCCCTTACTCACGCACGATCCACAAGGAGGGGAACAATAGTGAGGAGAAAGTACTGCGTCAACCGTCACCGCGACGTAATGCCGTAATTATTGTGTACACGATGTAAAACTATTTTGGATGTATTGGATTATCATATAAATCAATTGATGTATGGCATATGTAAATTACGCACGATTATTGAGGTTTCAAACAAGTTTAAATCAGTATTGCTGTTATATTTATACTTACAATTTTTAAAGTTTTAAAATCACATAGTGGCAATTTCATATATATGTTAATTAAGTTTTTAACATTTAATTTACTACATTCATATGTCTATTATAAATGACTAGAGGATTTTTAAAAGTTTAAAATCATTATCATGGTATTGTACAGAATGTTAATTAGAGTTTTTCACAATTTATTTACTATCTTTCATTATGCTACTTAATATGACTATTCGAATTTTTAATATATAGTACTATTCGAAGTTTTTTAAAAGGTTGAATCATGCATGTGCATTTACATATGTTAATTAGGTATTTTAACATTGTAATTTAATATAATTCCTACATGCTAAGTATATAGATGATTACATTTTTATTAATTTTAAATCACTTGCAGTATGTACATACATATCTAATGAGTTTACCAATAAATAATATCATTCATATGCTAAGTTATATATGATTATTTGGATTTTTATTTAATTTTAAGTCATATATTTGGCTTATTACGATTATCCACTTAATTGTTATTACAGACAAAATAATTTTTCGAAGTAATGTTCATCAATCTTTGTACCTAATAATGTTATGCATTAACTTCTATTTATAATACATATGTAAGCGAAAATAAATATGCAGTGCTATAATCTTTGTCCCCGGTCATATAACCCTAACCGGGTTAAAAGAATTTGGAGAATAGCGGGAAAAGATCTTTACTATCGCCGGTTGTGAGAAACAACCGTCCGGTTGTTGAGAACACCGGGGAGTAAAGATCTTTTCTTTACTCCCGGTTGTCTCAACAACCGACTAAAGATATCTTTAGTCCCGGTTTTACTCAACAACCGGTATAGTAAAAGAGTCCGGGGGATATTATATTCCCAGTGCGCCCTCGGCTATCTTCACCAACACTTAGACTTCGGCCGATCGATCTCTCTCGGCCTCATCCGCTCGCCGCCACTGCCAATAGGGCAAATCCCTCGCGCCGACCCGCCGTTATCTCGCCGTCTCTCGAAGCTCGTCGGTCCTCGCCCGCCGCCTCCGTCTCCTTCCGCCGGCCGCCGGCATCTCTGCGGTGAAGAGCCGCCACCGCCTTTCCCGTTCATCGAATCTCTTCGATTTCTCGATCTTCTCTCCGTCGCGCCGCCAGCCACGGACGCTGTCCACGGACGACGACGCGCCACTGCTACCCGCGCCCCACGCGCGCACGCCACGCCGCCGCCTTCGCCGCGCGCAATGCGCCGCCGCCGCCGTCGCCACGCCGCCGCGCGCCTTCGCCGCACCGCGCGCGCAATCCGCCGCCGCCACGCCACGCCCCCCATTCGCCGCCGCCCGCAACGCCGCCGCCGCATGCCAGCGCCGCCGCCGCCGCCGCCGTCGCCACCGCCGCCGCCCCGCCCCCCGCCGCCGCACGCCGCCGCGCCAAGCGCTGGCCCGATGCACGCCCACACCGCAGTTAACGAACGAGAACGAGAGACGAATCGAACGAACGAGGAGCGAAGGAACGAACACGTCAACGTACGTTGCCGCGAGACGTGAACGGAGAAACTGAGAACGATCGATAACGAACGAGACTAGAACGAAACACGTAACGTATGTTGCCGCGAAAGAACGTGAACCGGAACGAGACGATCGAACGAACGAGAGCAGAAACGAGAAGATCGAACGAATTAACGTGAACGGAGAACGACCAAACGACGTAACGAGAACGAACGTGAACAGTGAACGAATAGTTGAACGCGAACGAGCGAAATTAACGGAACGAGGGAACGAAACAGTGAACGTGATACCAGAACGAGGACGAACGTGAATAGAGAAACGAATCGACATTGAAGAACAGCCGAGAACGAGGAACGACGTTGAATGAGAACAAGCGAACGAACGTGAATGAGAACGAGCGAACGAACGGAATGAGCTAGGGAACGTGAACGAGCGAACGACTGAACGTGAAATGCCCATATATATATATATATATATAATATATATATATATATATAAATATTATATATGTTACTTCGCCATTATATCCTTAATACCATCTTTTGTATCTTGCGAGAAAAGACGGTTGTCGAGTGCCGTCAAGCTCGAGTGGAAGACTTAGCCCTAAAAGGAATTCGTGCGAGGCAGGCGTAATAATATAAATGCATTGTTATTATTGTAATGCAATTAGATATTAGACCGCTGTAATAGACTTAAGCATATAAGATTGGTAGTGTCTAATTATTATTTGAGTTTTTAAGAAATTATAAGATTATTTTATGAAAATTTAGACTTTAGTATGTAATATTGACTACGAATTGGGTGCGCTCCTAAGCAATTGACTATTGTAGTCTTAATAGACTTAGCATATGCGCACGAAAACACTTAGCATTACATGACTATTTTAGTCTTAGCAGTAATATTATTTAAGTTTTAATATTAAATTATTTTATTTGTAATTAGACTTAGTATATAAGTATGGACTACGAATTGGTTGCGACTCCTAGCTACAATTGACATGTTAGTCTTAATTAGACTTAGCCATATACGACAGTTACACTTAGCATACCATGGACTCTTTTAGCCTAGGCTTTGCTAATATATTTGAGTTCTTAATATAGATACTTTATTGTAATTAGAACTTAGTATGTAATATGACTACGAGAAATTGGTGCCAGACAAAGTAGTAGCAATATGACTATTGTTAGTCTTAATTAACTTAAGCATATCGCAGCGAAACACTTAGCATAACATGATATTTTATCTTGCATGTAATATTATTATGATTTTAATATAAGATTATTATATTGTTTATCTGTAATTAGACTTAGTATATAATTATTTACTAGCTAGCGTTGTATAATATACGGTCACCTAACTTAGCTTTTATCACGATTTTGTAATTAGACTTAGCACGTAAGGTTGTGAGGGTTCTAATGTACGAAACATTTACACTTAGCATACCATCTAAATGGTTATGAAAAAAATTGAAAAAATATGAATAAGATAGATCAATATGTAATGTATCAATCCACAAACATGCAAGTTAAAATTCAACTTCTACATATTGTAACAAAAATAACAAATTTAACTGTAGAAGTTGAATTTTAACTTGCATGTTTGTGGAGTGATATATTACATATTGATCTATCTTGCCAATTTTTTTGAAAAATTTTCGTAGCCATTTAGCTGACATGCAATAAACGGGTGGACGTCCACTCGAGCTGTTAGAATCCATCCCTGCCAACATTCCAACAGCGAGAGGCAAAACACCAAGCGGCCGGAGCTCAAGCCGCCACCGGCGACGGCGGCGGGAGAAGCTTCTTGGCCGGAGAGTGGAGGGAGACGGCTCCGAGCTTGGGGCTCGCGTACTTCTTGTACACCACCTTCTGCCTGCTCTCCGGCGCCGCCGCGTGCAGGCTCACCAGCCGCCTCGCACACTCCCTGCAGCTCAAAAAACAAGCCACATGAACAGATTAAGTTTTAATAATTTGGATGGTGCACATCTTTGATAAGAGTCATGTAATCAAAATCTTGATCGGTATATTTATGCATACAGACGTTTTAATTGAATGGCGCAGATCAAAGTAATTGGTTAGGCACTAGCAATTTTAGCAGCATACGCATGTAGTAGATTCATATTTTGTTCTATGTCCAAAGCATATGTTAGGACTATCTGTTCAGCATTCTTCAGGTTACAACTATCTGTATCAAACCACATGAACAGATTAAGTTCTTGGATTAGACTAGAGAGAGCATAACATGCCATTGCATACAAAGAAAGTTTGGACATCACCAACTAGTCCAGGACAATATTCAACTGAAACTTTCAGCAGTACAAAATTCAGTCAGTCTGGTGGAGACACAACAATGTAACTAAGCATGCCAAATTTATATATAACTGAAATCCTTTTCTAGGCAAGCAGTCAACACAATTCATTCACAAGTCATATTCTTCAGATTCAACGTGTAATCAAAATTTCATAGGCAAGATTTAAGTAACTAAAGCAAATGAGAAAAAAGACCACCTCTGAATATGAAACTTAAGGACAACAGGTTATCAACGATTGTGAAAAGATGGATTATTTAGCATTCCAAATTTATATAACTGAAATCCCTTTCTGGGAACGCAGTCAACACAATTCAATTCACAGGTCATATTCTTCAGATTCAATGTGTAATCAAATTTCATGGGCAAAGATCAAGTCATGAAGAAGAAGACATACATCAATTGCGGCTCAGCTAAGCCGGTGTGGTACTCCAGAAGATCGCTCCATAGTGGGCTCAGGCCAAGGGTACACCGAGCAGCGTAGACGGCAGCGGCTGCTATCACCGATGGCGCGAAAAAGAGCATGGAGTACTGAACCAGTGCGAGCTCTGCGTAGAAGAAAGTCATGTGCTCCAGCTGCATTGACAGAAAAAAGAATGGCACATTACAACACATTGAAGATGTATAGCACCAGCAGAAGAACAACTGAAAATGGACAGTGCTTGTTAGTTACCTCCTCGTCACCCAATGCAGCTTTCAGGTATCGAAGGATGAACATGTACATTGTCGGAACAGTCAGGTTCCACTGGAGCTTGTTCAGTATGGACTTCTCTGTGCTCAGAACCTGCTGCCTGCTGAAGGAGTTGTCTGATATGACAAGGAAGTCCTTAACCTGCAAAAATGGCAGCTCAATTGTAAGACAAGAAGCAAGTGCAAGCTGAAAGTCATATGCAAATTGAACAGCATTGAACACAATAGCAAGTTGAGCATATCATATGCAAAATTGAACGGCATCAGTGGTGTGCAGAAGTGGAATCCTTACCAATGGAGCCCAAGTCTCCTCATACTTGCAGGCTATCAGCATGGCGCTGACACCGACAAGCTGCAGCTCCTTCCTGGGCACATTCTCCAGGGACAGGTACTGATCAATTATGTAGACAGTGAGGTACAGTGTCTCTGGCATCAGCATAAGCCTGTAGTGCACTTCGATGAGCCAATCAGTCAGGATTGCTCTCATTCTCTCGTTGATCTCGGTCTGTGACACCATGTAGGTGCAGAGAGGCCGGTAGGTGTTCTGGACAAATCAAGCAGCAAGAGTAATTCAACCACTGTTCCATCACAATTGATTTGCCATAGAAGAAGAGGACGAGAAGGGAAGGAAGCTAAGGCTCACCTCAGCGCTCCTGTAGAATCTGTAGATATCTTCGACGTAATCAACCACTGCCAGCTCGTTGTGAGCATCAGATGCATCGATGTCGTATATCAGCTCCTTTTTCGGGCTGATCACACCGTCAGAAGCCTGTGTTCAGAACAAGTTCAGCAAAAGAAGAACAACAAAGATTCTTCAGACAAAAATTCCTAACATTCGACAGAATCAAACAATACCAAACAACACATACCCTGCTGCACTTGGTCAGAATCGAGGTGAGCGTTTGGATTGGCGCTCTCCGGGAGGCTGCTCTCTGGGCTGGATTTCTCTTCTGTTTCTCGGAGTCTGAACTGATCACGATGACTTCTGGCTTGGCCGCCTTGTTGTTCTCGTTGCGCTGCTTGATTGGTTTCCTGCACTTGTCAGCTGCTGCCTTCTGGCGATTTACGACAGGCAGAGCAGCCCGGCCATTGACGAGATTACTGACGTCGGCGAGGGCTCGACGGATTCTTGGCGGTTGCTGAGCAACAACCGTCGTGGTCTTTGGCCTCCTCGCAATCTTGGCAGCCTCTGCACAAAGTCGAAATTTCAGATCAGGAACAAGATAAAGCACAGAATCGCTAAGGGAGAAATTTTGCACGGAAATAGGTGAAAGCACACGCATGATTCAGAACAACAAACGCGATTCAATAGGTGAAACGCAATTCTGGGAAGATGCAAGATTTATCGAAGCAAACCCAAAGAACAACGCAGAAACCATCACAGCACCAGCAAAAGATCATTTCTATGCCAAAAGAAACAATGCGAAATTGCGAACGAATTCAAGAAATCTACCAACGCGACAAACATCTGCTTCCACTACGGCACATGCGTTCCGATCAAATTCTGGGACCGAAAAATAATCCACACCGTTATGAAGATGAACATGATTTTCAAAAGGCGCTCTCTTAAGCCGATCAGAACAAGGAACCCGTATCGAATCCATAAAATTTCGCAATCAAGCGTTCGATCGGACAAGAATCCGTAAAAAAAAACCCGCAAGAACACATCATCGATCCTAAAACTCATAATCTCCGGCGACGGAGGAGAACATGCAGAACCAGCAACGCAAAGCAAGCACGGCGACGTATCAGCACCTCAACCACAATCGCGGCAAGAAAACCCCCTCCCCACCGCACCGCCACACCCGCCATGAAACCCCCAACAAGAAACACAGCAAAGAAGGCGAGCTTAACCCCCACCGCGCCGCCGCCATGAGAGCCCCCCAAAACAAGAACACGGCAAACAACGCGCGCAGGAGATGATCGTTTGGCCGCCTTACCTCCCTTGCGTTCCTGAGCAGGAACATCGCCGCGCCGGCACCGGGCTCCCCACTGCCTCCTCGACGCCATCGCCCGAACCGGCCGGGATCGGCGTCCACAGAGCAAACCGCACGAATCAGCGACGCGTCACCACCCCCCTTACACCTCACGCCGCCTCCTCCTCCTCCTCCTCTCCTCCCCTCTATCA
>CM020189.1:5035965-5067287 GCA_009805545.1 Oryza longistaminata
GTTCTTAATGTGACACAGTTTTCCTTTTTCAATGTTCTCCTTATTTTCTTTTATATTTCTTCTGCAATCTCTTGTACTGACTTCCTTAAAAAGTAAATTTTGGGCATATTGAGATTATTTTATTTCTTTCTAATCATGCGATTATGAATTTTGGGTGTTATTATCATGTTTTTGTTTGTGCTTTTTTTTTTGTTGTATTTCTAAGATATAAGATAACCTTACATTTTTTGTTATTATCATGATCTAAACACTATTTCTACCAAGGTTTCCAATATGTTACTAAGAACTTTTCTGTTCTTTTTTAACTCGACATGTCCAAACATTTGCAGATTTTCTTCCAAATACAATTATTGTCGAAATTTATGTTTTTTCTCAGCTTAATATTTTACTCCGATGGAGCATACTAGACCAACTAGAAATGATATGTTATATATCCTATAATTGTTTGTATGCAACTATAATCTGCTGGCAGCTTGACATATATTTGTTTACTTATGTTGGGTTTTAGGAAAGAAACATTTATGACTACAATTCAATAAACTGATATGAGGAACTTGAAACTCTTAACTTGTGATGTCTTGGTAATGATACCGATTACCACAACTTCATTAATTTGTTCATCAGGCATCATGTTTCATTTTCTGAACCCATTTAATATCAATGTATACCAGGAAGTTTAGTCGGTGATATTCCAGATTGCAGTTTTTTTTTTAAAGAATATGCTAATCAATGGGTCTCCTTCATTTTTCCTATAATGCTATCTTGTTCCATTTTCCTCTCTTAACACTACATTGCAACACCATATTCTTCAGCTGGATAATAATCTTCCTTTTTGAAATTCCTCAATAAAACTGAAAAAGGCAGCCCTCCACACTGAAAAACTAATTTTCATGTATTTTTTCTACCCAGGTGGTGGACATAGCTGCTTTTGGGATAGTGACGAAGCAAGATTAAGGTCGAGACGAAAGAGTTTTTGGGAGAAAGCTGTGGAAACAGATGAGCTTTGTGGAAAGGATGATGCATGGTGGGGAGTTAGAGGTTATATGCGTGACAATTTCAACCATAGCAACAAAGCCATCTCATACAAAGAGCATTTCCAGAACAGCAGACTTGTTGAATCCGTGTTGGATTTGTATTGGGAGCTACCTCCAGTTGCTGGTCCATCCTTAACCCACCAAACAAGATATGACCCAGCCCGTGCATCTGATCCTATCATCGAAGATGGTCGTTTTGGCATGTTTCAACGAATTGGTCTAGCGAGATTGGATGCCTCAGTTTTCAATGGCTACACTCAGATGTCATATGTTCAGATATCAGGCTCAATGTTGAGCAGAGAGGATGCTTAAAGATTTTATTCCGTAGGGTTAATTTTTCTTCTGATACTGACTAAACAATCATTGGTTGACAGGCTTTTTCTATAATGTCGCAGGTTGGCATACACATGACTATATTCTCGTAGTACAGCTTGTGTGACTATGCAAATGTTATCAAACCAATGATGAGCCTTGCTATTCTGAGGCATATCAGCAACTCACTGGATTGGATTTGAGTGCATTCCATTACAACTAATGTGACAGCCTTTTCTTTTTTACTATTAATCTATTAAAGGTGAATACAAGCTAGAGTGACATTGAGAGGCATGAACCAGAACTGCTTTATGGGTGAATGCAAGCTAGAGTGATATTGATAGTATAGGTGATGTGTATTCTGATGTCTTATTTTAATGAAGATATCTTTTTTTATTATAGTTTTATGTGGACTGGATGGTTATTTATAATATACTGCAGTGATGGCTTAAAATGAGTTTCAGGATGTGTACCGATGCCCTTTGGTGCTTTCCATGCTTGTAGTTTTGCATGAATTGTGGTGTTCATATCGTTTTGGTACAGTGGGGGTTTGCTTTCACAAAGTTAGCTTCTTCCCTTTTGCTTGCAGTCCGTGGATACTTTGGTTGTTGTTTTTTAGGGATTGGTTGCTATTTTTAGGATACCACAATGATCTTATCAGAGTTTGTTAGGTTCTATTTCTTTATTATTTTATTTCTTGCTGTAAATAGTGATATTATAGCTGATTATGATCCATCTTTATTATAGTATACTCCTTATATTCAGTACTAGTTCCTTGAGGGGAATGGTTTATGAGATTTCTGGGATCTTTTCAAACATATGCAGATAGATATATATAATCACAGATTGCTTTTTTTTTTTTTTCATTTTGACGCGACACTGGTTTCTGGACGAATGAACAGATTCATCTTGGCTGAAGCAATATATATCATGTGACCATCACCATGACATTATGATTTCTGTCAAAGTTCATATGTAATCATGCAGCAGCAATTATAGTACAACAATTCATTTTCATATGCACTAAGCTTCACTACTCTACAAGTCACGTGTGCCCAATTTTCTTTATGTATTTAAGAGCATGACGCCCATTGTATCAGGATGTTGCAAGAGATTTGAGATCATTTTATCTCTTGGTGTTCAGCATAATTCCAGCATGATGAACACCAATTGTTTTCTTAATACAAAAATAGATGCTTTAAAGCCAGAGCTGCCTTGCCCACATGTAAAAAGCGCCAACAAGCGACTGATCTTGGCAAGAAGAAGCTCAACTTGGTTTGCAGAAGATGACTAGCATTTACCATGAATGCATTCGTAGCAAGTTTCAGAACTTCAGAAGCATTGGTAGATATGTTGTTCATTCACTTGTTCTCATCTATCAATTCATTTGAGAACATGTTCCCCCCTGTTCATCATCGTCTAGATACTTGCATGCAACATGATCCTGGCTGTGATTGATCAGTTAAATTAATGTAATTTACTAATTGATATAATAAAGTTTAAAGGGGGAGAAATGTGCTCTTTTTTAATCCATTAAATTTTTAAGAAAAGGAGGGGCTTTTTTTGACTGTCTGCATTTGTGATAAATTGCAGGAATCGCAACGGCGCCGTCTGTTCGCCGGCGGCGAGCTCCGGCGCGGCACTCCTGCGAAGGGCATCACCCTCCGCCGCCGCCGCCGCCGGTGGTGGTAAGTGCGCCGTCGCCGATCATTGAAATTCGAACATAGGGGCAGATCATAGTTGAGGGCATCCATTTTTCTTTTCTTTTCTTTTTTGATGGGATGGTTACTGCATTCTTGATTCTTGCAGAACATCGATCGCATACTGATCGCTCATACTGATCGCTTTGTTCATCATCACCTAGTTCGTGCGCTTGTGGAATCCTTTGAGTTGAGCCTCCCGCAGAGCATGGCAAGAACAAGAATCAGCTTCCCTGGTTCACTCCACCACCCCGAGAAGCTGTACGCCTTCTCATGGCAAGCAATCCCCTCCTGGTGCTGCAGCTGCCTCGAGCAGCTGTAGCCAGTGGACAGCCCAATGTTCCCATAGGCACTGTGTGCAGAAGCAATGGGTGATGAATATTACTCAATCAGTCATGGAGGTGAGCAAGAACATTATGAGAAGAATTGTGTGTTTGCAAGTGTAATTTGTTACCTTATCACCTCAAAGATGATGTTAAATGTGGAGAAATTGAGAGGGTCAGTGGAGAGTGATCTCCTTTCAGTGATGCAGACCAGTATTATCACTGTGGTGTTGAAGGCTAGTGGTGAAAATGCCATCATCTTCAGGAATGGTTTCCCCTTGCTTGTTCTATCGTCGCTTTCCGGACCGATTCGTTTGTGCTCTTGACATGCTGAGAACAACTTTGTCAAGGATGGAGTGTACCTGAGAAATGAAAGCAACCATGTTCTGTTATGAGAAAGTATTTTCTACACCTAGGTGACGCCGACCTCCTCGTCGCCGTCCGCCTCATCGAGCTCGATCGCTGCTACAACACCAAGGATGAACGATTCCAAATCTCCTCCTACGCTGCCAGGGCTGCCCTTACATGCGCAGCATCATCGGCGAGGCAACCTGACGTCGACGGCTTCATTGCTGGTTCGTTTTCGCAGGCGTCTCATCTTGAATTCGTCACCCAGGCCGTGCTAGCAGATCACAGCTGTGTATTGTCTGTTGAGAAGATCTTGTTGATGTCTGGAATGCTGAAGAAGAAGCCGCTCACGCTTGACAAATCTGACAATCCAATGATTTTTGCTGATGAACGGCGGCTTCGTAACTGTCATACTGATGCTAATGCTAGTGGTGATGCTAATGGTGAGAAGGCGCCAGGTGGTTTGACAATATCACTTCGGGCTGTTCTACTTGACAAGATTCATGCCAAGTACCTCAAGGCAATCTCTCGATTACCTATGCAAGATGTTCGGACTCGTTACCACCGTGCCATTGTCAATGGTGGTTACTGCTATGGCCCATTCAGTTGTGTGACTAACATCATCGTCAACACTCTCTGGTATGACTCTACTTTCCCTGCTGTGGAGAAACTTGAAGTGGACATGATCTGCACCTCCACCTTTGTTCGTGTGGAGTCCCGGTCCCTTCGTGGCCTTATCAAGCTATTGCTTACATGCATTCCTGAGATTTCTGAGCATGATGCCATGATATATCTGCTAAAGAATAATCTGAAAGTTCGCAAAGCAATTGAAATGGCAGGAGCGGAAGGGTGGGAATCCAGCTGGGATGTCAGTGCCTACAAGGCTGCAGCGGATGCATCGTTTCATCCTGAGCTCGAAGCTTATGTACAGTTTTCCACTCAATCTCTACCTAAGGTGCAGGCTGCCATTAAATCACTATTGCGTGCTTCTACCCCACTTTCCTCGAATGATGTTCTTCAGCTAGCTACGTTGTTGCCATCTTCAAACTGCATCTCTGCTAAATCTTTGGAGACAATTGTTGATCTGTCTACAGATGCATTGGATATGTTTTTAGCGTTCAAGGAAAAATTTGTCACTCAACAGGGTTTTTTTCGTAGAAAGATTGAAGCTGCACTAAGGAGAAAGGTTAGTACCTTCCATTCCATATTATGTGCTACTTTCAAAGTATTGCTCTCTAGTTAGACTATTGATTTGGATAATGAAGATATATATTTAGTGTAGAATTATCTATTTCATATTGTCATTATAATTGCTCTTCTCTGCAAATTCAATTCTTACCTGATGATTGAGATAATGAAAGGATCTGTTTATCGCGGAATTATCATTTCATAATGTCATTATAAATTAATAATTGCAGTTTTATGCAAGTTCACTTCTTTCCTGGTTTTAGTATCTATTTAGCGTGGAATTATCCATTTCATGATGTCATTATGGTTGCACTTTTCTGCAAGTTCACTTATTCCCTAATGATTTGATTAGGATAATGATGAAAGGATTTGTTTAGTGTGGAATTACCCATTTCATAATGTCATTATAGTTTATTTTTTTGCAAGTTCACTTCTTCCCTATTGATTAGGATAACAAGAATATCTGTTTAGTGTGTAATTGTCCTTTTCATAATGTCACTATAATTGCCATTTTCTACAAGTTCACTTCTTTCATGGATGTAGGGATATCTATATGATCTTCAAGTAATCTGTGTTGCAAATGAGCGTGTGGGCAGCCAGAAGAACTTCTTGGACTTCAGGTGTCCATATTCACATGTAAACTTTTTGGCAAGCACAAAAGTTGGAAGTGGACTTAAGTTATTCTTTGCTGAATTCAGTAATGATGATGATGATGTATCCTTTTGCTCTTGATTCTTGCAAAACATCATCACCTAGTTCGTGTGCTTGTGGAATCCTTTGAGTTGAGCCTCCCGTAGATCATCGCAAGAACAAGAATCAGCTTGCCTGGTTCGCTCCACCACCCCGAGAAGCTGTATGGCTTCTCATGGCAAGCAATCCCCTCCTGGTGCTGCAGCTGCCTCGAGCAGCTGTAGCCAGTGGACAGCCCAATGTTCCCGTATGCACTGTGTGCAGAAGCAATGGGTGATGAATAAATTAGCTGAATCAATCATGGAGGGAGCAAGAACAGTATCAGAAGAAGAATTTGGTGAGTAGATGTGCAACTTAATTACCTTATCACCTCAAAGATGATGTTAAATGTGGAGAAATTGAGAGGGTCAGTGGAGATCGATCTCCTTTCAGTGATGCAGACCAGCATTATCACTGTGGTGTTGAAGGCTAGTGGTGAAAATGCCATCGTCTTCAGGAATGGTTTCCCCTTGCTTGTTCTATCATCGCTTTTCGGGCCGATTCGTTTGTGATCTTGACATGCTGAGAACAACTTTGTCAAGGATGGAGTGTACCTGAGAAATGTAAGCAACCGTGTTATGTTCTCTCTTCTGATTGTTGCCTGAAAAATATGAAGAGCTTGAAAGAGAGGAACTCACATCATGACCATGAACAGTACTAAAGCCGCTGGCGCGACAAGGGAACAATCAATGGAATTTTCTCCTGCCTGCCTTGCATTCACTGCCATGAACAATGCATTGGTGATCTTTTGGAGGGAGGTGAGCCCTGCAAACACTGCAGAATCCCAGTTCAAGCAGCAGAAGAGGATGACTGTCATGGCTACAAGAGCAACCTCCACAGCTGCAAGAAATATTGTATGCAAGTTAGGCAGCAGGTGACTGAAACCTACTGAGCTGCTGTTGTTCATCATGAAGTCTGGCTCTTCAGCTTTTGCTAATCTTAGTCCTCTCAAGGCCCATATCACCAACCTCAGAAATACTGGGAACAGTGTACTGCCTGCAAGAATCTGACCGATGAGTAGCAACAGGAGGCCATTGTTTGAGGAGAATACAGCCATACTCTCATTTGTCGGCAATAACCCTCCATTTGTGAATGAGGAGACTGTGGCCGATATCGAGAAGAGAGCTTTGTTGATGCATTTCCTTGTTAGCACATCTCTAGCACTTGGAACATGAGCTATGTAAATGAACACCAATAGAGAACCAGTGACAAGAATAATGATCATGTATGCCAACACCACAAACACTAAGTATTTGAGGCATCTCTTCTTGATATCAGTGGAGTTCATGGATGGAGTTTGTGGAATTGCCTCTTCTAGATGTGATTGATCACACACGGTAACTGAACTTACTCTACGGTTTTCAGGATCATGCTTGTTTTGCTTGCTTGACTCAAGGACAAGGCCAAGAAAGGAGAGGAACATCTCACTGCCTAGGAACATCAAGAGAGTCAGGACAGCTATCTGAGAGCTGGAAAGATCCTCCATTTGTATGGTGGCTAATCCTGTGACTGTAACTGCAGATGTCGATAGGAAAAACATATCAACATAGCGAGGATTGTACTTGTGGTTGCTTGGCCTGAGCAAAACCAAGTACATCAATGATAAGAAAATAGGATAAGTGAATCAAAAGCGGGATACGATGGTATGCGATGAACCGACAAATGAATGCCGATGAGTTGATGGTAATAGTGTATCTGTCTATTGGTTAATATTAGTGGAGAGGAGGAAGACATGTGTAATATGGTTGAGGTGCCTTTCAGAACATGATGTTAAGTTGCAGAGCATGCAGGTAGATACACAAATGCTTACAAAAAGCATAGAAAGAAGTGCTCGACTGTTTGCATGCGTGCTGAATTTTTGTTCCTCTATTTGCCATACTGGTAAGGCAACTATGACTGGATAAGCAAGTGTAAAGGGTGAGAACAGCAACTGTTTGAGTAATATGACATGTTAGTGAAAGAGCAGGCAGGCATGCTCCTCAACCAATTGACTGAAATTCTTGGCAACTGGTATGATATTGCCGACATCCGAAACTATTAACAATTATATCATATCTGAATTTTTATGGAGAATAATTAGAGTACTTCTGAAATGATATGGAGAACTTTTATGGATGTCGAAGTCGAAGCATATCTGCATTTTGCATTCTGAACAAGAAAGTTAATAGAATTTTTACAGTACTTCCACTTAATGTCATTTAGGTAAGTCTATCCACCTTACTCTCTTTTGGTGCAAGTTATTTTGAATTTGGTTATTGCCTTTAGTATGTCTTGCACTGATGATCCAAAAAGAGATTGCAGCTACTACTGATCGATAGCACTGGAGCATGTTTAGCTGTTACCAAATTCATGGCTAGGAAGCATTCTGATGCCATGCTTCAAAGGACATGTACAGAAACCACTAGACAGAAATCATTCCTCTAGCAGCCACTGCTCTATTCAGTTCCTTGCTGACCATGGTACACCATAAATGCAAGCATGCTGTTACAACCCGACTCATCCAGACAAAGGACGATTGTTCGAGTGGACAAGCATTTCTGGACTGAAACTGGAGGTAAACTCGTGATCTACTCCCTCCAGGCTGATAATATTTGTCATTTTAGATAAAAGTGAGGTCAAACTTTAGAATATTTGATTATGAATCATTTTAAAAATATTTATCTTTCAAATATTGTGACTACATGTATAATGTATAGGTTAGTCTTAAAAAATACTTTAATAAAATCATATATTTGGTATCACTTTTATGCATATTAAAATGAAAAATAATGGTCAAAGTTGTTTTTTTGGAGACCGTGCCTTTGTCCAAAACGACAAGTATTATCAACCCGGAGAGAGTATTATATACTAAAAGTCCATTAAACGTCTTATAAACGCTCCTAAGCCGTCACGTGGACTCCTACAAACACTCCTCATTCGCTACATGGCACACCATTAAATTAAGAAAATCCTATAAATTCTGAGAAAAAAAAAAGCAAAACATCCAATCCTCAATTTTCACTTAAAATGGTGGACTCATTATCGTAGACCATTAGATCTATATCTATCTATTAAAAAATAAATCTGCGAATCCTTAGCCCTCGCACGTCGCATGAAAGAGATGCATCCCCTATGCATACCATCGGGCTTTCCTTGCACCTCTCCTCTTTTTTAACTAAGGGTTGGGTTAATTGGATCCATGCCACTCCGTTGCGTTTCTCGTCATTCTTTCCGTCCTTCCCGTCACTCTTTCCAGGAGGCCAAGGGCACAGAGGCCGGAGTCTTGGGCGGGGGACGGCGGAGCCGACAGGTCGAGGAGGCGGAGCGGCGGAGTTGCCGGAGCTGCCGCTTTCTCTGACGCATTCTGCCGATGAGGCGGTGGACGTGCGGGGTCGGGGCCTTGGGCGAGGGCGGCGCCGGTGGTGTGGGGGAGGAGCGAGGCGGTTGGGGGTGGTGAGTCCCCGTGGCATAACTGTGACGCCCCCTCAGCGCAGCTGCGACGACACGGCGTCCGGCGTCGTCAACGACGTCGAAGCGTTCGCGCGCACCATTGTCAGCATCAGGCGGGTCATAGTCCGCGGCGCAGTTGGCGAGCTTGAGCAGCGCCGAGGCCTTCCTCGCCAGCGCCCGTGCGACCAGCTTGTTGTCGACGCAGAGCTCCCGTCCCTTCTCGTCGCAGTCCCTCACGCACTCCTTGTACTGCAATGGGGAACCCAATCGTCATCGCCGCGAGGTTAAACAATCGGATGGTTTTGGGCATGGTTGAGACTGAGAGTCTGACCTTGGACATGAGGAGGTAGGCGGCGGCTCGGTTGGTGAGGAAGGAGATGTTGCGGGGGTCGAGGAGGGCGCGCGGTTGTAGTGGCACACGGCCGTCCAAGAGGAGGGATGAGGAAGAGGAGGAGACTTGACTGTAGCTGGCATTTTTGACGCGGCGGTTTGGCTTCAGCAATCTGCACGGAGGATCAGGAAGCGGCTCCTACTCGAGTTCCTCGTCGCCGCGCTCCGGCTGACGGCGGCGACGGGGACACGGCGACGTCACGTGCGGCTTCCTGCTTCGGCTTCTCCGCGCCGGGAGCATGGCCGGGCCGACGCGGCGCTCTCGCCGATCGCTCGATGCAGCGCGCGGCGCGGCGGCTGGACCGGGCGTCGCTCAGTGCCATCATGATCCCGACGTTCCGCTGTGGCGGCGACCCGCCCGGCGCGAGCACAACGTTGCTGGACGTGCTCCTCGTGCTCTGCCTCGTGCACGGATTCCTCCGTGAGGGCGGCAAGGCCGGCGTAGGCGACGCGGCGGCCGCCTGCAGGGTGGCGAGGCTGGTGGACGCATACCTCGCCGAGCTCCTTCGCCAGCGCTCGGCCGGAGTTGGAAAACGTCATGGAGTTAGGAAATTAACGGGGAGTGAATGAAAAACGCGACGGAGTGGAATGAATCTGATTTCCCAAAATTCCAGTGGCACCTAGCCGATATCATGAATAGTAGTGGTATTTTCTAATTTGACATATTTGTAGTGGTATGGATCCAATTAACCCTTGTTTTTTAAAATAGAGAGAATCTATTCTATACTACTGAGTTTGTTCGAGTTCAACGATTTGCCATCGACATTGTCGCTTTGTATAATATACCGATGACTTTATTATTTTTTCTACAATACGCCATTGGGTTAGGCATTTTTTAAAAAAAATACCCAAAATACCCTTATGGACATACAAGGTTAACAATTGATTTATCTAATTTGAAGTTTAAAAAAAAATGAAAACTTTTATGAGGCCTCTTTGTTGGCGGTATGTCATGAGACCCTCCGACCAGACCTGTCGAAACCAAGTAACCAGCAAGACTTCAAGCCCAATGTGGCAAGCTCATCGGGGCGAAGCCCACATGGTGAAGACTATGGAGCAAAGACGACGAAGGGCGAAGAATCGCGCTGGTATCCCGCAGGTCAAAAGGCATCTCGGGCGAAGGCCAGGTGGCGAAGGGTGCATGCCGAAGGGTGACTTCGCCACGACAAGTCAAGCTTCGGGGAGGCCCAAGGGGCCATTGTTGGTATTTGATACGGTTACAGATAAAATCTGCAAGCGCACGGATATACCGATGTAGCACTTCCCCTACGGAATATTCCAAGGGTATCGAATCCTACGGAATATTCCAAGGGTATCGAATCCATGGGAACGTGTGTGGTCAGATCTTCCTCCGGTTCATCCAAGGACACCAAGCAAAAGATAGGCTAGGATAGAGAGGATTCACTAGTGAGAAACAGTGTCTAGGGAAAGCTTAACTTTAATCCTACCACAATACTTCAGGCACTGGCAACCCGCTGTTCCCAGATGTCGCTCTACTACGTACCCGGACAGGGAGGACTTAAGTGATCTCGACGGCTGTCACCACCTCTACACCCACCTCAAACGTACTGTGGGATACGCAGCAATTACTGGATACAATTACCTAAACACCACGTCTAATCAATTACTATCTACTTTAGTGTTTATAACTCACCAAAGCAATCACTATATTTTAGTTGATTATAGTGAACAATAATCCCGTATGCTATTTAGGAACTAACCAAGAGATAATTCTCACAAGATAAATCTAAATTACTCAAGATGAATATTATATTGAATTCAGAGTAATAAACAGAATAAAAGAAATAGGAGAAGATTACTAACAACTCCGGAATTCTTCCGACTTCTTCTACTCTACTCTCTTCCTATTCTAGTATACAATATAGTACAATAGAGCCTCTTATAATTCAGCTCAAGCTTGGAAGTGTGTGTGAGAGTGAATGAAGTGAGGTCCTTTTATAGGGCAGTTATGACGGTTGTAAGAAGGGGAAATGTCCGTACTGCCCCGCAAACGCCATCAGGGAGTGATCTGGGACGTCCATGCCAAAACCTGGGATCAACGGCGATCACCAGGGTTCGGCCGAACCAGGGGGTTCGGCCGAACCTGGGCTGGGCCCTCCTGGCCTGGCCTTCGGTTGGTGGACTCCCTAGATATTCCTCCATCCATTTCTCGGAGTTTTGGGTTGATTTAATGATGTTTCAATGAAGTTCACAACCCCTCCTTGTATGGATACATAATTTTCCTCACTTTAGTCTGATTTGCTTCCCAACTTCAGGGTTTATCATCTGCATACAACTATACACCAACACTTGTGGAATATGTGGGATTAAGCACCTATCACTATGTTGGATGTTTTATTATCTAAACTTTATGCAGATGTTGGCGGTATAGAATCGGCATTTAACAGCCGGCAACAAAACCCCCCACACTTAGCCCTTTGCTCGTCCCTGAGTAAAGGTCAGTGTAGAATGAATTTCTTCAAGATATGAATCAAGTATATAAATCATTCACAACCATATATGCACCTGTGAACTTTATCAGTGGCTATCTTACCATCTTGAGTAATTGATAAATGGAACGATCTTGATTCCAGTCCTTCTTGCTTCTCTGTCAGACTCATGGAATTTTTATGAATTTTCGCAAACTAGCTCTTTTCCTCATATTGACTTTCTCTCTTGTCTCTCAAAGATGTATATTTTCTTTTTGGATCCTCACCAAGGCAAAATGTGCTAGAACTTATCCCTATTCTAAGGCTAATATGTGGAGTTTGGTAGGGATAAATCGTGATATACCTGCATCATATATATTGGCCATTGGGCCAGCGTTTGCCAATCGGCCCAGTAGAGGCCCATGTATCTCAATTACACTGTATACCCATGTAAATGCCCCTTTCATAAGGGCAATCATGTAAATTCCTCTATAAAACCTAAACCCTAATAGGGGACTTGTAATAGGATTATAAATAGACCTCTAGGGCCATGTAATGGAAGAGGAGAGGAAGAAAATCCAGAGATTCACACACTTACTATTCCCAACAACCGTTGAGTATCCACGTCCTTCGACGTACGCAGTTGTCGTTTCGACAACACTCTTTACAAAACATGGAAATTTGTATAGAAGTTTTAAGCTTTTTACATTTCTATTTTTTTTTAAAAAAATATAACTTATTTGTTGTATGCTATATAAAATACTTTTATTCTTGTTGTTTTTATTATAAATCATCTTTCATACCCTACATAAGATATTTTAATGCTATTATGTCTTGTATAAGCAGATTCTCTCTCACATACCATATAAAAATAGTTTTTTTTTCTAAAAACTAAATATACCATAAAAAACTTGAGACTTGTATTCAAACTTCCATGTTGTGTAAGGAGGCCACATAAAAAAATTATATTTTTTTGAAACTTCTGATAAGATGAATCAATTGTTAATCTTGTATTTTTCTAAGGGTATTCTGGTTATTTTTGAAAAGAAGGTCCAGTCCATTGGCATAATGAACAATTGATAAGTCACCGGTATATTATAGAAAGAGACAATATCGATGGCAAATCGTTGAACTTAAATAAACTTAATGGTATAGTATAGATTCTCTGCATGAATTGTTAGTGCTACTTAGGCTGTGTGCGGTAGCCCCTCTTCCCAACCCATCTCCCCGTTTTCCGCGCACACGCTTTTCAAACTGCTGAACGGTGCATTTTTTGCAAAAAGTTTCTATACGAAAGTTGCTTAAAAAATCAAACTAATCCATTTTTGAAAAAAAAGAAGCAAATACTTAATTAATCACCCGCTAATCGCTGCTCCGTTTTCCGTACGGACACTCAGTGTTGGGAACCAGGGTTCCAAACATACCCTTAATCTAGATCCATACTACGCTGAAAAATGTGATCATGAGACCACAAGAATCAGATGTAGCACTAATAGTGTTCTCGTGTTCACATTGAGTTCATTCAAGGACAAGTTTACCAAGCTTCTCGTGAGAAAAGAATGGTTGACAAACCTGAAAGAAAAATTTTCAGAAATTTATTTGTTTGTTGATATTGCCAATGACATAACAAACTTGTTGAGCTTGTTGAAGGATTTTGAGGATTTATTATGTCATGACTCATGAGAAGTTACGCGACAAATGTATCCAGTGGACATTTGGATTAAGTTCAGTTCCTTCTAAATTGGGTGCAAATTCTGCTGCAATAAAACTGAATTATTTAGGGCTGCAATGTGTGGATTTCATTCAAAGTTTCAGAAGCTCACTCAAATTACCAAAGTTTGTGGAAAGGAAGTTTCTTGAGGACTTCTGCATCAAACATGCTAAAGTCATCATTTCTACAACTTAGTCAACTTTTCGGCTCCATCAAGCAGCTATGGAACCAATCAATTTATTAATAGTAGATGATGCAGCCAGAATCAACGAATGCGACCTCATTATTCCATTGCGCCTGCCGGTGACACATTTTGATGCTAGGCGACGACTTCAATTTGCAGCCAAGCAAGGTAATCTTTTCTTTCTGATTTTCTAGTGTATTCGTTTACATGACTAGACAATATTAATGCTGGCTGATGCAAATGATATATCTTATTGATGAAATGGTTAGGTACGGGAAAATGCCAGGTTTGCTATGAGTCCTTTCAAAAGATTGCTCAATTTGGGTTTTCGGAAGCATATGCTCACTGAGCAATATGCAATTCATCCATCAATCTGGCAGTTCCCCAATGAGAACTTTTATGAAGGGAGAATCACAAATGGTACAACTGTTATTTCTCCTGAATACAACAAAAAATTCAAAGGTCTTAAATTTCCCAATTATTGCTTTATTGATTTCACTGGAACAGATGGGCCTAGCTGCAAAGAGAAAAACACCATTGAGCTTGCCACAATCCAATACATGCTTGCGATCATTTCCAAGGTATGTCTTCTGGATAGCTATCACTTGTAGTTGTTTGAGGCTGTTTTTGCAGCAATGCTATAAAGACCTTGATTTACGTTCTTTGTAAAAAAAATTGTTCAGGTCTGGAAGATACTAAAGTGATTGATGTTGGTGTCCTGTGTCTGTGTGCCAGCAATATTAGTGAAATCAAAAGTTCTCCCAGACAAAAATATGCTTCTCACAATAAAATCAATGTGCACATTGAGTCTGCTGATAGTTTTGAAGGAGAAACTTATCAAGTGGTTATTCTATCAATGCTTTTCAAAGACGAGAACACGATTCTTCAGATTGAAAAGATCAATGCTGCACTTACCAGAGCAAGGTTCGTTAAAAATATTGAATTCAAAATTTGATTCGACTGTATATTTTACTGTAGCTTCTAATAATAGCTATATATATTGGCTGCATTTTTCCTTTCATATAGACAATGTTTGTGGATGTTTGGTGAAGCTGCTAGTGTATCTGCTAGAGGGGGAGTCTTCAGAGAATTAGTCGATGGTATGATAGAGCGGAAGTGTATCTTGAAATGGAACACTATCGCTACAAGTCAATCAAAATATGCACTT
Source organism: Oryza longistaminata (assembly GCA_009805545.1). NCBI lineage: Eukaryota > Viridiplantae > Streptophyta > Magnoliopsida > Poales > Poaceae > Oryza > Oryza longistaminata. Next base: position 5,050,911 of record CM020189.1, read on the forward strand.
GAATCTGATGACTTCCATGGTTCTAGCTCTGCAAGTTCAAATGAAACCATACACCAGGTAAAGTTTATATACTGTAAAAGAAAAGGAAACATATTCTTTTTATTTCCCAAAAAAAGATACCCATTAGAAGAAATTTTGGTTCGTTTTCATGGCATTTGCAATGCAGCATGAAATAAGTGTTAAAATTTTGTGTTACCTATTTTTCCTTATTATGATGTTAGAAAACCTTTTCTTTTCAAAGAGCCAGGGGAAACTTAATTTTACCCTCTGTTTCTATCCCAGCCCTGTGTGCAATGATGCGCAAATTGTATCTCTCTGATGTGTAATGTGAAACCAGATTATGCTAATTTATTTGCGAGTGTTATTTAAAATAAGTTTTTACACACATTACTCTCATCATAATTTATTCTACAATGACAATATGTAACAATTTCCATCAAAAGAAGTGTAACAGTCACATATTTATTTTTGCCCTATATTTTAGGTATGCAAAGAATTCACATGTTCTGGGAAGGGCGTGGCTAATTCGCGCGCGTCAGCAACGTTGCTGGCGCACGCGCCCAGTTGCAGCCCTTTTTCTCGCTTTTTTTTTTTGCGATTTTTCCCTTTTTCCGCTTTCTTTTTTTGGCGTTTTTTTCGTTTCCTTTTTGCACTTTTTTTCTGATTTTTTTAAATCGTGTTTTCAAATGTTTGAGTTGAAAGTTTTTAAATTTTAACTTTAAAATTTTCAAATGTGGACTTGAAAGTTTTCAAATCTCGAATTGAACGTTTTCAAATCTCGAATTGAGATTTTTCAAATCTCAAATTGAAAATTTTCAAATTTGAGTTGACAGTTTTCAAATCATAACTTTAAAATTTTGAAATCTCGAGTTGAAAATTTTCAAATCTGAGTTGAAAGTTTTCAAATCTTAACTTAAAAATTTTCAAATCGCGAGTTGGAAGTTTTCAAATCTTGAGATGAAAATTTTAAATCAGAGTTGAAAATTTTCAAATCTTAAACTTAAAAATTTTCAAATCTCGAGTTGCAAGTTTTCAAATCTGAGTTGTAAGTTTTCAAATCTCGACAGATGAAAATTTTCAAAATCTGAGTTGAAAGTTTTCAAATCTTAACTTAAAAATTTTCAAATCTCGAGTTGACAGTTTTCAATCTCGACATGAAAGTTTTCAAATCGGAGTTGTAAGTTCAAAATTTGTCTTACCAAATTTAAATTTCGAGTTGAAAATTTTTAAAATTTGACTTCAAAGTTTAAATCTTAAGTCAAGAGTTTTAAATCTAACTCGAAAGTTTTGAATCGATTAGTAAAAAAAATCTAAAAAGTATCTACTCTTAATTGTGTAATTATCCTTAACTAACTTAGTCAATATACCTCTTAACTCCGGAACGCCGCGAGCTAAACTTTACCGGTCCGGGAGACCTAAGAGGACAAAATATATCTTAGCACCTCTGCGTGACCAAGGAAATTCTGGTACACATGAAGTATCTTGAAATTCTTCCTTGCTGTTGTTTAGTTGTTATTTGATTCCACATCTACATTGCAAAGATTTTACAGTTGGATCATCTTACTTCTCTAACAGATACATGCACAATGCATTCCTGTTTGGGAGGAATGGAGTCTATGTACAAACACCAGTATGCTTGTTTGGAACCACCACAGGACTTCAGTTAGATTTTATCCACTGATAAAAGAATACAAGGAAGTTGTTGCAAAAGAAATTAGAATCATCGACTTGCTACTGTACTGCAAATTCTAGAAGAACGTGGTGTCCTAGGCAGAAGAAAGCAACAACCTGAGGTAATATCTGTTTTAGATGTATCATGTCATGTGCTGTTTGATAGGCTAAAATGTGCCTTTATAGTCATTTTATTTTAGTTGTTACTTCAAAAATTACAGGCGCTCTTGGATCAAGCACAGTAGCACTACTTCATCTGTTTATGTTCATAAATTTTGCAAATAGAAAATATGCACTAGTTGATGACTATATTACTGCAAAGTGATTGTATTTTGCATATCCCTATGCCCTGCTTTCTGAGTTACAAGCCACACCATGATTTTCAGAAACAAAAGGAATAAAGCCAAAAAGGAGGATCATATGTAAGGTTTAGTGAGTTTACCAAACTGCAATTCATGAAATTAATTAGTTGGTATGCAATCATCCATTTGTTTATCTCCTGGACAAAAATACCTCACAAGAATATCCTGCACATAATCCTATTGTAACCGCAATTCCATATTTTGTTAGTAAAAATACACATTTCCGGAGTTCTTGAACCAATTAATTAATATCATATCAGGAAGATGCAACACCTTGTATGAGCAATTGCATTCCGTCACACCAAGATGTCCTTCTTTGTCGGCTTTCTTATCAATATCATAAGTATCGGGCGCTTCAGTGGCCATTCCTCATGGTTGTCCTGGAAATTTCAGTGGAATTAAAATTTAAATCTCCAAGACTGGACCAGTGTTCCAGTAAGGTTTGGAAGCATAATATGATGTGCATCTACTTTTAAACTGTCGTCCTAGTCATATATTAGTGAATCTGCCATAACCAAGTAGCCTTAGAAGTTAGAAACTATTTAAACGTTATTTTCATTTTCATATCTAGTGTTTGCGCTTTGGTCAAGGAATTGAGGTTGTAGTACCTCTTTGATCCAATTCTCAGTTGTTTACTTGTTTCTTCCCACAAAGGCACAAACTGCATTTCTTGCTGCACTTCTTGTCCATAATTCCATATAGATATGGAATCAGTAGGGTATTTCCATCAAAATCCAGTAGTCCACTTTTCGTTCACTGTCTTACAAAATTAACATTCCTTTATTAATTTTCCTCATGATCAATTCTTAGGCCTGATAATATTGTTCATGATTTTACCTTGACTCTAAGTTTTGACTCTTTTGCAGGTTGCAAGTAATTTCAGAATCAAATCCCACTCTCAACTTCCCATCAAGAAGGACCAAGAGATAAAAAACCGTCTTCAATACTGTCATGAATGGAAAATTTCCAGTGGCACGTTTCCGCATGTCGGAAAACTTCTTCTCCTTTAAGGCCAGGGGAGATTTACCACTACGACTACCAGAAGCCCTACCTTCATGCCGTGTCTTCTTTACTGGCTTCTCATGCAGTGATGATAATTGGCTCAGGGATGACCATGACAGAGGTGAATAAGAGAAAACAATGTGCTATCCATCTGAGCCTACAGAATAGCGCGGGCAGTCTGTTTGGCGAGAATGGTAGTGGTTATGTTGGGTTGGAATCTATACGAGGCCTGTATCAACTCGATCTTTGAAACAATGCTACTTCTCTAGCTAGCTGCTGCTCCTGCTACTTTTAATATGTTGCAAACTTGCAATGTAGCCTGATTCAGACATCTTTTTGTGTCCAGGTTTTGCTGCTTTTACTGGAGTTTAATTTGTATATGTATCACATTTGCAGCGAACTTGCATCGTTCCTGGGTCAAGCTGTCAAATGCCCAAATTGGTTGCCTATTGGCTTCCTTCCAACTTAACTTGCAAGCAGGTCAATAACCCTTATAAGCACTCTAAGAGGGATTCTTATTAGCATTTTGTACTCAACGATACTTACAACGAGTAACACTTAAGAAGATTTGTGTCCACCGCTCATAGCTTCAAGAGGTCATACAGATTGTCGAAGCCTATTAAAATATAGCCAGATGACCCAAGAAATGGCTCTGGGCCATAAAAACCCATATCTATGTCTCTCTATTCTCTCCTTGAGTTCGACCTCTCTATGTAGTACCCGTGCAACTCTCGGTAAGTTGGACCCATCTTGGTAAGCTCGTGGTCTCCAACCAATGGCATGCCTAACTGGAGCTGCTCTGAGCTAGGCTCTTAGGACAAACTGATACCTCCTTGCCTATATCTAGCTTCTTGGGAGCCAATGTTGAGTTGTGATCCAAATTCATTTACACACATATAAAGGCCAACTTCGGACGGAGCAAAGCGGAGGCCCGTCGCCGGAGGCTAGAACGAGTAACACTTAAGAAGTTTTGTGTCCACCGCTCGCAGCTTCAAGAGGTCATAGAGATTGTCGAAGCCTATTAAAATATAGCCAGATGGCCCAAGAAATGGCTCTGGGCCAAGAAAACCCAATATCTATGTCTCTCTATTCTTTCTCCTTGAGTTCGACCGCTATGTAGTACTCGTGCAACTCTCGGTAAGTTGGACCCATCTTGGTAAGCTCATGGTCTCTAACCAATGGCATGCCTAATTGGAGTTGCTCTGAGCTAGGCTCTTAGGACAAACTGATACCTCCTTGCCTATATCTAGCTTCTTGGGAGCCAATGTTGAGTTTATATAGTGAAGATTTGTTGGCTGGCGCCCGTGGTTTTTTCTCTCCTTCTTTAGGAGGGTTGTCCACGTTAAATCTCGTGTCTTCTGTGATTGATTTGTTGTTCTTCATCGTTTATCTGTCGATCATTTCCTAACAGCCAAGAGTGAGGTTGTCACCTTTCCTTTTCCTTTCCCCCTTCCATGGGCTTTTTTGCTAGATACCACTGGTGGAGAAGAATGTGCCTTGCTCTTTTTCTGAGGAGGGAGGAATTTAGCCATATTGTCAGCTTCCACAAAATCAAACCCAAAATCAATATCATCTTGTGGTGCGCCTTCGATGGTTGGAGGGGCTGAACGAGCTGGAGTGGAGATAGGCGATGGAGCTCATGGTGCATTTGACTTAGGAACCATCCTTGTGACAATTTGGTCCTTGGGCCATTGGATAAAGGTCCCACATGCAGCTCCCAGTTTCAAAATTTAGTCGTTTTGTGGGATCTCTAGAGGTTAGTTGACCAAGTTATCCTTGATCATGTCAACTTGGACTTTGGCATGCCCAGCCACCAAATCCACCTCGTGCACTTTGGTTTTTGGGGTAGGCTTGAAAACTGAAAGGACATTGATATCGCCTAAAGGGGTAGGGGGTGAATAGGCGTTCCTAAAAAAATGTCACAACTGCATAGCATATTTGAAAAAGATCTTTCGGTTCAAATTGGAACTTCCGGTTTGGGATTGGAAATTCCAGAGGGGTGGACGAGTTTATATACCTGTAGACGGGAAATATGGCGGCCTCGGAGATCTGGTTAACTTCAGTGCAGGTCCAAGTCTTGCCTCGAGTGCTTCAAGGGCGTGCTAGCTGGTTTGATCCTGCAACCGGCAAGAAAAACGACAAACAGAGTGAGTCAGCCGATAGTCGATCGGCCAATAGGCTAATGGCGTATCGTTGGTGATCCCAGCCGATATATATAGTTGGACCAGATCGGCTATGGATTGATGTATAAATTAAGCACAAACCCTAAATATGCCTCATCAGCTATAATATCATCTGTTTGGTTTATCAAATGTATTTCTATAGATTGATTTGTTTATATAAGTTTGGTGATGTCGCCTAAAGGGGGAGGGGGTGAATAGGCGTTCCTAAAAAAAAAATATCACAACTGCATAGCATATTAGAAAGAGAACTTTCGGTTTAAATTGGAACTTCTGGTTTGGGATTGGAAATTCCGGAGGGGTGGAGGAGTTTATATGCCTGTAGGCGGGAAATATGACGGCCTCGGAGATCTGCTTAACTCTAGTGCATGTCCAAGGCTTGTCTCGAGTGCTTCAAGGGCGTGCCAGCCGGTTTGATCCTGCAACCAGCAAGAAAAACGACAAACAGAGTGAGTCAGCCGATAGCCAATCGGCCAATAGGCTAATGACGTAACGTTGGTGATCCCAGCCGATATAGTTGGACCAGATCGGCTATGGATTGATGTATAAATTAAGCACAAACTCTAAATATGCCTCATCGGCTGTAATATTATCTGTTTGCTTTATCAAATGTATTTCAGATGATAATATAAAAATAGTCGATGGAACAGTACTTAGAGCAATAAAGATAATGTACTAGCTAATACTCTAGTACAAACTTATATAAACAAATCAATCTATAGAAATATATCAAATAACGACCAGTTACCAAGTTTGATAACCCGGCTGGCGGCCGATACTGATCTAGACTTGATATATTTATATAGGGTGATCTATCTTTATAAGTGGCAAATATACATAAAACTAGTAAAGAAGCATGTATACTAGGTAAGATCGGCTGAAACTCTGATACTATCCTTAATTAGTAGCCGCTTCATATTCCACATCTTCAATATCTTCACTTTGTCATCCTTGGTGTCTTTAGGTGTAATGATATCACTTGAGCATCAACACCTTTGCAATCCTTAGGACCTATTTCTCTCATTCAACCCAATAAATTATTAGTCCCAATGATCCGGTTGTCAACCTCCACATGTTGACTAACCGATCGAGTATATAAAAGGGTATGAATAAGTGATGAGTATTAATCAACACCACAAGTGACATATACTCGAATGTATACTAAAATATAGAGATCCTAATTAAATGAAAGTGAATAACTTGGATCAAACGCATGCATAACTAACGTATAGGATTTGCTCCCCTTAAATGTATGCATACGGAATATTTGTGTGAAGCAAGAGTATACATAAAAAGCTACGAAACATTGAGAGCTTATCCTATACAAGAATAGAAGGCATTCATCAAATATAGACATTAAAATAAAAACATACATTCATCATCTCCATGTTCTCAATGTAAAGAGACTAAATAAGATATGGCTCAAACAAAACATTAGTCTCGCATGCTTATGTAATCACATGAAAAATATTATATATGAATATATCAATATGTGCACAGAGAAAAAGAGTGATACATATAGCTTGATCTCCATGCATTTCATCCTTGTGATTTAGGTGCACCATCAGTAAATGTTTCTATCTTAACTCATATGAAGTCCAGGAATCACCTCTCACAAATTCCACTTTCATATCCACATGAGACTAGTAGACAAAGAAATGCTTATAACAATATTAGTCTAGGGAATTGAATTCATCATTAATCACCAAAACCAAATTAATAGCACTTGAACTTTCAAAACGCTCCCCTCGGCGGCGACGGACCAAAATTTTTGTGCCACCCTGACTTCTAGGGTGCACAATCTAGGTCCCTGTGATGAATTCATCCACGTTCTTATAATAGGGTATAACTCTGCTTTCTTAGGATTAGCAAAGATTTTCTTGAAATGATCAACGATAGATAGATTGATCGTATTTCTTACAGTCACAGATAAATCCGCAAGCGCAAGGGATACCGTTGTAGCACTTCCCCCTTAGAGTATTCCAAGGGTATCGAACACAAGGAACATGTGTGTATAATCTACGATCAAGATTCAATCCAAGGACAACACCTTATTGGCTAGAAATGATTCTATGTCTTTAATTTAGTTAATTAAGTTAAAGGAAAAACTCTATCGAATGCTTCGGGTACCGGCTCTCCCCTGGTCTGCCAGGATGAGTCCGGCCTTGAGCTATATGATGTACCCGAACGTGGAGGGATACGAAGGACGGACATGGCTGTCACCACCTGCCACCTACCTTACTTTCCATGGAACACGTAACAAATGAAGTTAATTTCTAACCTAGACACCACGCCTAAGTTATTAATTAGTACTCTAACCTTGTGCAGGAACTTCCTTCTTTATCCAAAGTCCTAGTACTAGAGCACTCAGTTGCACACTAAGCGACGAACCTGCACCGGTAAGAATATATATCTCGGTTAAATAAACTAATTAAGGAACATAAAGAAACCGAACACTTACTTGATAAAGAAAGCATCCATCGAGGTACAAGCGAGAGAAGAAGGCCGACAATCCCGGCTTTCTCCGAAACTCTGTTGGAATAATGCCGACACTCTGGCACTCCTCCGTAAAATTCTCGGTGGAACTCCGATATTTCGAGGCACTCCTTCCGGAGCTTCCCCTCACTCTCTACCAAACTAACACACTAAATATGAAACTACAAGTGAGTTGTACTCTACTTGAGCTCAAGAGTTGTGTGTTGAGAAGTTTGATGGAGTGCTCCTTTTATAGTGTCCAATGATGGTTGAGTATGGCGGTTTCTGGCCATTGACCTCTGTTAACCACTAAATTTGGTAAATCATGCACCAAATTCAAAGCTAAAGTCGAAGCGGATTTGGCGGGAGATCGTTTCTCAGAAACAGAGTGTGTATCGGCTACGGGGATCATCGGCTAACGTCTGCATCGGCTGACATTGGATCGGACAGAGAACAGCCGATGTAGCCGATCTTGGTAAGGTGATTCTAGAATCATCTTCAGGATTGATTGATGTGCTGCACAAGTATTGCCACGATTGGGATAAGTCCAAGGAAGGGCAATTGTATCTATTAATTAGAATATTTTGAATAGCATCTTTAGAGATATTTGTCGGCAAGATTCTGCCTAAAAGACTTGTTCGTATCTCACAGTTGTAACAGATTTGGAGTCGTGTCCAGCAAGGACATATTATGTTTTTGGGTATAAATATGACCCAAGACCGTGTAAACAATAACGACAGTTCAATAACACTTTCGGCGCATCGCCACCTTTTTCTATTTTCATTGTTTTCGACGAGTTCTTACTTTCGAGTTGGGCTGCATCGGGTTCGATCTCCGGCAAGAGGTAAGACTTGTTATGGCGGCTTGCGTTCTCGGGATTAGTGCTTACATCTTCATGATACTCTAATCTTGTTTATGTAAATCATCGAGTTATCATATGTGCTGTATAATCCCTATCAATATTGTTATCTAACCCTAAATCGGCCAACATCCACCATTAGAGGGTAGCCGATAGGGTTAAATATCAACATTGATCTAGATTATCTAGTATATCTACCATCTCATATAGGTTGTCATCAACTTGCTTAGATCTTGTGTTTCTCTTTATGCTTAATGCTGCATCGGTTAGGTTCGATCTATTAAGTAATATCTAGAACCATAATATTTAGCTTGTCTTATGATTATCGATAGAGATAGTATCGGGGTTGCAGCCGATCTTACCTGATTTAGTTATCTTATTCTTTATATGTTTACTCGATATGCTAAATATGCCCTTTATATTAAGATCTTGTCACATTGAAATATATTAAGCTTATTGTTTGGTATAATTTGTCTGTATTATACATCTTAGTATAGAGTGGTATCGGAGTACTACCCGATACATCTTAGATTTACTTCATCGGCTATGCTATGAATATATACAATCTCTATCTTGAAGTACTTTTAAACATAAGTGATTTATACTGTGTTGGCTCACTGTCCGATCTATCCCAATCACTTGGTTCAAATATATTTTTAGAAATAGATTATATATAATTGCTATCTGTAGCCGATCAAGTAGATTTAACTTTATCCTGCTTTATTCCTCATTGCCGATCTAATACAAATAACATCGGCTTAATGTTAAACGATATGTCATCGGCCACTAGCCGATCGGCTATCGTATATGGATTTAACATTGTTTTCTTGTTTCTCTTTCTTACTTGTTGGTTGTAGGATCACACCAACTGGCACGTCTTTGAACCCAAAAGCAAGATTTAGGACCTGCACTGGAGTTAAGCAGATCTCCCAGGTCAGTGTGTGTTTTTTGCAGCAACAACCTCCCATAACCGCTATCAGGAACCAATCAGGGAGTGACAAGTGGAAGGTGACAGTTAGCGGCGCCAGTAGGGGTTCGGCCGAACCACCTCAACCGTCTTTCTCCACCGACTTTGGTCGGTGGATGACAGGTGGGCCCCTTAGTCGGCTCCCGGGTGGTTAGCCTCACCTTGAGTCGGTTTGAGTTGACTTAAGGGCTCCTCAATCTATGTACATGCACGTGATTGGTCGGGGGTTCATTTTCGTTGCATGTTGGATGTATTTTCTCCTTAAATAACCTGCATACTTATATTTACCAAAACCAGTGGAAGTGGTTAGTAGTATAGTCCTACCACTAAGTTTTGATAATATAATTAATATCTTTTACACATGAATTGACAGTTAAAATATGCACTTAACGACCGTCAACATAGATACCACACAACCTTCGTTGAACCACCCTCTTTGACTTTTTCCCTTCATCAGAACTTATCTTTCGCTTGTATCGAGAAGCCTTGCACAGGACAAGCCTCTAAGTCTGCATATTGCTTGTGGTACAATATGCAGTCGTTTGGACAACCATGAATTCTATGAACCCCTAACCCCACGGGACACAAAATCTGCTTGATTCATATGTTATCTTGGGCAATGTGTTCTCCTTATGAAGCAGACGCTTCAATATACCCAACAGTTAAGTGAAACTCTTGTCTGTCCATCCACTGCTTGCCTTTAGTTTCATTTGGTCTAGGGTTATTGATAATTTGGTGTGTTTTGACTTGCATCCGACGTATAGAGGTGTCTTAGAATCACTGGCCAACCTGGTGAACTTCATGGAATCTCTCTCATTGTAAGTTGGCTTCTCAACATCACGCAACATGCCTTGCAAAGGATTGTAGTCGACATCAACCATTTGGCCGGCCAACCGAGAAGGTACAAACATATCATCTTCCTGATTTTGTGCGGCACTTCTCGCTGCTTCTATAATATTGATTGATTCTTTCTCTCTATGCTTTGTCCAACATGTGTAGCCCTTCATGAATCCTCGACGTATCAGATGAGAGTGTACATCTACTCTGCTATCAAACATCTTCTCATTATGGCAGCCTGCACATGGACTAGTCATGCAATCGTTGTTCTTTCTTTTTCTCTCTTCCTCCGTGGCGTTTATAAAATTTGAAATGCCACTTCTATACTCTTTGCTATGTTGATCAGTTTTGTACATCCAACTTCGGTGCATAGCTGCGCTGCAAAAGTGAACAAATATTAGATAACTTTTTTTAAAAGATATGTACTACAAAATTTGTAGGGATTTTTTTTTCTAGTACCTAAATAGACTTTCTCTGAATTGCTCTATTTTTTTAAAAAAAAAGTACAGAAAATTCGTCCCTACACTTCCCACCACAAATGTCAATAGTACATTGGGTTGGGATAACCATTCCACGAATTAGTTGGGGTATTTATAGTGTGAATTATAGGCAATGGTCAATAAACCAAGACCATCAAAAATCATACTCATCGCTAACAGGCTTTGAGTGTTATTTTTGTCGGGCTTTAGATTGAGCCCATCACCGATTATCTTTGTCAGGCCACAACCTAGCTCCGTCACCAATGAATGTCATCGGCGACGGGCTCGGCTTAAAGCCCTATTGAAATTTACTTCTTCGTCGGTATTTATTCCAGCCCGCCAAAGATGATGCCAATGTGACGGTTTGTGAGCCCCTGATACGGATAGTCTGTTCACGGTAAGGTTGAAACTGGTACAGATAGTTTCCGTCCGTCCAGACCATTTTTCGGATTCGGATAAGTTCGGTCGGAACTATCCAGAAATTCTCGGATTCAGAAACGAATTCAGATTTTTTTTTCTCGGAAACGAAAACGAATATAGCAAGGGTACTATCCGTCAGAATCGGAAAACGGTCGGAAACTATCTGGAAATTTTGTTCGGATATCCGCAGACATGGATCAAATTTCAGAAAAAACACGTATATCTACATAACTTTTTCATACGGAGTCAGATGAAGACACTTTAAAATTGTAGAGCTCGATGAGATCTACAACTTTCTTGTTGACTATTTTATTCTTTGAGATCATTTAAGGGTCTAAATATTCTTTTTAAAATACCATACTGTTTTTACAAAATCTCATATCTACATTTCAAACGACATCTAATGGAGATGTGTTTCATATCAAAGTTGTTGAGCTCAATGGGATCTACCACTTTGTAGTTTATAATATTTGTATTTGAAAATGTATTTGTAGTATAATACTTGTATTTGAAAATGTTTAAAGTATAAAACAAACACTATAAGTTTCGAAGATGTGAAATAAAATAAATAACATCTCTAATTTATACAACAATAACTTGATAAGTGATATGGTAAGTAAGCTATACATGCAGTAAAAAGTCTTGGGATTAAAAAATGAATAATTATATTTACATGTGGGTTTTTTAGGGGAGCGGCCATGAACACATACGCTTGTGGGACCGCCTACAAATGGACGATATAAATATTGGAGACATTGATCTAAAAAACCGAGCGATATCTCTTCCTTGATTAAGGAAACTCAATTTGAGGGGATTATTAGATACCGACAAATATTCGTTATCGTATTCGTTCCGTATCTGTATTCGATAATATTCGATTTCATTTCTATATCCGGGTTTTCGATTCCAATTCTGAAAAAAAAACTTATGAAAACGAATATGATAAAGGTAATTTCCGTCCATTTCCGATCTATTTTCATCCCTAGTTCACGATGACCAGTTATGTACTAGTGTCGTATTCTAGCATAGGTGGACACACATTAACCTTTTTTTTTGAAAAAAAAAGCCTCGAACTAATATTTCCCTCCTAGACAAAAAAAAAGAAAGAAATAGGTTGCTGAGGCAACAAGTGAATATAAAACAAAGCATGTGTGTTCGGACGAACGAGTGTGCGCGTATTTATGTGAGCAGAAAACCAACAGCTTGCGCACTGCATGCATGATATACACATTCTTATTTTTATTTGGTTGAACACGTACACCTCAGTCTAAAAGAGATTGATCCTACTTACGAATCTGAACCCATGTGTGTCTAAGTTTATAGTTAGAAATTTGCTTTTTTGACGGAATATATAGTAAGTGCTAGGCAGCTAGCTAATACGTACATACACGAACCTATAGCTACCCAGTGACGAAACTATGTACTATTTACCGGGGTCACAGGGTCCCTGCTGATAAATTACTCAGTGCTAGTTTATTCATATCATAAAATTAGTATATTAATTAATAATTAGATAATCTATTATATTATTAAAGGAATAGAAAAAAGAGCATCCACGTTCGCTCTCATGGTCTAGAAATCCTCACATTAATCGGAGAAAAAGAAAATGAAGAGTCCATATAGAAATACAATTTAGAAATAGCTGAAAATCAGAATTAAAAAATAAGGAATATTAGAAGAGGAGACTAGAGTCCATATAGAAATACAATTTAAAAATAGCTGAAAATCGGAATTAAAAAATAAGGAATATTAGAAGAGGAGACTAGAGTCCATATAGAAATACAATTTAGAAATAGCTGAAATTCGGAATTAAAAAATAAGGAATATTAGAAGAGGAGACTAGAGTCCATATAGAAATACAATTTAAAAATAGCTGAAAATCGGAATTAAAAAATAAGGAATATTAGAAGAGGAGACTAGAGTCCATATAGAAATACAATTTAAAAATAGCTGAAAATCGGAATTAAAAAATAAGGAATATTAGAAGAGGAGACTAGAGTCCATATAGAAATACAATTTAAAAATAGCTGAAAATCGGAATTAAAAAATAAGGAATATTAGAAGAGGAGACTAGAGTCCATATAGAAATACAATTTAAAAATAGCTGAAAATCGGAATTAAAAAATAAGGAATATTAGAAGAGGAGACTAGAGTCCATATAGAAATACAATTTAAAAATAGCTGAAAATCGGAATTAAAAAATAAGGAATATTAGAAAAGAAGGAATATTAAAAGTAGAGTACAGAGTCCATATAGGAATTTAAAATTAACTAAAATTCGGAGTAAACATAATAAAATGAAAAGTAGTGTTTAGAGTCCGTATAAAAATACAATTTATAAATAACTAAAATTAAAAATTAAGAAAAATATGAGAAGAAGAGTTTAAAGTCAATATAGGAATACAATTTAGAAGTAACTAAAATTTGAAATTAAAAATTAAAGAATATCGAAAGATGAGTTTAGAGTCCACGTAGAAATACAATTAGAAATAATAAAAATTCAGCATTAAAAAAATATTAATAGACGAGTCTAGAGTCCATATAGAAATGTATATAATTTACAAATAACTAAAATTTGATATTAAAAATAATTAATAACTAACACGTATATAAAATACAATATGAATATATTACACATTAGTAGTTTCGTAAAGTTATTGCAAAATTTAAAATTATATTGTCATTGTAATATATTTTAATAATATAATGAGAAAACATATATGCTATTATATGAGAGAAAATATAATGAAGCTACCCGCGCAATCTGCACGGGCCACCATGCTAGTTAATACGTATAAAGCCTCCGGCGAACAAAACGAATGATCCAGCTATCGAAAATCAGTCGAGAGCCATATAGCCATCCCGTAATTTTTATTATGAGTTGCTCACTCTAGCTACCAGATCATCTATTGACGAGACCGACTGGCCGGCCGGTCATACCGGGCCAAGAAACGGGTCGCGCGCGTCCGTGACTCCATGTATGCATGCATGCATGGTGTCATCTCCCACTTCTCGGTCTCTTGCAGATGCTAAGTACGTCGGTCACGTACATACGCCACAAAAAAAGTACGTGTGTCTCTGTGGTCGATCGCTGCGTGCACACTGTGCCTCGACGCCGCCTACCTGCGGCAAAAACACCCTCGCATCGCCATATATCCTTTTTCCGGTCTCCGGCCGCCCTTTTCTACTGATCTCAGCCAAAAGATAAGATCGGGCGACGGCGCAGCACTGCTGCGTATATTCCCCGTCCACTGCTGCTAAAGGCTAAAGCGCGATTTTTTTCTTCCCAGACATTTTTCTGGGATGGGCTTAATTATATAAGTCAATTTTTGACAGATACAACGGGGAAAATGAGTTTAGAATATCTAAGACTTTTACAATTCTATCTTCAACAGTTTAAAACTTAAGTCCGAGTGTGATGACGGCAAAAATAACAAGGAAAGACCATAAATTAATTCCAAAACTTATAATCTGTAGTTTAAAATTGGAACTGGTCTAAGCTCAAATAAACAAGGCTTTAATCAGCACTCACCGTGAAATGTAGAAAATTAAATTAAATGGGCCTGTAGATGTAGCGGTCATCGATATCTGGGTAATGGTTTTCTAATGGGTGGGGTGCTCGATTATTATGTGCTACCTCTAAAAAGACGGTGTTTGTACAACGTGGTGTATCCATCAGGCGGTAGAGGAACCTTCTTGTGCTTTTTCTCATTCTTCCAGCTCAGCTAGTGAGCAGCTTTTTATCCAGTCTCTCCTAAAGTAGTGGAATACGAACCCGGCCACGGAATGAACGTTTGCCCTGAGATCTTCTTCGATATTTTATTCATCCTTTTCCTTTTCGGAAAATTTGTATATATATTAATTCTTCACGACCTTTTGATGAAATGGCTAGCTATAATAGTTCTGCTAATTAATCTACTGATCATGTATATATAGATTAATATTCTGTATTTATGCTATGCTGGCATCAATAATAAAGATTACTACACTCATATAAACTGAAGGACAGCGATCTCTACGCAAAGAAGAGAATAAACCGCCCATGTTCATACGCACTTCTGGATGGATAAGAGGATAAAAAGCTACTTGTGCCCAGAAAGTATAAAGGTTAGGTATCTTTATCGAAGCCTAATTCAAATTCTCAAATATACCTGTGGCTTTATTTGGATGTGATACTAATGTATATACTGTCTCCAGCTGCTATAGTTGGCTTTGGTTTCTTTACGAATGAGGAGTCAATGAGCTCACCTGGCGAAAATACTCAGTACATACTGGATATATGCTATGTCTTAGTTTAAGATCGACTACATCATGTCGGCATGAAAACCAGAGCTGAATACATCGAACATTATTGTATTTTAATTGGTATAGAGTTTCATTGGTTGTACTATTAATTAGTTGGCAATTATCAGTTAATTTCTTTCAAGATATTTTACAAAAATATTTACTCGTGAAGGAATATCAATTCTCAAAGGTTTTGCTAGCTCACAATTGCATGAAAAACCTAGCTAAATATTACGGATAAGCTAGCTAGGCACCCCTCATAGTTAATTGGTTAATGATGACTAGGCACATATGTGAGGTGATCACCCAGATTTACATATATTAGGATGCGGCTTCCCTGTTCCGATCCGTGTCCCGTAAGTGATCAACGGTGGATGTCATCAGTGGTGGGCCCACATGTCACATTCGTCTTCTCGATTGGTTTCCTCGTTCTCCTCTTATTGCCTCCTCTCTCTCATGGTGTTAAACACGGGGATCAATCAAATCAAAATAGAATAACTATGTAAAAACCAGTTCAATCATTGTTTTATGTGATTTCACAACCAAACCATGTTGTTTAAAGCGAAGTTGAAAACTTGAGATTACTGAATGAAACCAATCTGGAATTATTTTTCTCCCTGAGGTTGCTTTGCCGTGGTGTACTTTCAGCAGCTGTGGCTCGTGTTCCTCGCTGAAACGGCAAACAAAAATCATCACTCACGAAGTGAAGCACCAAATAGAAATCACTCGTAGGATTGCAGGAGATTGGAACAAGGAAGAATGAAATCTTTGTGATTCCTTCATTATTTGTTCTCTGATATGTACCAATCAACAGGGGCGGAGCTAGTATTGCTAGGGGGGGG
>CM020189.1:5067312-5114127 GCA_009805545.1 Oryza longistaminata
TCGAATCTCCAAAGATCCACCTTTGTCTATATTCCATCTATCACATTAGATAGAAATATCATATCATGGAAATAGATTCACTTCAAGATATCACATTGATATATTCATTCGGAATATGATTCACTTTCCAAGATGCTTGATGGTGAAATGGTAGACACGCCGAGACCAAAATTCGTGCTAAGAGCGGTGGAGGTCGGTCTCTTCACGGCTAATAGGAGAATGTCGCATTCAATGAGATATCCCCGTAGAAGTTTTCGGAATCTGCGCTGGCCTTCACTCTATCTTCTGAGGTCCTTACACTTCCCTGAGAAAGGGACGTAAGCAAATAGACTAAATATAGCTGAAGATCCTAAAAATCCTCGAAGGAGATAATATAATAAGAACCCAAAGCAGACGGTATCCTATGCAAGGGTGGTCTTAAGAATCCAAAAGAGGTTGCTCAGAAGAGATAGATGTATCCCAAACTCTATTGCTCGCGTAAAGCCTTTTTTTTTTACGCGACAGGAAAAAGTGACTACGAATCCTTTTTTGTTGGGCGAATCCCCTGTTTTGTATCTTTGAGCGTCACGCCATAAGTTAGAGATCAAGGAACTCGATCAAACGATCCCAATCGTGAAAGAGAACTTCAGATCCAGGAGCTTATCATAAGGGTTTCGACAAGGGGTTTTATTGTTCATTTGAGGCAAAAATAAGATCGGATAGATTCGACGCAATTGCAAAGGTAATCATCTAATGGCACCCAAATCATGATCTTACACAACTTGGATTGTTCTCTCGCGAAATCGCGAGTTGCACGAGATGAGAAGCCATGAAAAGCAAGACCCGAATAGACAGAACGCGAGGAAACCACAGAGTAGGAAGACTGCCGTAAGAGTACTCGTTTTTGTTCATTCTTTGCTCCTTTTTCAACTCAATGATTCATTCTGCACGCTCTTCCCAGACCGCCAAAGGGAGAGAGTCTGCCCTATTGGCCTATGACGTCAGAGAGGCTCCTGCCCGTCTGCGACGGTCGCTACAGATCTACCGTGACAATCTGAGACACGCCGTGTTGATGCCGGACCCGGATCCCCGTTAGCCTCTCGACGATTGCGTGTCCTTTCCAATATATAAACCGTATATAAGGAATGAAAAGGTGCTTCCGCTTAGCCCGCGTTCTTCTTGTGGAAATAAGACAGCCCTCGTACTTTGAAGGAAATAGGATTTTTCATTAGGTATTGAACCAAATACGGATCGTCCAGTTCCATATAGAACTATACTCAAAATACCCGTCAGCCGCACAGCGGAACGAAAAGCCGATTTTCCTGTCATGGTAATGAAAAACGATTAGCCCCGATCAACGAGGTTGCTGTGGAATACAGTGATCAGACGCCCAAGCTGGCACATATTACGTCTTTCTGCTAAAGAGGATTAATTAACCCTCATAATTCATTAGATCCTTTGTTATCCAAGTCAACTAGGTATCATAAGTAAACGGATCCCGGTTGTTCAATCCTTTGATAACCAAGGTCCATTCTTTGCTAGAGAAATGATACTATGAGTCAGACTCATAGAATTGGATCGCATTCCAAATAGCGAGAATTAGAGTCTGGATCTCTCAATCTCCCCTCTTAATTCGAGGATCCGAGAGTGTTTTCATATCATCTCCGAATATTTGCCATCTCCGTGCATTCGTCGTTATTCTAATGATCACGTTTTCATATGAAAATTGGTTATTTTACGATGTAGCAGGCAATGTATCCTGTTAAGCACTCTGCGCTGAATGCTTTGACTAGCGGCCCAACTCATAATTGGTAAATTTGCGGGTCAATTCTGCTGGATGCACGGCGCCGAACGCGAGTCAGGTTCCAGTAAGGTAGGAGATGTAATGGGAGACTGGAGTCTGTCGGGTGCACATGGGGAGGGAGGAGTCAGGCGATGGGGCAGGAGCCATGACAATGAGAGCGAGGATTGAGGGTGGATGGGGTAATATGGAGTAATGTCTGAGATTTAGTTTATATGAGCATAGCGCATTATGAGCGAGAAGAGAATAGGGAAGAAAGGTGGGAATCAGGCTATAAGATCGATCACTGTATTGTGTATTCTGTTATGGCTACAGAGCAGTGATGTCAGTGTGGGTGCACGAGGTTTGGGTAGAGTGGATGGGAATCAAATACGAACAACCGGACTTCAGATAAGATTAAGAGACGAAGAAGGAGTCTTGATATTCTCGAGGACGGGACTAAGATCAATATATACAAAAAGTTTTTATTAATGCGGGAATCGGGATCATAAGAGAATAAAGCGATTCTGTGAGAATAAATTTTAGTTCGCCCAGTATACCTTATTTTCGATTATTGGGTCGTAAGAACTAATGTGTTGGGTGATAGCTGTCGCATACGCCAGAATCCTAGCGAACAAAAGTTTTCTCCATAGCATGTTTACTCAATCTATACTCCTCAACCCATTCCATTTACTTATTATGAGGTCAGTGCGAAGCCCAATTATATATGCCAGACATGTACTACAGAAATCTGTGAAGTTTGGTTGCCTTAGGCACGCTACGTAATAGAAATGTGGCCAGTGTGCATTACTTGCTGTAGGTTGAGTTGTGCGAAAGATGCGTACAACATTAGAGAGACCATATGCGATAATTATAGTAATTTTTTATATGGCAGCATTCTGAGCATATGCATATATTGCCTGCGTAGAGAAAACCATTGACGAATTCTCGCCTGTATATATTTTATCAAGATGGAAGCCAGAACAACCTCCTTTACCAATACATTTTTAGACTATCACGAGGAATTTCAACATCCCCCTAACTTGAAATTTTAACCCCAAATCCCAAGTACTAGCCAACTGGCATCCAGAATCAAAGTAATTAATCTTATGGATGAGAAAGAATGAGGAAAACACAACAACATAATATCTGTTGCTTCCTCCCCCTGCTCCCAATCTGCACCTGTACACACATCATATACAGTCAAATCCCTCCTACCAAACAAATGAACATCTGCATTGCCGTATATCTGTCCTTAATCCTTGATAAGTAATCCAGTTAGTACCTGATATGTCATCGGAATTTTCTATAGGGTCCTGTGGGCATTATATACCTTTGATATAATGAGCTATATATATATATATATATACTTATAACT
Source organism: Oryza longistaminata (assembly GCA_009805545.1). Classification (NCBI taxonomy): domain Eukaryota; kingdom Viridiplantae; phylum Streptophyta; class Magnoliopsida; order Poales; family Poaceae; genus Oryza; species Oryza longistaminata. The sequence continues at coordinate 5,070,450 of CM020189.1, forward strand.
TAATATATAAAGACTGAGATAAGTAGAACCTACTAAATTAATAGGCTTGATCGATGAGCACAATGCATTCATATGCTTGGCATGCCTTTTTGATCAGGTGTTACTAATATATATCAGACTTCATTGGAGTGGAGTTAATGTGACAACTATGAGCCCTACTATCAATAGCAATAATGGCCTTGGTCTTGGCTTCCGCTAGTGGGTGGGATGCGTGGTTGGTACAGATCCCTGCAACTTCTTCCACGAACTACTCCGCTCCTGCAATCTTGAGCTTGCTTCGTTAGAACGTTGCCCGAGTGAAATTATACACCAGTCCGTCGCCTTGTGAGAACAGCCTTGCTTTGCTTGCTCCCTTCATCTGCTCCGCCGCCTGCCGCCGCCGCCCTTCGTGTCCAATGCTCACCCTTCCTGCCTCCTTCGTAGGACGACGAGCGTCTCAATACGCCTCCCACGCTGCTCCCGATTGAAAGAGATGCCTAGCCCTCGACAGGTGGCACCTCGCTCATCTTCTTCGTCCTTCTTGCCGCCGCCGCTCGCCGCGCCACCGCCGGCGATGACGACACATCCCGCTGCCGGCTGCACCTCTAACGGCGCCGCCTTCGTCGTCAAGGATGTGTGAAGCGGCCCGCAATCAACAGCGCTGCTGCTCTACTACTACCGCGGCGACACGGGTGATGACGACGACCGTTGGCCCGCGCCGCACAGCGACGTCGACTTCACGCTGTTATGCCGCCGCTCAGTCTGCGGTGGCGTGGCGGCGCCGCTGGGCAGCAGTGTCGTCGCGCGGCCGCCGCTGGGATGGCGGGCGAGAAGCCGCCTCGACGCCGAGGGCGACGACGAGTGGCGTTGAAGAGGAGGTAGAGGTAGCGGCTGCCTGAGGAGGAAGGGCACCAAAGGGGAGGAGCAGGAAGAGGAGGAGAGGGGACGCCCATCTTGCCACCTGGGCCAGCCGTTAAGAACCTCTTCTTCCCATGACCATCACCATTTGTAAGCTAGCTAAAGGCACTAGACTCTAGGGAGAGATCAGAAGAGAGTAGGAAGGATCGATCAGGGTTAGCTTGTCACCGTATATATAGTTATTTACACGGCAAGTGTGTCACTGTCCCGTGTGCTTCTACTGTGCAGGACACAAGCTTTTTAATAGTACTATTCCTTTCTGGAATTGAAATTGAAAAAAGCGGCAAATAATAAGCTTGCGTAGTGGTGGAGGGGGATAAGATCGGTGATAGAGATGACGCCAAAAGAAAGAAAGGAAAAAGAGGAATTTGTTTAGAAGTATCTAATCTTGTGTGTGTGTGGAGTTGTGGGGCAAGGTCGGTGAAGAATATTCCGCGTCGTTTCATGAGCGGGGCAGGGTTCCGCCGTGTCGGTGAGGGGGAGTGGTGGCCATGTGAGGAATCTTCCCGGGGATCGGCCATCCCCCTTCTGCTTAATTTATTCCCTGCCATGCATGCATATGCGCTTGCGCCGTGACCGGCCGGGGGCCGACGGCTCGCGCGCTGCCGGCTCCCACTTGCTTTTGCGGGGGATATCCTCTGATATGCTGCCTGGAGGTGCATGGACAATTGGTCAATTGGACTGGACCATGACTGGAAGTCGATCTGAATTGTGTTGGACGAATAAGTGAAGCAATATTTGTTCAAGAAATGTAACTCTTTTTTGTTAAAAAAAAAAAAAAGAGGTCTCCATTTATCATCAGTTGCGTGAAAAATTTATTTTCCACCCCATTCGACATTTTGCGCGTCGCTATGACGTAGTATAATAGATGTCAACCCCTGATGCCCTAACTCGGCGTGTTTTTTTGTCGATGCATCTTGGCTTCTCTTGTCACTTATCCTCACCTCTAAGGTTGTTGTTCTGATGAACCGAAATCAATAACTCATTACTGTAAAGGAAAAATAAGTGGGCAACGCCTCACAGCTATTACTATAGAAGAGAAACTCACCAGAACAATTTGATATTACGAAGTTTCAAACGACTAATAGTACTACTTAAAAATACCATTATGATAGTGACAAGAATTTTTGCACTGGTAGTGTGCTTTTCACAAGTCCGGTCAAGAAGTAGAAAATTTCATTCACATCAACATACCAAAAATTTCTAACAAGGCTTGTATCAGGAATGGATGCGGCTCCTTTCCTCGTGTTGTTTCATTGCCTACTCATACAAGGCTGAATATTATTTACCCCCCTCCCTCCCCCCCGTCTTCCCCCCAACCCCCACCCAAATTAAAGTATACATCACCACCCAGCCTTTTTCCTTTCGGTCTTCTTCCTTCTTCGCTTCAATGGCTCCATGACGGCCATGATATTTGAGCGAGTCCGGGCGGCGGCACGTGGGGCGGCGGCGGAGGCAGCCCGCGTGTGAGAGAGATGCGGCGGCGGCCTGGAATGACGAGGGGAGGGAGAGGAGTTAGGGTTAGAACTGCAGCACGAATCTTAAAGCGATCCGACGGTCTAGAATTCGCATGATTTGTGAGGGGTTTTTCTGTCAAATGCCATCTAGACAGCCCCATCTATTATACTACGTCATAGCGACCGCCAAAATGTCGAATGCAGGTGGAAAATAAATGTTTCACGCAACTGATGACTAGATGGACAGCCTCTCTTTTTTTTTAAAAAAAGTTACAGTTTTTGACAAAATGTTTTACTTATTCATCCCTAGACAACCATATTCCAGACTTCCAGTCATGTCCAATTGACCAATTGTCCATGCACCTCCAGGCAGCAGCATATCCAGAGATATCCTCTCCATCTGCAACTGCAAGTAGGAGCCGTGCCGGTCATGCGCAAGCGCATATGCATGCATTGCGGGGAATAAAAGGAGACGGGGGAGATGGACGACGATCCCATCGGGAGATCTCCCACATGGCCACCACCCCACCCCTCCCCCTCACCGAACCACGGCGAGAAACGCCTGCCCCTGCTCATGAAAACGACCGGAATATTCTCACCGACCTTGCCCCACAACTCCACACACACACACACAAGATTAGATACTTTCTCAAACAAATTCCTCTTCTTTCTTTCTTTCTTTCTTTCTTGTGCGTCATCTCTATCACCGATCTCTATCCCCCTCCTACCACCTACGCAAGCTTATCTATTTGCCGCCTTTTTCAATCAATTCCAAAAGGAAAATAGTATATTAAAAAGCTTGTGTCCTGCACAGTAGAGCACACGGGGCACAGTAGACACCACTGCACGTGTATATATAGGTGACCAAGCTACACCCTGATCGATCCCCTCCTACTCTCTCTCTGATCTCTCCTAGAGTCTAGTAGCCTTAGCTAGCTACAAATGGTGATGGTCATGGAGAAGAAGAGGTTTCCAACGCTGGCCCAGGTGGCCAAGATGGCGTCCCTCCTCCTCCTCTTCCTGCTCCTCCCCTTGGTGCCTTCCTCCCTCAGGCAGCCCTACCTCTACCTCCTCTTCAACGCCCTCGTCGTCGCCCTAGGCGTCGAGGCCGGCTTCCTCGCCGCCATCTCCAGCGGCCCGCGCGACGACAAGCTGCTGCCCAAGCCGGCCGCCGCCACCGCCACCGCCAGACTGAGCGGCGGCAATAGACCAGGTGAAGTCGACGTCGCTGCGGCGGCGGCCAACGGTCGTCGTCATCACCGTGTCGCCGGTAGTAGTAGCAGCAGCAGCGCTGTGATTGCGGGCGCTTCACCATCCTTGACGACGAAGGCGGCGCCGTTAGAGGCTGCAGCCGGCAGCAGGGACGTCGTCGTCATCGCCGGCGGTGCCGCGGCGACGGCGGCGGCCAAGAAGACGAAGAAGATGAGGAGGTGCCCGTCGAGGGCGAGCCTCTTCTTCATCGGGGGCGGGGACGGCGAGGACGTCGTCGTCCACGAGGAGGAGGAAGGGTGCTGGACGAAGGGCGGCGGCGGCGGCGGCGAGCAGATGATGAGCAAGCAAGAGCTGTTCACCAAGGCGGAGGCGTTCATCGGCAACTTCTACCAATAAGTGGGCCTTGAGTTCGGCTAATGTTAATCATGGGTTTAATTCGTGTGCTGTAACGATCAAGTTGGGCTTGGAGCCCTTTTTGAGTAAAAAGAAGCTTTCTCCTCTTCTCATAAGGTTTATCATCTCCTAAGGACTAACTAATTTGGTCATATACTCATATCTCCCTACTTGTTACATACACGTATTCGGTATTCTGCATACTAGCTGCTACCCTGTATACGCTGTTACGCACATTGCACGACGCGTACATATGCGTACTACCATCCACATACTATATCTGCAAATATTAATTATATGTTACTCCCATCTCCATAAATATAAGCATTTCTATGAGTTTCAATAAAAATTAAGATTGATAACTTCGAGGTGAATGATACCTAAAGGTTACTCCCTCCGGTTTCATTTTAATTGACGTTTTGGACAATGATACGGTCTACAAAATATATTTTTAACCTTATTTTTCTATTATAATATATATAATAAATAAATGTATTTTTACTTTTATTATAGTGCTTTAAAAAACAAATCTATATATGTTGTTCTAGTTCCTTTAAACTAAATATTTTTAAAGTTATTGATGGTCAAAGTTATAAAAGTTTGACCTAAACCTTGTCTAAAACGTTAATTAATATGGAACCGGAGGGAGTACTAGATAGTTTGGAAAATATTAGATAATGGAATAGAATCTCCGTCTTTTCTCCTAGAGTTACAGCCAATTATTACAAAGTATGATTCAGACACACTATAAAGGCGCGGAGGGCGGAGCCGGCGGGCGGCGGCGCCCTCCCCTCTGCCGGAGAGGAGGCGGGAGGCGGCAGCGGCAGTTTCTTGTCTTTCTTTTTTTTTTTTTAAGAATTTGTGATACATTGGATCTGAGAATTTTTCCCAATTTGTGATTCATTGGATCTGTGATGTATGTGATTTGTGATGTATTTATTTTAGAATTTGAGATGTATTTTTTTGAGAATTTGTTATTCATTTGTGATGTATAATCTATTATGTATGTGATTTGTGATTCATTTGTGATGTATTTGGGAAGGAGCAAATTGATTTGTAAAATAAAAAAGAAAATGGGAAAAAAAGAAAAATGGTGACCAACCGAGGCTGGCGTTGCCATCTTTAGTCCCGGTTGGTAACATCGACCAAGACTAAAGATGGATTTTTAGTCTCGGTTATTTCAACCGGGTATCTTTAGTCCCGGATTACTACTCCCGGTTGCAAAACCGAAAGTATGGGGGTTATGACCCGGGAGCAAAATGGCTTTTTCCAGTAGTGAAAGCACCAAATTCAAACATTTCTTTTCTTTTTTTTTTCTCTCATCTTGCCCATGTGCAGTAGGGTCAGAGGGGATGGAAGGAGAACAGCTCCACTATTATAATAGTAGAGACAATGCAAAGTGGTCTTATGGAATGGCATCGGGTGAGTGTACTCTTTTGAGATCCTACTTCACAATGCGCAGTGGTTTTGATTACGCGTAATAATTTAGCATTTCAGCTCGAAACTTTGGTAAAATGTGATTTTACAGAAATACATGTGCAAAATAGCCCCTAGAACCATAAAAAAATTCATCAAGATCCTTTGCGCATCTGCCAAACATGTACTTACATTTATATCTCCCTACCTACCTTTTATTCCACATTTGTTGCCAACCACCATCACAAAGAAATTGACTAACACCTACACCGATGGGGACGCTAACCACTGCTCTTCCCTCTACTAGATCCAACCACCGCCACTTCTTCCCCTCTATATCTAATGATATCTTCTTATTTTGCCATATTTGCTTTTCCAATCATTGGTGCCATTGCTTCCACCTATATTTTCAAATTCCGGCAAACTAGGCCGTCGATCTTCTTAGTGTTGTAGCCTAGGCAGTGAATCTAACAAGGGCGCGGCCTGGTCGATGGTGCTTGTAGTGGAGGCAGTGGCGGACCAAGGATTTTCATCCTGAGTGTGCCCACAGCAAGCCAAAACAAAAACCTCAAGCACAAAAGTACAATTACATCTTAAATTATCCAAATGTAGTACAATTAGTTCAAATATCCAAGAGATAGAGATATATAGTCAAACATGGACACGGTCAACCACACGGCAGCTCAGCTTACTAATGGGGGCCCACCTTCCCGACAGAAAGGATACTGGTGGGGGCCCACCAGAGCCTCGGAGCCGACACAGCGGCCCACGTGGCAGGTCATCCGGCCTCCTCCGAATGGGCCCCACCTCCATTAGTTTTGTCAGCGAGTGCTCGTCTCACTAGCTCAGTCGTCAGCCAGCAGGATGCCAGTCAGCACGGCCACTTTTCAGCTTTTGTTGCTACTCAGCAAATATGCATGCGTGTAAATACCAACTCCGTCTCTCCTTCCACTCGTTTCCATGGGATAAATGTATATCATGCCTCTTCTTCAACCTCATCTAGGACGGTCAAATACTCAACCTCTGTTTAACTTAGCTAGCTGCAAACGTGCACACTTAATTTGTTACTAGATTCGTTCGTTCAGTAGATTTTTTGGCTAATTAAGCAATGTGAAATAGCCTTTTATGGGTGGGCCCTGTATCAATAAACTTTTGTTGTTTTCTAAATGCCACAATGTTTTGAAACCTTTTTGGACTCTATAATGGGTTCACTGTTCACCCATCTCCTAGTTCCTCTGTAATTTGTCGACTCCGCTCGTCACTTCTTTCAGTTTTAATGTTAACGGGTGGAGCAACGATGGCGGTAGCATCTCACGCGACAGCAGCGATGGTGGCTCACGCAGGTGCATCTAGCGGCACTTGGTGGCTATTCTCCTATCACCACAATGGTGCTCGTGGGCGGATCCGAGCGACAACAACAATGTTCGCGGGCGGATTTGGCAAAACGGCAGCGCCTTGCGCGATGGATCCAACGACAACAGTTGCGGCGTCGCCCGCGGGCGTATCCAGCGGCGGTCGGTGGCTCTTCTCCGATCACCGCGGAGGTGCTCGAGGGTGGATTCGTGATGGCGATGGCAACGGATTTGGCAACGGCGACGCCTCGCATGACGGACCTACGACAGCAACTCTGAGGTCGCCCGGTGGCTCTTCTCCAGGGCAACATCACGTCATCACAGGTGCCTCGTGTTCTTCCCCTTTTCCTTTTCATGGAGGTATAAGCGAATGCGGACAGAGATAGAAGCAAGAGAGGGGAAGAGTGATGATTTTTCTATTTCTTATGGAAAACCCCAATGTGTCAGGTCTTTTTTTTTTGGCACGTGTCACATCAAAACACATGGTTTCAATTATGCTAGTAAATCGAGCTAGTATCAACTTCAATTCAATCCATATAATTGTGAGTATATGTAAAACTTGAGAGAGACTTTGTTTATTGTACATGCCGCCACATCCTAAAAAGATATCTTGAAAGATATATTTCTTAAAATAAATCAACTCTTGACTACGAATCTGGACATAATTTTATCTAGATTATTTTAAAAAATGAACTGAGAATATAGTATGTCACACCAACATGCCTAAAATGCAGAGAATGTAGGCTGATATTGTTCCATAGATATCTATAATGTGGTGGCAATATATCATACACCCATTGGAGATGGTTATAGCTATCCTCCACGCAAAGGATTCATCACAAAAATTCTAAGATTAGTCACTCCATGACATGTGTGTGATCCATGTGCCAAACTAAGTAGTACACTCTAACTAGATATCTCTTGCTATAGGTCCATTTATGGATGATATATATATGCATGCATTAAGAGTGTATATCCAACTTGGTGCATGATAATGTGGGACCAAATTAAATTGCATTCATGAGACAATCATTGGTCCACATGGCACTTGGCACCAACACTGCTCTGCCACGTGTCACTAATCAGGTGTTGCACGGTTGGATCCTAGCGGTTACAGGGAACAGACAACTCCTGGATGTGTAGCTATCACCTGCATAAATTCCTCTTGGTCCTATGTATGTGTCCATTTGGCCTAGCTAAGCTATGTTTAATTTAAACACGTGCATCAAGAAAACATCACACGCTACCGCTTGCCAGAATCGCTGGATATATATACAGCTTAGTCAGCCACTTTCAATTCGTCAACGAATGCTTTGATGAAAATTTGTCTATCCTAGATTCTTGGCGCTTTGATCAATAATCGTCCAAATGCATGCTCTTCATATGCAACTAATGATTTCCTGTTTTGTCCTTGATTTGATATTGGTTACCGTTTAAATTGGGCTTGTGTTTTTGTGGGCAATTATGTCAAAAACTTTTCCAGAGTTCAGGTATTATTAGTGATTAATCTATAATGCACAAACATTGCATACCAACCGGGATATGTATTACATCATGTCATATTGTCATCCTTATCTGAAAATTGCATACCAACAAATACGGTGTTTTTGTTTTCGAATTTGAAGGTAAGGCACACTTGCATTCAATCAAATAAAGATTGAAAAAGAAGTATATATATATGACGGTTATGCATTTTTTTTTGAATAATTGTGTAGGTATATGCGTCATATGATGCGTATATATAGTTATCAATAAAATAATAACTTATGGACTCTCCACCAATTATAAATACACATAGACATATTGTCTGTTAATTGTGAACATCATAATTTAAACACTATTGTTGCGTGGAGTCATATATCTTAATGATACAATCGGTACACGAACGACGCTTCCCGGACCATTATGCACTAATATAGAACACCTAATATGTACCGCCTAGAACTAGCACATATAAAGCATTTCCCATCCACCCAAGCCCCTTGGTGGGGTTCAAAGTAAGAACCAGCATATGACCCCACATATGTTCCACTTCTTAATGAGAACCGAAACAAAAAAAAATTCCCGCTAAATCATACGTGATAGTTTATGATCAACTGACATATATAAGGGACCCCTCAACAACTTTGGGAGTTATATGTGTGCCGGTGCTAGCTACGAGCTAGGCTGCCTACCCATGGCGAGCCTCATATGTGGCGGTTCTAAATTAGAATCGACACATATATATATTCACTTATATACATGGGTTCTTAAACAGGCACTAATAAATCAGTGCCACTTTACTGGTGTCGACACCATAACTAGCACATGTGGGGGGTTTGAACCTAATAACAACAATGTATGTGTCCGTTCCGTACCACTGATATGATGAGTAGCTAAGAGAAATTAACCATGCTGACAATTATATGGACTTAAAAAAAGAACATACATGACCACACGGTACAATCTTTTTCTCTGCCAGTAGGCTAGATGAATCCCTCACACATCTCTAACAAGATCCTAACGACGACCAAATTTACAAGACGACTAGCTAATACTCCCTCCATCTTAAAATGTATGACGCCGTTGACTTTTTAAAAAATGTTTGACCGTTCATCTTATTCAGAAAATTTAAGTAATTATTAATTCATTTCCTATCATTTGATTTATTGTTAAATATACTTTTATGTATACATATAGTTTTACACATTTCACAACAAATTTTGAATAAGACGAACGGTCAAACATATTTAAAAAAGTCAACGGTGTCAAATATTTAGGGAAGGAGAGAGTATAATGCAAGGTCAATCAATTATAATCGCTTTATTATTCGACCGACCGTCCACTACTAACTCTGCCTAACAAATTAAGCTAGCTGTTCAATCGGCACAGAATGTCGTGTGGCTAGATCTTGTCTTTGACGATGAATGTACTATATATAAACATCATGCAATAGTATTCTTCAATGCAATTCCGTCAGTGCTGGATATCTAACTTGACCATGTCTTCATCTCCGTTTCAATACGTTTCTCGCTAGCTATTCCCTCCATCCCAAATATAAGCATTTTTAAAATAGTGCCAAGTTAAACATTTTTAACTTTGATTATTAATCGCAAAAGAATGAAAAAGATCAATCATATAAAATTGATATTATTAAATTTATCATTAAACAAACTATCATAATATGCGACTCCTTTTATTTAAAACATTTTACTTTTATAGGTTTTGTTGGTTAAAGTAGCATTTGGAAGATTATGTCGAAGTCGAAAAATGCTTATATTTTGGGGTGAGGTAGTTAAAAAGATATCCATCAGTTACTTGCCTCTAGGTGAAGCTACCTAGAGTAGCTAGATAGCAAACTAAATGAAGTGAACTAGCTACTTTATAACTTCCAACATATAGTCATATAGATACTTTACTACGACTATGGCTGAGCCAACCTGCAGGTTGAGATTAAGGGAGGAGCTTTAGCTAGGTCTAGGTGGCGTATCGTGCAAAACTCTAGCTAGTTTTTCAAGCGTGTGTGTCATGCATGCATGCTCATATTCTCGTGACCACACATACAATATACTCCCTCTGTCGCATAATACAAGGGATTTTGATATTTTGTTTGTACTGTTTGACCACTCGTCTTATTCAAAAAATTTATGCAAATATAAAAAATGAAAAGTTATGCTTAAAATACTTTGAATAATAAAATAAGTAAAAAAAAATAATTCCAAAATTTTTTGAATAAGATGAATGGTCAAACAATGCAAACAAAATATCAAAATCCCTTATATTAAAGGACGGAGGGAGTACTTCATATACATACATAAAAGGAGGAAAGAGGTAGAGCTTCAAGGCAAACCTTTAGAAACCCCTTTGATTCGCAGATAGAAAAAACACAGGCAGGGATGGATCCAGGCCTCGGGCACCTTGGTCTATGGCTCAGGGCCTAGCGTCCAAAGCCCATCAGCCACAATGAATTTTTACCATAGGAATTTAAACTCTATATAAATCTTTTACCAATCCTGTGAATCAAAGAGGTCTAAAAGTACAAAGAATGACGCATAAGTATCTACATACATAAAATTCTTTACACGATTATATGAAAGATACATGCATCCGCACGGCCGCACCTATCACCCACATAATCATAAGTTTGCCCTTAGTTGTTGCGGACATAAGTCCAAGTCAAAAGTATAACAATTGCAATATGTAAAGAGTATGGAGTTATATGTTTTTGAGATAGATTTGAATTTTCTAATTTTAGATATTTGACATGTTAATTTTAGTCTTATTATCCTCATGTTGGCTTATCCGCCATGTACGGAATTTAAATTTCAACGATTTTGGGACATTTTTTAAATGTAACATATTTCCCAGCATGTTGACTTCTAAACCACGGATAATATAGATTTAAAACTTTTAACATGATTTATTTTTAGTTGTTTTGTTTATATTTCTAAGGCTTCCCAACTGTAGCATAATCGATCGGAGCCATACACACTACTAAACTTAAAAAAAGAAAAACTAACTAGGCCTTACCATGTGTTGAGTAAATTAACTACTTGTTTGATCTGTAATTAATCATCTAATATAAGGAAAAAGAAAAGGAGAAAATGAAATTAAAAAGGGTAGCTACCATCATCCATGCAGCTTCACAGAGAAGCCGGCCGGTGACCTAAAAAATGGAAGTGTCTAGTAAGGGAAAAAAGAAATGAAAATGTGCAGCTATCTAATTAAGCTTCCTTCTGGGAAGCTGCGCGCTGCTGCTGTCCTCTACTACTACTGCTACTTGTGTCACCGCCGTCGCCACCAGCAGCTGGATCCCTGGATGCTGCAGCTAAGCACTGATAGCTCCACTTCATCACAATATACCTAGATCGATCGATGCCCAGCTTAATTAATTAACTGGTTAATATTAATCGGAGTACGTAATTAATTCATCTACGCGTGCATGGCTAGCTGGTCAGCGCCTAATTAATTATACTCCATACTCCTATGGTTGATCGGATTAACCGACAGGCATGTACATACGTTTGTCGTCAAGATAGATTCTCTGTGATCCAGGCACACGTACGCTTAATTAATTCTTGTCTCTGGGGAATAATTGATCAATTAGCTGGTCGTGACCTAACCTTTAATTAATTGTGTTATATACTCCCTCCATACTTACAAAGGAAGTCGTTTAGGACAATGTTTAAGTCAAATCTTGAGAATATAAATCATGAATAACTCTCAAATTGTTGAGTTTGAAAATATAAAAATTATATGAATATATTTGTCTTGAAAAATACTTTTATAAAAGTATACATATATCACTTTTCAATAAATATTTTTATAGAAACAAGAAGTTAAAAGTTGTGTTTTGGAGACCGTGTCGCTGTACGGAGGGAGTATGCATACATACATATCACACACATGTATAAATGTATTTTACCGGGTAGTTTTTTCGAGCGCCTGCAAATAATAGCCGATTTTTATAGATCAAACAAAATTTACTACGTAGATTATATTAGCGATTAAGAAGTGAGCTTTAATTTATAGAGAAACAACTAAATTAATTAGTGGGGTACGTACGCACGCACTTATACGTACGTGGTGCGTGCTCCGACATAATACAAGGCTACAAGCTATATATCTAGCAGAAAGGATTCACCAATTAATTAATCAACTGAATATATAAACAATATTACTAATATCTAAATTAAGTAGTATGAAGAAAAAGGTGACTAATTATATACTACTATTAGTGTAACATCAGTATGGGAGAGGTGTCGATTACATAGCTCGCCATCTATCCATCCATCCATGTTAAATTTAGCTCATGAGATCACCTCTGAAAACGCCCTAATTCCGCGTTGAAGCGTTCAAAGCTAACTAGCGTCCCATCCAAAGTAAACAAAAACAAATAGAAAACACTAATAAAGTATATATAGCTTAATTAATCAAAACCTTTTTGTCTTCGATTTCGTTTCGTCATTAGTGTGAGTGTGTGTGGTCGGTGCAGTAGCAAGTGCATGGAGGACGGAGGGCGTGACACGTGTCCCGGTTACGTGGAGTGGCTCCATTCGCTGGAGCAACCATGGCCACCGAATGTGGCTTTCAATATCCAGCTACACTACACTACACATACACCAACTCAAAGAGAGATTAAAGGTTAAACACTTTTTGATGCAGTCAACACGGCTTAAAGTGTGGAGTAACTTGTACAATTAAGCAGGGACCCTTTTGAGGGAGAGGGACACGTGTACGTGCAGATGCCACTACACATGTACTTCATCTGTTTTAAAAATAAGTTTAATTTTTTCACTCATTATGTGCAAGTTAATACAGAACTAAAAGGACTAGAATATCCGTGCTTCATCAAATCTTAATACAACTATTTTTCACTCTTTTTTTTTTGAGAAACACAGTACAAACGCAGGCGCTCACAACGTGCGCACACTCACCCCTATGAACGCACACACGCACACCCTACCCCTATGAGCACCTCTGAAAGACTGGGCCGGCATATCTTAAGATTGACGAAGTCACCACAGGCGCCTCGCTGTCGACGGGTACGTCGCCTACCACTGAAAGAATAATTTCACTTTATTTACTCTCAATACATTTATTTATAGGTTTATAAACTTCAAGATAAATATAAGAGCTAAAAATAAACTTATTCTGAAACAGTTGGATTATTTTATTATTGGAACAAAATAGTGTACACAATGCATTTTGAGGATGCATCGTAAGCTATTTGAATTGATTAGGATAGACGTGACGTTAGTGACACGTTCGGATAGTGGTAAAAACCAAACCTCGAATACCTAGGACTGGTTTGGTTTGAGATCTAAATTGATATTACCAATATTTGATAATTTTAATAGTGTTTAGTGTCTATTTGGTTTGAAGCCAAATTTTGTCATGCCTAAAAAAAATAGACTATTTCAATAGTTAACATAGGCCATTTTGGTTTCAATCCAAACACAACTTTACCTTACCAAATTAGCCAAGCCAAAACTTATCAAAATTTGGCATTATTAAAAATTGGTAAGGCCAATTTAGGCCACAAACCAAACCAGCCCCTAGATTTCCTTACATTTTCGTCTATGATGAAAACATTTTATGAGTGGTGTAGTTTCTATTTCTGACGGTTTCTTGTGTCCATAAAAACAAGCAACCAATTAAGTCTCCAATTGGTTGGTTAATTAAAACAAAAATGAACCTCACAAAATTTCTAGTGGCCGGAATTTGATTTGAAGGATAACTAACTAAAAGCTACTAGGAGTATTGGTTTAATTTTTTATGCTAAGCTACTGGTTTAATTTGATTAGGACGGTGTGTCAAGTAAAAATAAATTAATTGTCCTAGGTTGGGCAGAAAGCTCTATACATTGCTCTGCGCTCTCTCTCTCCTCATGGCAGACACTAACTCCACTGGAGAAAAATGTTAACTGGAATTATTTGGTATTCCCTCCCTTCGTTTCACAATATATTTTCCTTTTTATTTATCCTAAAACAAATTTACTTTTAATTAATCACTACATCAAATTAAAGTTAATGAAAATAGAGGATAAATACATTAAAAATTTTAAAAAATAAGGAATAATTGTAGATTTAATAAATTATGATATTTTTAATTTTTTTTAAAAAAAAGGAGATTTGAAGGGAGATGTCCCTCCAAACATTTTTATAAGAAATTATGAGCGTGTTACGGATTAAACACGGGACCATATAAGTGAAATCATATAACCCTTCGCTATAAAGTGTATCTCTAATTTAGTCTTTTTTTTTTATTCGGGAGTACTGATTATATCCCCTAATAGAAGAAACATGAAGCAATTTAGTCATGCGTTAAACACACAACAAGGACAGATTATTAAAAAGTGTGATCCATCCACGTGGTGTTTTGAGCGACTGCAGCAGTGGTATTGTGACAGACAGAGGAGGATTCCATGCGTCTACAACCAAAAACCATCAGCCTCAGGAGGGGTCAGGGACCCCCTCTCCTCCCGCCACGTGTCCCCCCCACCCGCTCCCGCCACTTTCAAAACCCCACTTCCCCTTTGACCGCCTCTCCCGCCACCTCCTATAAATCTCCCCACGATTCCTCCCTCCCATTCCCCACCTCACCTCCTCGAAATCATTCGAATCCATCTCCTTCTCCCTCCTCCCAACCCGCGCCAAATTCGATCGATCGCGAGCTCCACGCCGTGCCTCACCAATGGCGTCCTCCGCGCCTTCCGCCCCCGGCCTCGCGCCGCCGCTGCCGCCGTCCAAGGTGAAGGTGGCGACAGCAACCGTGCCAACCAATGGCAAGATCATAATACAACTATTTTTCACTTTTTTTTTTTTGAGAAACACAGTACAAACGCAGGCGCTGGATGCAACCCGCTCCAGCGGCTGGCGGCGGCGGCGATTGACGCGGTGGAGGAAGGCCTCGTCGCCGGTTGCTCGAGCGGGGGCACGCGCTGCCGCGCACCGCCGATCCGGCCGTGCAGATCGCCGGGAACTACGCGCCCGTCGGGGAGCGCCCGCCGGTGAGGGGGCTGCCGGTGTCGGCCGCCTCCCGGCGTGCCTCGACGGGGTGTACGTTCGGGAACGGGCAACCCGCTCCACGCGCCGCGCGCCGGGCACCACCTGTTCGACGGCGACGGGATGCTCCACGCCGTGCGGCTCGCCGGCGGGGCCGCCGAGTCGTACGCGTGCCGGTTCACGAGACGGCGCGGCTGCGGCAGGAGCGGAGATGGGGCGGCCCGTGTTCCCCAAGGCCATCGGCGAGCTCCACGGCCACTCCGGCGTTCGCGCGGCTGCTGCTGTTCGGCGCGCGCGCGCTCTGCGGCGTGCTCGACGCGTCCCGGGGCATCGGCGTCGCCAACGCCGGCCTCGTCTACCACGACGGCCGCCTCCTCGCCATGTCCGAGGACGACCTCCCCTACCACGTCCGTGTCACCCACGACGGCGACCTCGAGACCGTCGGGAGGTACGACTTCCATGGGCAGCTCGACGCCGACGGCACCATGATCGCGCACCCCAAGCTCGACCCGGTCACCGGCGAGCTCTTCGCGCTCAGCTACAATGTCGTGTCCAAGCCCTACCTCAAGTACTTCTACTTCACCGCCGACGGCCGCAAGTCCCGCGACGTCGACATCCCCGTCGACGCGCCGACGATGATCCACGACTTCGCCGTCACGGAGAACTACGCCGTCGTCCCCGACCAGCAGATCGTGTTCAAGCTCCAGGAGATGGTGCGCGGCGGCTCGCCGGTGGTGTACGACAGGGAGAAGGCGCCGCGGTTCGGCGTGCTCCCGAAGCGCGCCGCCGACGCGTCGGAGCTCCGGTGGGTGGAGGTCCCCGGCTGCTTCTGCTTCCACCTCTGGAACGCGTGGGAGGACGACGCCACCGGCGAGATCGTGGTCATCGGCTCCTGCATGACGCCGGCCGACGCCGTGTTCAACGAGCCGTCGTCATCATCGTCGCCGGAGGAGGAGAAGGAGAGCTTCCGCAGCGTGCTCTCCGAGATCCGCCTCGACCCGCGCACCGGCGTGTCGCGGCGGCGCGCCGTGCTGCGCGACGCCGCCGAGCAGGTGAACCTCGAGGCCGGCATGGTGAACCGGCAGCTGCTCGGGCGGAAGACGCGGTACGCCTACCTCGCCATCGCCGAGCCATGGCCGAGGGTGTCGGGCTTCGCCAAGGTGGACCTCGAGAGCGGCACGGCGGAGAGGTTCATCTACGGCGAGGGGAGGTACGGCGGCGAGCCATGCTTCGTTCCGCGCTCGCCGGACGCGGCGGAGGACGACGGGCACGTGCTGTGCTTCGTCCACGACGAGGAGCGCGGCACGTCGGAGCTGGTGGTGGTGGACGCCGGCGGCGCCGGCGGCGAGGCGATGGAGGAGGTCGCCGCCGTGAAGCTGCCGGGGCGCGTGCCGTACGGACTGCACGGCACCTTCATTGGCGCCAACGAGCTGCAGCGACAAGCTTAGCTTAGCTCAAATTAATTACCCAGTGAAAAATCAAATTACAGAGTTGCTTAATTTTTTTTACTAGTAGAACGCAACAGTAAAAAGAATTAATTAACAGCAGTGAATAATTAGTTGATTAGCTAGGGAATTGAAATAGTTTAGCGGTCGTGCACTACTGATTTTTAATTAGTGCAACACAGACCGCGTGTGTGTATATGTACGTATACCTTTTACTGTATCTTCAGATTGTGTATATATATGTACAGGAAAAGATTTATATATCATACATATTTTGTTGTATATATATACGTATATTTCTGTACAAGTATATGTAGACAGTATTTTTGTCATCTTAATAATTTTTTTATCATATTTTAGGCTGACTTTGCTGGTTGTCGGATTGTTGCAAACATGTACAATTAATGTTAAGAAAATTAAGGTAGCTAATGTGTCAACATGTTGTGTGTGTTTGTGCTGACAGAGCGACAGTGTGGTCTGTCCTACTCCAAGTACTATCAAAGTGGTGGTCGTGAGAGCGACTTCAAGCCTAGAGGTTCATGTTTTTCTTTTAAGATAATGAGGAGCTAGGTTGATTGTTATTTCCTCCTTCCTCCACATATATAAGTGCCTCTAAAAAGTTTAAGGCTCCGTTCTTTTCTAATTAAAATATAGATTTTATCTTAATTTTTATTAGCTTTTTTTTTCAAACTACTAAATGGTATATTCGTGCAGAGATATTGCTTTAAAATATCCGATAAATTTAATTTTTTATGTTTATAATAATTAGTACTTCCTCCGTTTCAGGTTATAAGATTTTCTAGCATTGCCCATATTCATATAAAGGTAATGAATCTAAACACATATATATGTCTAGATTCATTAACATATATATGGATGTAGACAATGCTAAAAAGTCTTATAACCTGAAACGGAGAGAGGACATAGTACAGTACATGACTAATCATATATTAATGGTTTATCTCGTTTTACTAATGGTTTATCTCGTTTTACTAATGGTTTATCTCGTTTTACTTGCGTTGAAAAATATTCATCTTCATCTTTGCTGAACCTGGCTTTATAAGGTTAATGCGAAATTACTTTAACATCCTTAAAAGTTTGCTTTGAAAGAGATTAACGTTAAATGATACAACGATAAATATGAATGACGATAAAATGGTTGGATTGCGGCAGTAGTGCTCTAGAAGCCTCTTTCAATAAATTTTAAACGCTAGAAAATCTTTCATTTGTAGGAGGGAGTATTCATCAACATCATCATCATTATTATTATCCTCACAAAACAAATATCATTATAATTAAAAAGTACTCTTCCTGTTTAGTACTTATTTAGACAATACTCAATTAGACAATGCAATTACTTATTAATTACTAGTTAGTACATTCTCTAGGCTATACATATTTAAACTACAAACATTTGCTTAATTTCATATAATTTATGACCAAAATGTCCCTCACAAGTCACAACTGACCAAAATCAAATTGGTTAGGAGATCTGTTAAAATCGTCTAGTACATTAATTGTACTAACTAACCCTATTAATGTAAGAATTCGAACCGGATATGTAGTACTGTGGTCAATTGAATTCGTTTTTCGTAATCAAGTAAACAACCATATGTTAATTAGCGACACTCATGATGCACGCGTAAAAATTGATGTTTCTTTCTTTTTTTTATAACACCCACGCGACTCATATGGATAATCAGTCTCAACGATTTATACACGCTTTAGCTTTAAAAAGCCAAGAGAAACGCTCAGGGTCTTCCGTGGTGGGCTAGACAACCTTGGTTCGGAGCCTCGCTTTTTCTAATTATTTGATATTATTTCCTTATCTAATATTCACGTTTTTAGCTTTAAAAAGCCAATGTAGTAGATTAGCAATAGCAGTAGTGCTGACCTTTTAGAAGTATCTGGCATTTATTTTCTGGTCCTTTCTTTTTGGGAAAATTAATGGTGGTTAATTGTTATCACAAATAAGAAAGTGTAATATTTATATGAAACTAGATTAATTATTAACTACTACTCCCTCCGTCCCAAAATATAAGAATCTATGACCGAATGGGACATTTCCTAGGACAATGAATCTGGACAAAAAAAAAAGTATAATATAGTTTCAAACTATTTTCTAAGACAAACTTGTGTTATGCATTTTCGAAAGCTCAATCAAAATATTTAAAGAGATAATTTCTAATCAAAGTTCATTTTAAGTGCATTTTACATACCTCTTCCGTTTCAAAATATAAGTATTTCTATAGATTTTCAGCAAAGATTAAATTGAGTAGAAAAGACTATATGTATGATGCCGTATATATACCTCATTAAATAAGAAATGGTTGGAGTTAATATGAAAAGAAAATTGAACGAATGGTGTTTGACGAGCCAGACAAGCAGGTAAGTGCTCTAAAATTGCTTATATTTGGTACAAATTTTAAATCTCATATGGTAGAAGTGCTTATATTTTTATATTTTGAGAACAGAAAGAGTAGTAAGTACGTCACATACTTATTTATGTGACCAAATTTTCAAATATGTATTTTATTAAGCAATATAAAACATATGTCGATGGTTATCGATAACACGCATATATAGTCGGTGGATAGAATGAGATATATATGATCTAGTCGACCAAAATTTAGCTACACCAACCAATTCAACAACGGGATCGTGTATGCTTTAGCTAATTAAATGTCTTTACCGACAAATGCGACTTGATGTGGATGTGCAGCTGAGCTAGCCCACACTAAACCTAGCTCGACATTGATATATCGACTTAAAAAAACTAATTGAGCAAATCAAGAAAAGAGATAGAGTACATGCTTTTAATTAATTAGCTAATGTTATTGTCTTGCATCAATTGATTCATTAATTTCAACACTATATACGTAGAGAAAAATATATGGAGGTTAGAAAGCGCGGCTATTTTTTTTTAATTACTTTTCCTGTCATTTCTTAGCTAACATATATATACTTCCAAATATCAGAAGTTTATGGCTACGTGGACCGATCATTTTCGTAATTACAAGTTACGTAAATAAAATTACAGTTTTCAACATAAATCAACAAAAACATGCTGCTACTAATTTAATTATATGCTGATCTCAACTCTTCGAAATCATGTATCTACAGCTAGCTAGCTTGTGTACGTAAGCTAAAAGTTATACCCATGTCGTGCTTAGCTATACTCAAATCTCTACTAAAAGATCTACTCAGTGAGTTAATTGTATAATTCAAGCACCAGCTGATCTAATTAAGCACCAGGCAGAATCATCCATCCACCAACTAATTAACAAACCAATCGACATTATATGTCTCTATCTATGATCCAACATTCTAGCAAGAAAAAAAATATATTAGACCATATATGAACATAAATACTCCATTCGTATTTTAATGTATGACGCCGTTGACTTTTTCGACCAACGTTTGACCATTCGTTTTATTCAAAAATTTTTATGCAAATATGAAAATATTTATGTCATGCTTAAATAACAATTGATGATGAATCAAGCCATAATAAAATAAATGATAATTAACATATTTTTTTAAATAAGATGAATGGTCAAATGTTGGACAAAAAATCAACGGCGTCATACATTAAAAATATATAGAGGTAGTATTAAACTTGCTTGGTGGACTGTATATATTGAAAACTCATACGTCAGCAAAAGGAAGCCGCTACAGTAGCTGCGACGACTGCGAGCGGATCGACATTAATTTGCCGCTTACGCTGACACGTGGATATCCACGTTCATCCTCTTGATCGATGTCGTTATATAGTACTTCCGGTTAATTGTTAGTTTCGTGCATTAGTTATGAGTTTAGTAGCTAAGTTATTTTTTATCCACTCTACACATATCAATATAAAAAAACAAAAATACTCCCACTATATCAAATTTGAAATTAACTATCCCCCACTTAATTTATCTAGTTTTAGGTCAATTGTTTTATACTTTCACAAACTCAGATTTAAGGATATTACTCAAGAATTAATTTATTTTAGGACACCCGTAGTTACTTATTTACTTTCATTATGAAATATAGTTACTTTATTATCGATAAATGGTGGTAAATTATATATGGCTGATAACCTGACAACCAATCAAAGCTTATAGCCGTAGTATAATGTCCGGTATTATAACTGATAACTAAAACATAGTAGTATGCGTGATGATAGCTGTCGTAATATATAGTATAATATATTGTTCGGTGTTAAAATTCATGAACCGGTAGGGATCTCCGGTTGTTTTAATGTTATTGTTCGTGAGCACACCCAATTACCCAAATGTCAAAGCAAATTAGTTGGGTACTTCATGTGTTTGTATTGATCTGCCGACTGCATATATATGTGCATGCATGCATATATGGTGTGTACCATGCACCTGCGCTACATGCCGGAGCCACTGAAAAACATTGTTGACATCTTTTTCTTGCCTAAATCTGGCAGAACATGCACTATTAGAATAGTAAAAATAAGGAGCATATATATTCTTCAAGAAAAGAGAAACACACACACAGTAAGTATACACACACACATATACATACATACATACATATATATATTCTACAACACATGCCATTTGTGACCGTTGAAAAATGTCGCCACAATTATAATATACTCTCTCCGTCCTAAAAAATCAACTTATGGGTACGAATTTAGACATAGACAGAGGTGGAGCCACATGTATGTAGGGGGTGCCCAAGAACCCGGTTCATAAATTTTGTTAGCTAAAGTTTATCTATTTTCACCATATATATATATATAATATATATTATATATATAATATAATATATTAATTAAATATTAAATATTAATATATATATATATATATATATAGATATATATATATATATATATATTTAATCCGTCAATCTAAATTTAGACACCCGTATCAAGCTAAATTTGATCCAAACCAGAGTATAGCAAGCGAGTGAAACCCCCTTCATTTTATTCTAACTCCGCCCCTGCACATAGACTATGTCCATATATATTTAGATTCAGAAGTTGGTTTTTACAGGATGAGGAGAGTATGCGAGGGAACAAACAATGTGAATTGGTCCGTATATAGTTAGTAACAAATGAGTTATCTCAAACGTTGTTCAATACCTTTCACTGACATTGGCTTCAGTAACGGTTTATAGTAGTTTTTAATCATCAATGATGAAAAAAAAACATTGGCTGTCATGCTTAAAGCCTCAAACTCGGGGTTAATTACATCCCTCAATGGCCCCTAAGCTTGAGGACAACACAATGGAGGGAGATGTTGCTAGCGAGCCGATTGAACGGCACAACGAGATATATAGTGTAAGAAAAATGAGAGTTCAAAAGGATTGAGTTCTACAATTTCAAGAAGAAGAAGAGGAGGAAGAAAAAGAAGAACAACAACAATAACATAGGAGGCGGAGTTAATTTGCACAAATCTTAAAGCGATTCAATGGCCCAAAGTTTGCAAGATAATAGAGAGATTTTTCTATCAAATGTAAAGTGTAGACAGTCTCTCTTTTATATGCAGTTATATAGAAATTATAATGTAGTTACAATATAATTACGCTGTAGTTATCCTACAGCTATGTTTGAGAAAAAAAAATAAAAAAATCTGTCGATAAATCCCATAGATAATTAGCCACCGGCCGGGTTTGGAGTAAACGGGTCTTCATTGTCACCTTTAATAATAGCTAGAACAGTCGAACAATCGGGTGCCATAGGTGTGATACATATACATATATAGGACTTGTGATAGCCACACGTGTAAACACTTACTCCATATAATTAATTAATATATGTATTTTGTCTTGCTGTGAGTAGTGCATGCATGCATACATACAAGCAGTTTAATTTTGGCTAGCTACTGATCTATTCCATCACGCTTGCATGCACCGGGGACTTTGGAGAGAGAGTATATATATATATACACAAACACTACTCCCTCCGTTTCACAATATAAGTCATTCTAACATTTGCTATATTCATATTGATCTAGATTCATTAACATTATTATGAATATGGGAAATGCTAGAATGATTTAGATCGTGAAACGGAGGAAGTAGTATACTGTATATATGTTGTGTTGTCATTGCTGACGACGATGGATAGCATGGAAAACCAGGTGCTGCACCTCTTCTGAACCCATGGTTTTAATTTGGACTTTAGACCTACTCCCTCCGTCCCAAAAAAAGACAAACCCTGGTTTTCGTGCCCAACGTTTGACTGTCTGTCTTATTTAAAAAAATTACGAAAAAAATTAAAAAGACAAGTCACGCATAAAATATTAATCATGTTTTATCATCTAACACCAATGAAAATACGAATTATAAAAAAATTTCATATAAAACGGACAGTTAAAGTTGAACACGGAAACCCAGGGTTTGTCTTTTTTTTTTGGACGGAGGGAGTACCTGCATAGTATGTGATCTTCATGCATGCATGTTCTGCTACTCTCTAGAAACTAGAAAGATGCATGCATGCATTGCTAGCTACCTATATGTTTGTGGTTACACACATATTTTAGCTAGAGCTAGATCCTTTTTTAAAAAAAATGTTTTTAGAACTAGATCATCAAAACATGCATGCAGACAAACTCACATGATTGATCAGAGCCACATGAACCGTCGACATAGTTAGGCTACTTAGGTGTATAACTGTATATTCATGTGCGACTTCTGTGGTTGAGATATATATAGAGATAATATACTTTCATGCCAGAAAGGTTGATCACATATCTAATTGAGCTACTATATATCCATGAATGCTTTAAGTTGTGTTCAGGAGGAGTTGGGAATTTTTTTCTTCTCGCACGAAAAACAAGGTAATCATTAGTGAATGATTAATTAAGTGTTACATAAAAACTAAAAAATAAAATAATTTGATTCTAGCTTTAAAGTAACTTTCTTTTCTAAAAATTATAAAAAGCACACCATTTAACAATTTGAAAAACGTAAGCATAAAATACGAGAGAGTAGAAGATTGGATCCCTTTGTTCTGAACGCAGCCTAAGTAACCTAGTTGTAGCTGTACTCAGGGGCGGATCTACAGTGTTAGTATCGGTGTCAGGCGACACCGATGACTTTCGGCAAAACCTATGATTAAATTGTTTATCCATATATTATAACACTATAGTCTAAATATAATTAGCATGCTATGACACCGATAGACATATTATGACACCAATGAATCATTTTTCTAGATCCGCCACTGGCTGTACTACGTACTTTGCCTTTTTGTATGTACTAGCAAAATACCAGTGCGTTGCAACAGATATTATAAGAGATAAAAGCAAAAGGAAAAAAATATAAATTTATATAGTATAGTTAGTTGATAAGACATATATAATGTCATATCAAAGTAAAAACATTCATATATGTGGGCACCTTAATTATGATTCCACATGTTAGCTTGTGGCATTGGAGGTAGACTCAAACATCACCACTAACATCATTTAATATAGTATAGATTATCTCTAAATTTTTAATATCAAATAATTAATTAGGCCCTTAAGATCAATAATCTAATAATTATCTGTCTTATCCATGTCATACTCCCTCCATTTTTTAATAGATGACGCCGTTGACTTTTTCTCACATGTTTGACCATTCGTCTTATTCAAAAATTTTATGCAAATGGATAAGATATAAATCACACTTAAAGTACTATGAGTGATAAAACAACTCATAACAAAATAAATTATAATTTCGTAAATTTTTTGAATAAGACGAATGGTCAAACATATGAGAAAAAGTCAACGGCGTCATCTATTAAAAAACGGGAGGTAGTACATTACAAGCAATGCATGCAGGACCTGACGTCCTGATGGAGTTGGAAGGTTAGTTCAGAGATCTAATTCAGTACGAACTTACGTGCTGATCCTATCTTACCTACTACTACTATCTATCTATAAATTAAGCATAGACAGTTTTGATCGGATGATACGATGAGATAAAGCTAATCAATAATAATTAATTAAGCTGGACATATACTTTCTTGATTTTTTTTTTGTTTGGGCAAAGAGAGAATTGATATCAATGTAATGCTTTGAGTGTGGTCCATTGTGCGTAATGTTAGGTACGTAGTACTAACTCTCTGTACACATACATATATATACACACCAGCATATCGATCACTTTTGCAGATAAGATCAATGCATGCAGAGCGTGCATAGGTGTGTAACACATTTATCATCAGCTGGACCAATGTGATGGAGTGATGGTGGCAGTTTTATGTCGTACTAATCAAATCTAGTACCATTAATTATTGCCCTACCTTCCTATAGCAGCCGAGAACCTCCTTAAATACTGAGGTTGCTACTGAAGACTTCAAGACCACCACATAAGGTATGTCTGGGTTTCCTGCTGAAGCTGAATGTGAATTCCAATTGTCTGGGCAGCTGTCAGATCCTTCAAGGTAGTAATTGCAGCCCATTATGCTCATGATCAAAAGAATAGAAAGGAGATGCTGCGGTATACTAATACGCTCCACATTGTAGAAGAACTAGGAGCAGAAAATTGTTTATAAAACCTTACCATCTTTGATCATGGAAACTGCTCCATCTAGATGCTTTCTTAGACTTGAGAGTAGTGGCTGGATTTTGTTGAGAAATTCTTCCATGCTCTTTTGGCAATAAGCTTGGGTAGATTTCACTTGAGAAGAACTGAAAAATGGCTTGCTTGAAGGATATAGATTGTCTAGTTTGTTCTGAAGTTCACGGAGCAAATAAACATATAGAGGCATCTGGGTGACAAAAAGAGTCAGTCTTAACAATTTCACCATATTCAAATAGCTGATTTATGTAGTTGAAATCAAGTCGTACCTCAGATTCATTGTATGAAACTGTTGTATCCTGAGGCTGCCAAATGAAACAAAAATCACCATTTGATGCAATGAAACAGCTTATAAGTTTTTATTCTTTGTAAGCAACTTGAAATGATATAATAATAAACTATGAAAGAACAGATTTCTGATCTACAAAATCAAAGTCAATCTGAACAATGGCATACCTCTGAGTAGTTTAGCAAGGATAGACAAGTTGCATGTAGAGTTCTGAATTTGAATCTTTGCATATCCAGCTGAGCTGGTGCAGCCATTAGATCTACAATCCCAAATTTGCAAGGATTATTTGTCTCATGTTCCGTAACCCTTGACATCATTCCACTTGGCGATGGTTGAGAATCTCTATTTGTTTCTTGACTAATAGTTACGCCTGCTCTTTTGAAAGCATCCAGTATCGTAGGTTGCTTAAATTTCTCGTCAGAATTTGATTTCTCTGATGATGCTTTGTCCTTATGGCCTTTTTGTCTTTTGTTGGAAACATTACCCTCCATGTTCTGGTCTCCCATGTTTTTTGGGAGGTTGAACTTGCTGGTGCTAGTTGACCCTTGATCTCCAACATAGCGCAGATCAGGCAGAGATAAAGGATGAATTTTGAGATAAGCATTCAACAAGCCCTCAAGTAATCTGCATTTGGCAAATTTATATAGTCAGGTAAACTCTACAATTACAAAAGCAAAGTACAACCTTTTCCTTTTGCTGTAATACCAGCAACATCCACATTTCCCATGCAAACAGGTGGTAACCAAATCAATAAAAGGGAAGTTAAAATCAATTGTGGGTTCTCGGGGTTAGCAGTATTTACTAACTGAACAAAGAACCGTGATGGAAATTCACTGTCATGTATTCGTTGAGTCGTAAATCCCAAGTCTATAAGGAATAGGGCAAAATTTTCTGCGCATGGATGGTGGTTGGTCACAAGTAACATGGAAAGAATTAGGACTTGGTCATTCTATCCCAGGTATAGATGTGTTCTGTATTCATCAATCAACCATAATAATACTGATTATACACTCACATTAGATTTCTCAGACGCATCAGAAGTTTGACAGCTGTCTCATCCCTTGCCCTTTGTGAAACATTATCAACCCTAATTGCAACTTGTGTGCTGAAAGCATTGAGCTGTCACGGATGCCACCAATTTTAGACATAGATATATTGTGCAATCTGAAAATTGCTATGAATAAAATAAAAATATAAGACATACCAGCTCCCTGATCCAATTTATTGCATAGTACAGTGAATGGCACACTGTTTTTTTCTGCATTGCTGACAAGCTTCCCCATCTAGCTCCATCGAGGTACTGTTGGTTGCCCAAACCAGGATTAATTCCTTTGCACAATCATTGATGGACATCTTTGGTATAGCGTCACAAATAAATTTGAAGTTCCATATTGTTAAATAAATGGCATTAACAAAGTGGTAAAAGCACTGCTACTTTTGTAAGAAACTAATGAGAAATGTGTATGATAGTATATTTGATAAGAAAAACAATGCGTAGAGATCTGCTGCCAATCATTTGGTAAACATTAAAAACCTACAACAGAAATCCTATAAATGAAAGATTGCCAGTAGAAACTGAAATCATGTGACTTCATAATTTTCACACTGATATTTCTTAAATTTGAGACTGATTATATCACCCTTTAAATTGTAAATTACAACAGAAACACTTGCATAATATATTAAGAGTAGATTTATAAAACCTAGGTATTTACTGGCATCACCTTGCTTGTTTATGGCATGCGAAAGGCAGATCACAAAATAATATGCAATACGTCTATCATGATGTTTGAGTGAAAGACAGGTAAGATTAAAAAGTAGTTTCTTCCATTTAATTTATGTTAAAACAGCAAACTAGATGGTGATATCACTTTAAGTTTCTAGAACTATTTTTATAACCTTTGTAGAGGGAAGATGCAAAGGACAGCCAAGTACAGCATTTATTCCACCAAGTGAGCCTTGATTTCCAAGACGTTCAATCTATGATGCAAAACAAGACAACCATTAGTTTGTCCATTAAGAAGAAATGCCAGATTGACAAGGCTATGGCACTCACAATAGTTAGAAGTGAAAATTGGGAAGGGAGAATCTGCAAACAGGTCTGAGACCTGCAATGAACGCACATAGCATTTGTAAAGCAAACAAGTACAGATGACATTCAGACTATAAGCAACCAAATAATGATTATTAACAGAAAAACTATACATTTGTGGCGAGGTGGAGACTAGAGGAATAATGTTTACACACACTGGGGAGATATTTCCATCCAGGTTCATCCATAATTCCCCTGAGAACAAGATGTCATCAATTACACTCAAGCGTCTACTCCTAGAATTTAAATTCTGTCTAAAAGATATCATATCCATGATGCAATAACAACTACTAAAGCGCTAACTTACCTTCTATGCCATCACATACATATTTTTTTGACAGCTCACCATCGTCAAGATCAGCAAGAAAAACGGTGTCAAATTCTGCGACATGTTCCTCGACCCTGAAATTATCAGTTCATTTTTTAAGGAAAAAAACTATTTATGTTCAATGAACAACCAAGACATGAACAAATATTTTTTTTTGACTTGACATATGAACAAATATTGAAGACATGTTTATCTTTATTGACATATACCAGCAATCATTTTGTACCTACCATTCAACAATTGCGGAGTGAAGACTACTGTTCTCCAATAAAACAGCTAATTCGTCATAAAGAAGAATCAATGGCAACATCACAAACTTGCAGGAGTTAACAGCCATTTTCAGAAGTTCCAGGGCTTCATCATAATTTGGTTGCTGCCAAACAAAACAACATTAGAGGTAACATGGTAAAACTAGGAATTACAGTTCAACATCAAAAGCAAAACCTGTAAATAATCGAGATATATGCAAGTGTGCTATTTTTATGCTTTAGATTCAGCATGTGTAAAACATATGGTATTACTTGCATAACAGAATTGTTTTGTTTACTGTTCCTGGTGATTGTTACACACATTAACCTAGATTAATAAGGCAATAACCAATATATTGGTGTTTTAAGGAAATCTTTATTGTCCAACAAGATGCGTCATGATGTACAATGTATCGCTTTTTAATCTTCGGAAAAAAATCACTTTTCAGTCTTCAGATGTATCAGCAAAAGACAGTCAGGTTATTGGAAGTAACTTTGAAAACAATCTGTTCTGTTAGTGCTGCTGTCATAAATGCTGGTGTTCACATATATAGGTATTGCAAGATGCTCAGAAAGTCAGATCACAGTAAAAGCACTTGGCTGTTATATTTCCCCTAACTTTCATCATACTCAAACAAACCTGAGATGATGAGCAGTTCATAGAAGCATTCACATCAGCAATAGTCGAAACTATCCTTAAAGCCCCAATTATTCCCATTCTCCTATACTTCATATCTGGATTACTAACCTACAAGGTGACATGCAGATGTAATCATGTCAAAAATAACAAAAGATAAGAAATTTGAATCAAGGCCTTCTTGCCAACAAATCAAAATGAAAATGACAGAGTTGTTATCAAACCTGCTTTCTCACAACCATTAGAAGTTCATTAGCAACAGAAGAGCCCCCTGAACCAGTATTGAAACCCGCAGCCAGTGCCAAATGACAGAAGATCTCGTAAACCTGTTCATTTCATGAATTATAGGCTATCTCATTGTGATGAGACAATTTGGAAGAAAGAAATCAACAATCTATCACAAACCTTTCGGAGATTATCTTCATGAAAACTCTCCAGGTAATCCAATATGCCTATGTTGAACAGTTAATACAATTTACATAAATCAGCAAAAAGAAGCACCTAACAAAATAGAACTTCACAATGTACACTACCAGTAATATGTGAAGATAGAGGGATCAATTCCTCAGGCTTATCTGAGGTCAGAGAAATCATAATATCCAGAGCAGACGAAACTTCGAGGCTAACCCCAGAACCTATATGAGCGATCAATGAACCTATGAGCTGCAAAAGGTGGTAAGAATGTTAGAAAATAAGGGGCTCTGCCCTTTTGGTTATCTGATCTAATGAATAATACTAGCAACTGATTAACAGTTCAACTGCTAAAGGTACTGCAAAAATATCAAAATAAAATTCACAGAAAAAAATATGCTACCGGTGGTAAATTTTTCACAAAACCGCAGCTTTGAAAGCAATTTCGGAGTACAACACTTTCATTTGCATACATTCACAAAAGCACATATAGTTTGGACAAAGAGTGATTCCTCGTATTTACTCCAATTGTCATCCATGTGCAAGATAATTGCACACTTGGACAGTGCAAGTTGCATTCACTCAAGCTCCTATTAGTATCTACACAACCATTGGCCACTGAATGCCATAGCATTAACCAAATAAATATTTGTTTGTTCTCTTTTCTTCCACTTCTTTCTTTTGCCAAATGAATGGCAGACAATGCTCTATAGACTTTATAGAACAGACAGTTTTAGATACAACACGAGCTAGTGATAGTGGACCCATCTACCACCTATAATTCAACTAGATCAACTAGCGTGGAATCACAAGGTAAACATGATTGCTTGCCTACATTAGAAGTATTAAGTGTAGGCAACCAAAGGATACCTCTTGCCTGGAAAATGTATCACTGAATTCTTCAAACAATGCTGTGAACAAATAGGCTGCAAATTCTCTTGCTTTCTCTTCCTTGCAAGCGAATAGGAAATCACTCACTGAGAGGTATGACACGAAATGGTCCTGGGTCAAGTTCAATCATGTCATATTCAGCATGGATAATCAAACTCGGAAAAAATATATAACTACTCTACAATCATCACAAGATACTGAAGAACTGACCTTTACCAATTCAGTATTCCCACGAATGCATTGATCAAACAGTGTCTCTCGTATACACAATTGTAAGATTTTGGATTTCAATATTTTCTCAGCACTTTTCTGTAGAGCACCACCATTACCATAGATGAGCATGATGAGCCACACATCAATCACCTTGTGATCCCTCGGGTTATCTACTGATTTTAGCTCTTTCAAGAAAGCTTCACAAAGCATCTGCATCCACAACAAACCCAGCATTGAAGGAACTTGCATGAACAGTGTGCACTACTGTGCTGAAAGATAAATTGAAGAGTCAAATCACCTACATTCTTAAAACGGAGGCCCGATCTCAAGGCATCAAGGATTGCCCCATCAGTACCGTTGGCCGATGCCTTCCCTTTCAGCTTCTTACCCCGAGCAGCCCGTGGATCCACCGTACCGACAAACTTCAGCTGCTCGCGGATCTGCGATATAATTCTCCCCGCATTGAACGGCGTGGCCGACAACAATAAGAACCTGAGCAGGTGCGGCATTTGGTCCGCATGAACTGTCCGGATGCAAGAGATTGCAACTGTCACAGCCTTCAAGCATATTCACATGAGAAATTAGCATTATTCACTCCATATCAACAACACAAATCAGAATGAAATGAAATCGATGTGATTATCACCTGCTCCTGCAACTGCTCGCTCAAATTAAGGTCAGACAAAGCGTCGAGCGCAGAAACCACGACCTCCGAATCCTCCTGAAGCAGCTTCTCCAGCGCCGCAACCACGGTGGCATGGCACTGGTCGCCTACAATCTCCGGTAGCGACCCGATGATCTCCTTCTTCAGCCGCGGCGGCGCCACCGACAAAACCTCCATAAGCTTGGCAACGAAGGCGTCAGCGTCGACGAGGAAATCGAGCCACCGGAACTGCGCGACGATGAGCCTCCCAACGTCATCGTGCAGGGGCATTCCGTCGAGCACGTTGTCGAAGTGCTCGGGCAGCTTGTCGAGGAGGAGGCCGAGGAGGCCCGGCTGCAGCGCGGGGACGGAGAGGAGCGCCCGCGCGAGGCTGGGGGAGTGCGCCGCGGAGGTCGGGAGGAGCAGCTGGCGGAGCCGCGCGGGGGACTCGGCGAATGCCGCGACCGGGCGAGCAGGCGGTCCGGAGCGCGGCGTCCGCGGCGGCAAGCGCCCGCGCGAGGCGCGGCGCGAAGGAGAGCGGGACGGAGCGCCGGGGGCTGGTGCGGCGGGACGAGGAGCGTGCACCCGGCCTCCGCGAGCAGCACCGCCGCGTCGTCGACGGCGGCGGAGCGCGAGGAGGAGGCGTCGTCGGGGGTGCGGTGCGCGTGCGCCTGCGGAGCACGCGGCGGCGGGTTCGGAGGGGAGGGTGGCGGCGGAGGCTGAGGCGGGCGCTTGCGCTGCAGGAACACCATCGCCGTCGCCGATCGCCGGCGGCGAGGAGGGAGGTGGCTTCCTCGCGAAGATTGGAGAAGGGTTTTGGAGATTTCGGGGGGGATTTTTTGGAAAGTGAAATGGAAATTTTTCGCGCCATTGAATTGAAGAGGGAGAAGCGCATCGCTTTCGCCTAACACGCAATGACAGGTGGGTCCCACGGTTAGTCCTACGCGTGGGTTAGCTACCCCTTGCGCTTCGTTGGAAGGCTATCCGATAAAATACGCTTGAATTTGAAAGGCCCGTTCTAAGTTGATTAAGGTGTTGTTTGGATCCATATGTACTAGGGACTTATTTCAGTCATAAGACTAATCACTTTAGTCTATAGCTGTTTGGTTATAGGGACTAAAAGGGGCTAAAGTTTATTAAATACGCTGCACAATGACCATGTTACCTCTAAAAACATACAAAGAGAAATGCACCATGCCTATGCATGAGGGCAGCAGGTGGAAAAGAGCTACTTTAGTCTCAATAAGCTCCTCCCTTAGAGACTTATGGACTAAAGCACTTTAGTCCCTTTTTAGTCCCTTCTGTTCGGGACTCTACAGACTTAAAGGGACTTAAAGTGGAGGGACTTCTTTTTTAGATCCTCGAAGAAACAGGGCCTGAGATAAAGATTTAATCTTGGATTTTATCAGCACACTTTTCAAGCTGTTAAATTATATATTTCGTACGAAACATTATATATGAAAATAATTTGAAAATATTGAATAATATATTTTTTCAAGTGTGTAATAATTAACTAAAACTCAAATAATCGTGTGCTACTAACTTTCTTGTTTTGACATGCCATCACCTAATCTTCATCTTCATTGGTCTTTCACCTTTTCTTACAATTTAACATACCGCTGGCTCAAATGGTTGAGCTGAGCCAAGCCATGTTGTCTCTCCTCTCTTTATCGAGGTTGATTGCCATCATCAATCCAATGCTAGGCTGAGCCAGGCCAGAGTATCGTTCTCCCCTCTACCGCTGCATCTCGCAATCGCGCTGCCTCTCCCAGCGGCCCAACCGTGCCGACTCTACTTAACTGTGCGCTCGTTCCCACGGGCAAACGCCCCCGCCACCTCGTTTTTCACGCGCACGTTTTTCAAGCTGTCAAACGATATATTTTTTTAAAAAAGTTTATATATAAATGTTGCTTACAAAATTCATCTGATAACACGAATTCCATGCAAATTAACTACCGTTGAGATAAGCCACGTGGTACGTCCTTGATCACCTGAATCGTCTCGCGCACAATAACGGCAGGCAGCAGGCGTGCTTGCTTGCTTGGATCTGGAGAGATCGATAACTTTGTTTAAAAAAGAAAATAAAAGAAAAGGAGGAACGCTAACTTGCTGTCATGGAAGGGCCAGGCATTTCAGTTAGGCCTTGCACACAAAGCATACGTCAGCATGAAAGGAATTTAAAAAAACTGAAGCACGTTGTTTCTCACGTTTTGTGCGCTAATAATATAAAGAAAATCTATATATGCGTTAGGTGCATACATGCCCGCTGAAGATAGAATTATGTGAAATTCTGGGAAAAATAAGGAACTATACATGAAAAGAAAAAAAATACTCCACCGATAAAAAATATATTTGATGTTTAAAATAAGAATTTTTTTTTAAAAAATCATTTTTTATGAACTTTGATAATTATTTCCAGTTTATAATATTACGACCATACTTTTCATGTTAACCTTATACATACTCCCTCCATCCACAAAAGTTATACATATTATTTTGACATCAAGACCAAAGAGAAGTTAAATCACCTTGGATGTTACAAAATCAAGGAGTGAATGCAAGCATACAACCAATAAGTATTTAAATGACTCCTTAGGTTGTAATAAAATATTTAATTTATCTCTTCATTTAAGTCTTGAATACATAAAGACTATAAATAGGAACAACTTATTTGGAAAAACTCAAATGTGAAATATGTATAACTTTTATGGATGGAGGGAGTTTTTTTTTTTTATGTTTGGTAAACTATGCTATATAAGCTACGTAAGATATTAGTGGCCAAATATTTACTAGTAATATGCCCGTGCTAAACGCTACGGTGCAATTCTATTTATCTTTAAGAACTTTTAAGATTTCATATTAGCAAAGAAATCCGTGGATTGCAACGCAAATATATATTAATGAGCTTAGTATATATTTTATTCACACGGCACACACATGTATACATAGTAGCATGCCCGTGCATTGCAACGGGAAGAATTCACACCAAGTGAATTGATGGTAAATAATCATTGAGTGTAAATCAGCTGTAACAAAATATTTAATATAGAACTAATAATAATTATGTCACATATTTATAATTTTCACATGTTTATAGTATTCACATCACTACTGGAGAATGGCTCTTCTCTCCCGGTTGGAAACCCCCTATACTCCTGGTTATATAACCGGGATCACGAATCCGGGACTAAAGATGGCCATTCTTTAGTCCCGGTTAAAATAACCGGGAATAAGAATTCGTTTTTACAACTGGTTGGTGTTACTAACCGGGACTAAAAATAAAGACAAGCTAGGTCCGGTTGCTCTTTTTTTTTCATTATTTTTAACATTGAATATTGATTTCATTCCATTCCCAAATCATTCCAAATCGTCCCAAATCGATCATCACATCACAGATCAAAAGGATCCTCCCAAATCCTCAAATCGATCATCTCCAAATACATCACAAATTCTTAAAAAAGATTACATCACAGGTTCTAAAATATTCATCACAATTACATAATACATTCATCACATCACACACAAATCAAATAGTACATCTCTGATCCGAATAAAAAATCTAAAAAAAAGAAAAGAAAAACTAAGGGCGCTACTCGCCTGCCGCGTCGCCCCGCCGCCCTCCGTGCCGGCTGCCGCGCTCCGCGCCAGAGAGGAGGAAAATGGGGAGAGGATAAGAGAGAGGAGAGGATAAGAGCAAGAAAAGAGGAGAGGATAAGAGAGAGAGGAGAGGGAGAGAGGAGGAAGATGGGATTAGAGGATAAGTCATTACAAACCGGGACTAACGATTAAAGATGATCTTTGTTACTAACCGGGACTAAAGATCAAGATTTTTTAACCGGGACTAAAAACAATTTTGACTATTGTGCAAATCAGCCGACTCAGCAAAGATCACTTCTCCAGTAGTGCATGTTAGTACCCCATATAACAAAATTGATTAACGGAACGGCACATTAAGAACCTACATATTGACACACTTCATATTTTCACGCAATACTTTAGAAAGATTGTCTACAGTTTCATCCGCTTCTCATTCCTAATGCATGAAATGATACATAATCCTTTACAAAATTCTACACGATGGTTAAAGTTCTTTACGAAATTCTACACAATGGTTCTCATTCCATAGCAAAACAAATACTAACACAATTCCCATGGAAGATAGGGCTGTTGCGGGCGGAAGAAGTTTGGTGCTTAACACTTGCCTCAACACCCTCATTTCCTTATAGTGCCAGCTCTGCATTTCCATCAACTAACACCTACAGTGACTTAATAAGTCAAAGGCTTCATATATTTGTATTTTTTTTCTTCATGCCAATAAACACATCCCAAAAGTTGAGTCCCTGGACAAATAAGACAACTTTGAGCTTAAGGTCTAAAGGTCAAAGTAATGTTCATGCAAAGCATCTTACACCGCTAACCTCTTCATTTCTTCAAATTTTTAAAACACAATACTCCATGCAACTAATACCATTGTGGAATAAACAATCTGTGCTTTCTATTTTAGTAAAAGGAAAAAAGAAAAAGTAGAAACGTTCAGTGCATTCTGAGACCAAGAAGTATACAAACCCATACTTGACCATCTAGAGTAGGTTATAAGTCATAATGAAAAATCATGTGTTGTCTTCAGATATCATACGTCATCATAAATTGCAACGTGGCCAAAGTAACGGATCACATTAGGACGCAATGTTGAAGGCAGTACTACTAAACAGTACCTTAGAAATCCAGCAACGGATGGTGGCTACAACCACCCAGCGCAGCATGTGCACCTGTCTTGGCTGGACGGATCAGATCAGCGACAGCGAAGAAATCTTTCTGGCGACGATGCTCGGAATCAGCAGGGGCGTGAGGGTGATGGGGTGAGGGGTGGTGCAAGGGACGTGGGCCGTTGTCCAGCAGCTGAGAACAGAGACCTGTCCAAAGCATAAGTAATATTTGTTTCATATTTATCCAGGCAGTCTACAAAAAACAGAAAATTAAACTATTAT
Source organism: Oryza longistaminata (assembly GCA_009805545.1). Classification (NCBI taxonomy): domain Eukaryota; kingdom Viridiplantae; phylum Streptophyta; class Magnoliopsida; order Poales; family Poaceae; genus Oryza; species Oryza longistaminata. The sequence continues at coordinate 5,106,377 of CM020189.1, forward strand.
TGCAGATACCCAGGCAGAGTGCTTCCATTTAAATTAAAAAAATCTTTGTTCAGAAATTTATTTTCTACCCTATAGCAACAAGACACCCACCATACCTTTAGCCTATCCCAAGCCCTACACCTTTGATGGAGCTGTTTGATGAATCAGCAAGCACAAGCACCTCTTCTTTTACGAAACTCAACAGATCCAACTGAGCCTATGTGACCTGATTCACATTGCACCCAAACATAGAATTTATAGTTGAGCGTCCATCATTAACATATAGCATTTACCAATCTTATTTGCACAGGATAATCATAGGCGTTCATCTGAATTACAAATAAATGTGCATGGGAGAATACCCCTATGGCCCTATGCTGCAACAGAAAGGACATAAGTAGAAATCAACAGAAGCTTTTGGATTATATCCAGCTCATGATCAACCCACCAGATTATATTGATGACTCACTGGAAAAAATTTCAGCACAATTCCATGCACACAAATGTTGTGGGATAAGTTCAAGGCCAACAACAGTCTCTATAAGGATCATCAAATACAAACAGGGGGGCGGGGGATCAATATTCTCAAAGATATATTGGTTGTCCCTTAGAGAGTAGTACGAACTGTTCATTTCATACAAGAGTGTACACATCAATTTTATCAGCATTAGTCAGAAAATAACCTAACTAATCACTGTGAACCAATCTAAAATTCAGGGATTAGATGAAAGAGTAATCTGCAATATTATGGTAACTTCGACATATATTTTGACAAAATTTATATTAGAGCAAGTACCCATAAGCTATAATAGTCTTCTGAACATTAAATCACAACATGAGGACCTGAACTGTGATTTGAAGTCAGGAAAACCAATGATATGAATTAGTAAAAATACACAAATCTATAGTACTAACATCAAGTAATGTAAATCTTATTTGATCATTGTGGCGGACAAAACTGAAAAACCATGCTCGGAAGGTTTACCTTAGTACTATAAGTAGAAGGGTGAAGGTCCCCTGCAAACGGTACATAGTGCAAATTGGACATCCCCTGCAACTGATTTTTTTAGAAGAACTTCCATCCACACTGCAGATGGTACACAAATTCATATATTTTGGAGAGCAAATTTTCTATATCTCAATCTATTTTGAACAAATATTGGGCCCTTAATATTGCTCTCACCTGTGCAAAGAATCCTCCTGCTAGCATGCATAGGCGCCGCTGCACGCCGTCGCCTGCTACCGAGAATCTCGGGACTCCTCTCCTCCTGTTATCACACGCCTCAGCAGCATCATGATGGTTATAATTGATCTGGACATTTTATTAACAAAATTATGGTTTCCTGTTATTTTTTAACAAAGCTATGAATAGTGTACAGATTACACCGTGGTAAAAAGGAGAAGTGTAGAGGCAATATGTAGGACAACTGGACAACCAAGGAAGATATAGGGGGAGATTGACAACTTCCATACCTGCGTGGAGACGATGGCCAGAAAATTGATCCTGGTGCAACGATTGGTGGGCATCCAGACGCACATCTCGACTGATGTGGGGCAGCGGACGACGGCGTGGGCAGCGTGGCAGCGACACGAATGGAGGCCGTGGCGGCGATGTCTTAGAGTCATCTGGGAACACGGACGGAAGCGGTGGCGTTGCCGCGGATGGAGCTTGGCGGCGATTCCGTAGTGATTTTGCCAGGGGAGGGGAGGCCAGCTCATGCACCAATAAACCATTCCATGCATGAATTAGATATCCAGGGATCATACCTGAGTGGAGCAGCCTACCCGTAGAACACTGTGTGGACGCAGATTCAGTCGCCGACGTGGAAGAGATAGGGGCACGGCAGAGGGGAGGGGACCGACCGTCGACCGGTTGTGGGCGGCTGTTCCCCGGCGATATGGTACCGTGGTTGAGGAAGTGGGACGGCAAGACCTTCCCCGGCGTTCGGCTGTGGGCGGCGGTTCCCCGGCATACCAGCTTGAGGGGAGCGATAGGAGAAACCGATCGAGAAAGTCACGGAGGAGGAGATCGCGCAAGGGGATGGGGAAGAGATCCCGTCGCGATCCGGGATGGGGGCGGGGTTTGCGCGATCGGGTTACGGGGGAGAGAGAGAGTGGTGAGGGGGGAGCGACGTGAGGCGCGGTGATTTTGCCGGGCGAGGGAGGCGATCCGATCTAGATCGGGAGGGAGGGAGGCAGGGAGCCGTTCGATCCATGTCTTCGGATGATTTTTGATCGTTGGATGTGTGACATGATGATGAATGATGAATGAGTAAAACTATTTGTTCAACTATAGGGTAGATATGAAAAACATTCCTTTTAAATGTACATGCGGTGTCTAGAAAATAAACCGTTTAACAGTGAAATTAAAAGCACCAAAGAAGTTACGGGTTTAATATTCAAACAAAATACAATCTACTATAGATTTAATTGAAAAATAATACAAAAATAAGCGTATTAAAAAGTACATAAGCAGAAGCAAGCAATACTGAAAATTTTCGTACAATATTGAAAAATATCTACATAAATATAATTAAGACAAATAATATTAAACCGTTTAATAGTGAAATTTAAAGCACCAAATAAGTTACGGGTCTAATATTCAAACAAGTACAATATTCTACAAACTTAATTGAAAATTAAGACAAAATAAGTGTAATTACCAGTACATAAGCAAGTAACACAGATAATTTTCCTACAATGCTGAAAGATATCTAGATAAATACAGTTAAGACAACTAACATTACTATGTCATTTCTTATTCTCCCTCCGTAACATAATTTCTGTCCAGATTTATTGTACTCGGATGTGTCATATCTACGCAAAAATCTTTTATATTATAGAACGGATGGAGTATTTCAGAAAACCGCAACCTATTGCTGGTACAAATTAATAATTTAATAGTATAACACATGGTAATATCACATGCTATAAATTGCTAGCGTGCCAACCGGCACGCTGGTTTTCTAGTATTAATCTATTTTTTAAAAAAAATAGCTAATACTTAATTAATCACGTGCTAATGGCCTGCTCCGTTTTTTGTGCCGGAGGGATTATTCCCCAACCCACGCTCTCGATCAGGCCAGAAGCAACCAACGTCTCTTGGAAAACCCTACAATATGTTCAAGCCTTGCTCGATCAACCGCTGTCCACTACCACTTTAGCATGAATTCGGTTACAAGCATATTTCTTGGATTAGAAACATGTGGGGCATGTTCACTTTGATGCCAAAAAAAAACTTGCCAAAATTTTGGCAGGATTTCTTATATAGTTACCAAAATTTGGCAGCAAACTAAATGTAGCCACTTTTTTTTTAACTTTACCAAAATTTGGTAAGGTTGAAAATGGCATTAAAGTGAACAGGCCCGTGGAACCAACTCAACACATGCTGAGCTTTGAACCATGTGGAGACCACAAACCTCCTGAACGATTGCCACCTGCAGCTTATGAGTAGAGGAACCAATCCAATCAAATTACAATGAAGGCTATGTTTAGATACAGGGTATAAAGTTTTGGCGTGTCACATTGGATATATGGACATATATTTAAAGTATTAAACTTAGTCTAATAACAAAACAAATTACAAATTCCGCCTGTAAACCACGAGACGAATTTATTAAGCCTAACTAATTCGTTATTAGCAAATATTTACTGTAGCACCACATTGTCAAATCATGGCGTAATTAGGTTTAAAAGATTCGTCTCGCAAATTAGTCGCAAAATGTGTAATTAGTTTTTTAGCCTATATTTAATACTTCATACATGTATTAAAACGTTCGATGTGACAGGGTGTAAAATATTTTTGAAGTTGTAAGGAAAGAACATGTTATTGACCCTAAGAAAAGAACGTGGTATTGAAGCACTCCAATCAACACAGTAAAGCTGTTAAACAGTTGCCTTGGCATGATCACAAAAATGTTTGTTCTTTTAGAAATCACGGTACAAAGGAGAATATATTGTTTCATGTTGGAGACATCGCGGATATTCATGTGGATAAATCAGATATCACATTTCCTGAATATGCAGAGCTTGTTTTTATCCGCACAGCAAGTTGCAACCAAATGTCAGTTCAACCAAAGCGCTCTGCTCACATTTCCCGATTCTTGATTAAGTCCCTGTTTCAGCTAACGTATAGTACGACTTTGCTATAAATCTGGCGACAAATTTCTTCCTCGGAATTTGTTGTTTTTTGAACCGTTCGATAAGATGCGAATAGTTGGAGAGGCGCTACAGGCAGAATGCGAGTATGCATCTCCATCGTTGGGATTTTACCGAGATGATCTGACCCGTTGAGTGATGAATGAAAGAACGAGTGAAACTATTTGTTGAACATAGATAATATAGAAAGGGAGAGAGAGAGACAACCGTTCTTCCACAGAGAAAGATAATGTTTGGGAGGGTTGTTCTAAGTCCGTTTTCCACGTACGGAACGAGATCCCATCCTAGCTGATGCAGGATTGTTCCTGATGCGGTCGTGAGTCGTGACCACCCTCTGCTCTCCATCAGTCCATCCTTGCAATGTACACGGCCACTTAGTTTTACACTTTCAGCATATATATCAAGCTCCTCTCTCTACTCTACTAGAGAGGAGAAACTAAGACCTTGTTTAGTTCCCAAAACAAAAACTTTTTATCCATCACATCGAATGTTTGATACATGCATGAAGTATTAAATATGGACAAACAAAAAAAACACGGTTTGTGTGTAAATTGCGAGACGAATCTTTTAAGCCTAATTGCGTCATGATTTAACAATGTGATGTTATAGTAAACATTTGTTAATGACGGATTAATTAGGCTTTAATAAATTCGTCTCGCGGTTTACAGGCGGATTCTGTAATTTGTTTTGTTATTATTCTATATTTAATACTTCAAATGTGTGTCCGTATATCCGATGTGACACGCCAAAACTTTACATCCCTGAATCTAAACACACCCTTATTCGTTGTGTATATTTTTGAAAAAAGAAAAAAGATGAACAGCAGTGTATTTTTCCAAAAAAAAAATTTCCCACATATTCACCCTCTTCTCCTTTCTCCCCCCATCCTCTTTCAATCTCTCCCCAACATGCCAGACCACGAAGGAGGCGGCGAGCCGGCGAAGGAAGCTCTCGCTTGGGGAGGTCACCCACGGTGGAGCTCGAGCTCGCCTGAGGAAGGCTCAATGCCGCGGCGGTCGGCGGAGAGGCACTGCAACGTGCAGAAAATTCTGAATGTTCAGAGCCTGAAGAATGATGATTCGAGGGTTGTGTTTAGTTCGACGCAAAGTTTGAATTTTGGTTGAAATTGGAGATGATGTGACTGAAAAGTTGTGTGTGTATGACAGGTTGATGTGATGGAAAATGACTGAAGTTTAGATCCAAACTTTGGATCTAAACACAGCCCAAGACTGAAACTTGGTGCGGTTTGCTGTTCTGAATTCTCGCCTGCATTCAAGCTAGTTGGCGTTTCAGCTTCAGTAACACTGCACGGTACAGTTTGGGTTGATAGAAGAAGCCATTCGATAAGTTTTGGCCTGACATCACGAGTTCATCTTTGATTTCTGAACATTTGATCGAGTCGAGCTAGCTAAATCTCTCATGTGCGACAGATTTCTTGTCGTACGTTGAGCATAAATTGAAATTTGATCAGTTTAGTGCCTCTGCCATGACAAAAGGTGTTCAGGAGCATCATTCTTCAGACAACGGTTGCACTGCTCAATATTCAGACAAGGAGTGGAAGCAATGTATTCTTCACAAGGAGAGTTTTTTTCCCAACCCACAGATGATTGGAGTATATATCAGATTGTCAGTGACTTCTTTCCACTGATGATTCGAGTAATTAAGAGAGATTTGTTTTTTCTCCTGCCACAAGGAGTACTCCTAATGAAGCATAAGGACTTTGCTATCCATACTAGCTGCAAACCCTACTCCCTACGCATCAATCTTCAGTTCACAACACACAAACTCTATGTAAATCTGGCCATGAATCATCTAGCAAAAGGGCCACCACAGCAAGAAGAAGAAACAACACGACTGGATAGACTAAACATTGCAGGCAGATGAACTCTCACAGACAAAAACCTGTTAGATAGATCTCCCTCCCCTTGAGCCCAACGGCTCAAGGGGGAGACCTGATCGGGGGCGCCCAGCCCAATGGCTGATGGGCCCCCGTCTTACCCATGTAGCCACATAGGCATGTAAGCAAATGTCCAGGAATACTCCCCTCTTAGCACGCGTTTGTACGTCCAGTGCCGACGCCATATGCCATGCCATGTGCCTCACACAGAGGCCACATGCACTATGCGCCATGTGGCCGCACACTGACCCATACGTGCAACCGCGAGGGTCGGCTCTGATACCAACTGTAACACCCAGGTAACCATGTACCTAGAGTGCCGCACCAAAACACGCTGAAAACCACTAACTCCCAAATTTATTAGAAATTTTAGCAGTCTCTCCTATAAATACGGACATCCACGACAAACAGTTATATATAAGAGAAATCAATAACGATATAATCCACATATTCAAAACCATCCTAGCTCTAGGAAGTCCACATGAAAATAATAACCAAAACATTTAAATGACCCTTACAAGTTCTACGTAAAATTTATGCTAAGCAGAAACCTAGCTAAAATTTAATTGGTGCAATAGTGTGCAATTAAAGTGTGTAGTCCAAGGATGCTACTCCCGTCCCATGTAGATCCATATCATTAGGCACCTAAAAACCAAATTAAATACAAGGGTGAGTAAAGAATACTCGCAAGTACAATATTTTTTTTGCGGGAAAACAATATTGAACTAGTAAAACATACACAAGTTGTGTTCAATAAGAAACCGATATGAAAGATAGGATTTTCTTTAATTTAAAACGAAGAAGTCAAAAAGCAGTAGTTCCCTCCCATGTAGGTGTGAACATCCTCTTAGCATTACCGGTAAGCCAAGCAAGCGTGATCAGCGCTTCTCAAGGATCATGAATAAAGATCCAAATTGCATTCTCATGACTACACATGGTACTTGAATAATATAACCAAAATATCCAGAATAATGAAACAGAAATAATGTCGTGAACTTGAATATGAAGTGAAACATAAATATATAGCGTAAGATCAGAACCACGCAATCAATAACAGTAAACATTCGAGCAATAATTATGCAAGTGAAACTAAACAAAGCAACCCAGTTTGTCCATCACACAAGTCCAACTTATACTTGCTGAGTATTTTTTACTCACTCTTGTATTTAATTTGATTTTTAGGTACCTAATGATATGGATCTGCATGGGACGGGAGTAGCACTCTTGGACTATACATGCGCATAGTTTTTCATAGTTTTGCATGTACTCCCTCTGTATTTTGACAAGGAGACAATATCTCTGATGTAAGTTGGGTTTCCGTATTTCTAAACATTTTGATAGAGCTGATGTCTCTGATGTGCGACAAATTTCTTGTCGTACGTTGAGCATAAATTGAAATTTCAGTTTAGGCTGTGTTTAGTTCAGCGTAAATTTTGGATTTTGGTTGAAATTGGAGATGATGTGACTGAAAAGTTGTGAGTGTATGACAGGTTGATGTAATGGAAAAGGACCGAAGTAAGTTAACACAGCCTTAGTGTCTCTGCCATGCCAAATCTGATGTCTTCCGCAGGAGAAAGCTGTCGTTCTTCGTGCTGCACGGCGACGCTGACACGGCCATCAAGTTCTACGCAGGGGTGTGTGTGTGGTGTGCCATGCTTTCCACATGGCTAAACAGTATATTCTTTTATTTGCAGAAAAAAAAACTAGTATAGAAGCA
>CM020189.1:5118250-5174340 GCA_009805545.1 Oryza longistaminata
GTCCGGCCAGCTGAAGAGGGAGGAAGGCGCGGAGGTGGTGGCGGAGCAGGCTTGCTACCTGCCGTGCACCGATGACGGTTTGCCGGTGATCGGGGAGATGCCTGGAGTGAAGGGTTGCTATGTCGCCACCGGGCACAGCTGCTGGGGAATTCTGAATGCTCCGGCCACCGGTGCGGCGCTCGCAGAGCTCATCCTCGACGGCGATGCCAAGATCGTCGATCTCGCGCCGTTCAGCCCAGCAAGGTTTCTCAAGAAGAAGAGTAAGCGTGGAGTTTAGTGTAGATTATGATGAGTTTGCTTCCTTGATGCTAAATCTGGATGAATAAATTTGTTGTGTCTGCTGGTATCCTTTGTGAGGACTGAGAGAACAAATATGTACAACAATGTACTGATGAATAATAAGTAAATCATGAACACTTGCATGAGAAATTGTCAGCGTCTCCAGATGGACTCAACACAACTAGGGAAATGAAAAGGAGAATTGGAAGAACTCGAACAACTCAGGAAGAACAGAGATGTGTTTAGGCAATCTTTTACTAGGATAATCTTGCTCCAACCCAACAGGGTTGAGCCGCCGCCGCCATTCGCCACCAGATTGCCAAAGTCAATTACAATTTTAGAAACCTCAGTTCTTATACTCTCTCTCGCTACCAACTCCATTCCTTTCCCCTCTCACAAGACAGATGCCAGCTCATGCCAGCGATACAGGTTACACGGCCCATTCCGGCCCAACATATTTACGATTAGGCCTAATGACTCTGGCCGGCCTCAAGTCTTCTTCTCCTCCTTCCTGCTCACCATCCGGCACAGGCTTCATCTTCGGCTTGGCGCTTGCACTCGGCTCCTCCTCGCCTGACGCCTTGACAATCCCCTCCCCTTGGAAAGTGGCTTGCCCCCAAGCCAAAGCTTCAGGAAAACGCGCTCGGAGATCCTCAAGGTCCTCCCAGGTGGCATCTTCAACTGCAGTATCAGACCACTGTATTAAAACCTGGGGAACGGTGGTGTTACCTTTCTTAATCAGCCGGTTATCCAGGAGCATGATAGGATACTGGAAAGCATCATCAGGAGAAGGCAGAGTGGAGTGCACTGCTCCTTGGAAACCCTTGGCTGCCTTAAGCTGGGACACATGGAACACAGGGTGGATAGAACTAGTAGCGGGAAGTTGGAGCTTGTATGCCACAGAACCAAACTTTTGAATAACTTGGAAAGGGCCAAAATATCTGAATGCAAGCTTATGATTAGCCCTAGCTGCGACAGAAGACTGAACATAGGGCTGTAACTTAAGATAAACCCAGTCACCCAATTCAAAAGATCTGAAACTGCGTTTCTTGTCAGCCATATTTTTCATGTGTTGCTGGGCTCGATTAAGGTGCTGCTGAATCAATGAATGCATCAGTCTACGCTCCTTGAGCCAAACTTGTAGTTCAGGAATAGCACAATCCTCTGAATGAATTCCAAAATACCTGGGTGGGTGACCATATAGAACTTCAAAGGGAGATGTATTCAGTGCTGAGTGGAATGCAGTATTATACCAGAATTCAGCTAAATGAAGCCACACTGCCCACTTAGAAGGAGTTGCATGTGTAAAACATCTGAGATAAATCTCCAGGCACTGATTAACCCTCTCAGTCTGGCCATCCGACTGAGGGTGATAAGCAGTGCTCAGATGCAGTTGTGTTCCTGATCTAGTAAACAGCTGCTCCCACAATTGGCTTGTAAAGATCTTATCTCTGTCTGAGATTATAGTCTGGGGAAGACCATGTAGTTTATAAATGTTCAGCATAAAAGTTTTTGCCACATCTATAGCAGTGAAAGGGTGGGATAGGGGCAAGAAATGGCCATATTTTGAAAATTTATCCACCACCACCAGTATACAATTGTAAGATGAAGATCTTGGCAACCCTTCAATAAAATCTAGTGTCACCACTTGCCACGACCCTTCTGGCACAGGTAAGGGCTGCAGTAACCCAGGGTATTTTGCCCTGTCTGGTTTAGCTTGAAGACAGATTTGGCAGGTTTGAACAAATTGTTTAGTCTGTTGCTTCATTCCAGGCCATGCAAAAAGTTTCTTCAATTTGCTATAAGTAACCGGGAATCCTGAGTGCCCTCCAATAGGACTGGCATGGAACGCTGCAAGTAACGCATTTTGCATAGTGCTGTTCTGACCAATCCAGATTCTTCCCTTGTACTTGATAATTCCTGACTGCAAGGTGTACCCAGGCTTTGCATCAGGTTTAAGAGCTAGAGCAGTGAGCAAATCTAATGAAAATTGATCAGTCTCATAACCCTTAGCAACATCCAACAACCAGGTTGGAGTACAACTGGAAACCAAGTTTAACTCAGATTCATCTTGGAATTTCCTGGAAAGTGCATCAGCAGCTGCATTAGTACTCCCCTTTCTGTAACATATCTTATATGACAATCCAAGCAGTTTGGTAAAAGCTTTGTGTTGCCATGGAGTATGTAACCTTTGATCTGAAAGATGCATAAGGCTGTTGTGGTCAGTAAGAATAGTGAACTCCCCAATCTGCAAATAAGATCTCCAGTGTTCTACTGCCATCAATATTGCTAAGCATTCCTTCTCATAAGTTGAAAGTCCTTTGGTACGAGGACCCAAAGCCTTGCTAATAAAAGCAATTGGGTGACCCCCTTGTGACAGTACAGCTCCAATGCCTGAATCACTTGCATCTGTTTCAACTGTAAACGGCTGACTGAAATCAGGAAGGGCTAACACTGGAGCTGTTACCAGTGCTTGTTTAAGTGTCTGGAATGCCTTGTCAGTCTCAGCAGACCATTTGTAGGGAACCCCCTTCCTTAATAGTTGAGTAAGTGGTTTACTGATAATGCCAAACCCCTTAACAAACTTTCTGTAATAGCCAGCCAATCCAAGGAACCCTCTGAGCTTCTTAGGAGTAGTAGGAATGGCCCAATCCACCACCTCCTGAACCTTACTGGGATCAGTTGATACTCCTGCTCCACTAATTATATGACCCAAGTAGGTTAATTGCTGTTGAGCAAATGAGCATTTGGACAATTTAACTTGCCATTGGTGTCTTTGCAACAGGGATAGTACTTGTTTGATGTGATCCAAATGGGACTCAAGATCAGGACTATAGATTAATATATCATCAAAGAGCACTAGAGCAAACTTCCTGAGCACAGATTGCAATGTGGCATTCATTGCTCCTTGAAATGTAGCAGGAGCCCCAGTGAGACCAAAGGACATTACCTTGTACTCATAGTGTCCAGTGTGGGTTTGGAATGCTGTTTTATACTCTTCACCTGCCTTCATCCTGATTTGGTGATAACCAGCTCTCAAGTCAAGCTTGGAGAACCATTTTGCTCCTGATAACTCATCCAATAGTTCATCAATGACTGGCATTGGGTATGTGCTCTTGACTGTAATGGCATTTAGTTGTCGGTAGTCAATCACTAACCTCCAAGTTCCATCCTTCTTTCGTACTAGCAAGGCTGGCGAAGAGAAGGCACTCTGACTGTGCTGTATTACCCCTGACTGCAGCATTTCGGCCACTTGGGCTTCAATCTCATCCTTCAATGCAGGGTTGTATCTATAAGGCCTCAGATTCACTGGCTTAGCATCAGGAATTAGAGGAATACTGTGGTCACAGGCTCTTTTGGGAGGTAAGCCTTTTGGTTCTTCAAAGACAGATGAAAATTCCTGAATGATTTGCTGTACTGATGCCGGAATTGGATCAGTGGTAGTCTGTAAAACTGAAGCTAATTGCACTAAGCAAAGTATTGAGCCACATTTAGCCATTCCTTCCAACTGGTCAGAGGTAATAGGACAACAGGTTGTTGTATGTGGGGTAATGCCAAATAATCTCACAGTTTTACCAGATAGTTCAACATCTATCCATTTGTTAACCCAGTCTACTTGCATGGGGCTGAATCTTTCTAACCAATCCATACCCAAAATCACATCATAACTTCCCAATTGCAATAGTTTGAAAGTGTTTTTAAAATTGTGTCCTTGCATCCACCAGCTGCAATCAACGATTTCACGTGTACAACTCATGGTTCCCCCATCTGCAACCTTAACAGTGACCGGCTTAGGCAAAGGAGAGATTCCTGACAACTTCTTCCCCGCGCCTAGATCAATAAAAGAATGTGAACTTCCTGAATCTATTAGCATAAGCAGTTCAGCTCCCTACACCCATCCCCTTAGCCTGATTGATCTATTGGATTCAGTTCCCCATAAGGCTTACTGAGAAATAGCCATTAGCATACTAGGGTCCCCTTCATCTGTCCCTGTTGTGTCACTGACTGGTTCAGGCTCATGCTGGTGTAATGCTTCAATCAATTCCTGCACAATATGTAATTGAACAGAAGTTGCACATTTATGATCTCTGCCCCACCTTTCCCCACAAACAAAACAGAGTCCCTTGGATCTACGATAAGCTTTCAATGAAGCCAATCTGTCATCCTTGGCCTTGGATGCATCGATTGCCCTTTTATCTTCTGTCATAACCACAGTAGGAGTCCTAGGACTATGATTCACTGGACTGAATTGATTAGTTCTAGGAACCTGCCTGATGCTAGAAGAAGATTCAGTTCTTTTGCTGCTCACAGTCTTGATACCCTCCAATATTTCCTCTTGTAACAAAGCTATAGAACAAGCTGAGTCTAAATCTTGGGGCCTTTGCAACATTACTGCTCCCCTGATCTCATCCCTTAACCCTTCAATGAACTTTTGGACAAAGTATACAGGAGTTAAGGCACTGTCATAAGCCATAAGTTGGTGCATTATGCTGTCAAATTTTTCCACATATTCTGAGACTGAACTGGATTGTTGTGCATGAAACCACTGACGGATTAGAGCTTCCTGTCTATCACGGGTAAATCTAGCACACACCAATTCACAGAGAGTCTGCCAGGTAATCCCCACAATTTGTTGCCTAATTGATTGCAACCAGAACGCTGCATTGCCCCCAAAATTGAGCGTAGCTACCTTAACCCAATGTATAGGATGAATACCATATATGTCAAAATACTGCTCACAATTGCTCTTCCACATCTGGGGATTCTCTCCCTCAAATCTAGGGCAGGACATAGGGGGCAGATTTGTGCTCAAATCAACATACTCAGTGGAAGAATTCGGGGAAGTTACAGCATGGTCACCATCAGAATTAGCAGGGGAAAAGAGATTCGGGTCGCGCTTACCAGCAAGCCACTGTGTACCATCGCTGGTCTGAGCAGTCTTGGATAGAGTGTGCTCTATGTGCTCCACCTTGACGCTGAGATTTCCCACCGCGCTTCCCAACTCTTCAACCTTCTTCTCTACCACCGGCAATCTAGTCTCGATCGCCTTCCTCAGCTCCGCGAAATCTCCACGAACACGCTCTTCTGCTTCCACCCTCTTCTTCTCATTCTCCGCTATGGTCTTCAAGAGCAGATCCAGTTTGTTGTCTTGAGCCATGGTTCCTCAAGCTTCCTTCAACACTAGGATATTCTGCTCAGATCTCTCTCACCCACGCTCCGAACTCGATTAACCAGGAGAAGGCAAGTTGCCTTTTCGCGGGATTCAATTCCGAAGAATAGATCCCAATCCTTCCCTGGAATTTTACAACCAAGCCAAGAGAATTTTGGGGCGAAAGGGCTCTGATACCAGAAATTGTCAGCGTCTCCGGATGGACTCAACACAACTAGGGAAATGAAAAGGAGAATTGGAAGAACTCGAACAACTCAGGAAGAACAGAGATGTGTTTAGGCAATCTTTTACTAGGATAATCTTGCTCCAACCCAACAGGGTTGAGCCGCCGCCGCCATTCGCCACCAGATTGCCAAAAGTCAATTACAATTTTAGAAACCTCAGTTCTTATACTCTCTCTCGCTACCAACTCCATTCCTTTCCCCTCTCACAAGACAGATGCCAGCTCATGCCAGCGATACAGGTTACATGGCCCATTCCGGCCCAACATATTTACGATTAGGCCTAATGACTCTGGCCGGCCTCAAGTCTTCTTCTCCTCCTTCCTGCTCACCATCCGGCACAGGCTTCATCTTCGGCTTGGCGCTTGCACTCGGCTCCTCCTCGCCTGACGCCTTGACAGAACAGCTTTCAGATGCAGTCAACTGCAGAGAACTCATCACACTTTGTACGATCATGAGCATGAAACAGTAGAGAATACACAGAAAAATTCAGTACCCAAAATGAGTGATTCCATATAATGTATTGCTTCCCAGATACATTTGCCATGCTATTATGTGTTCTGCTCAGCATGTAACTCAGAGATAATAGCTGTGTCTTGCAATGAATTTTGCCTCGAGAAAATTCATTCAGTTCCACAAATTAAGTAGACCCTAATCTAACTGCAGAACTGAACATCCTTTGCCAGTATTGCAAGTATTACAGAGAGTATGCGAGATTTCGTTCCAATTTAAACTAGTAATGGATTTGGTTCTAAATCAGTTCTGTCCAAACATATGCCGTCATGGTTTAGTCCAAGTATAGGGTTGCCTTCTTCACTGCTTGAAACGAAGTTTGCAGCCTCCAGTCCCTTTGTTTCCTGTTCAATGGCCTTCCTTTCCCAGCTGCAGCTCGGTTCTCCTTGAGATCTGCCAGCTTCCAGATGCAATGTTCTGCCTGAATGTCAACAGACTCGAGCAAGAAGATTCCATCCTTCTGCAGGATCTGCTTCGGGACAACACCATCGCCTTCAACATGGTATTGCACCCTCATGGCCATATCTTTGAAACGATTCAGATCCTCGGGCACCTTGAGAAGTCGTTCGGCTCCTGGTGATGAGACCTGCATTGAGTAAATCGGTTCTCAGTAAGTCATTCTGAAAAATGCAGATGGAACTAATCAGCAATTGAGTAAGAAATTTGATTGGGTGACTTGCCTCGATTGCCAGGTCCAGCGGTATTTCGCCTCGTTCGATTATCTCGTCCAGTTTCTGCTTGTAGAGTTTATTAAAACTCTCGATTTCCTCGATACCAGGGCACCCATATCTGTCGAATTTCAAGACAAAGAAAAGGGAAAGGAACATAATTGTCATATCATTGGTTATCAAGATCAGGTCAGATGATAAGGACATTTCTGGTGGTATCTGGAGGTTCCAGAATTGTGATGCAACATGGCATGGCCCAAAAAGGAGATAGGATCCAATCATGCTGAGAACTAGCAGGTGATATACAGTGAACCACTGAAACATGGAAAGCATGCTACTCCTAAAATGATAGGCAATTTGACATGGTATTTTTCAGGCATTAATTAACTAATGTGAGAGTGATGAGATGAGCCAATAAAGTAGATACAGCTTGATATCCCCAAAACAACTCGAAATGTCTAATATTACAAAAGTCTGAACATTTCAGGGATCAGGGCATCCTGTAGGCAACAAACTAAGCAAGGAACTTTGAAGAAATCGACGTGAGAAGTATGCGAATATGGATATTACATGTCTCAGAGTTCAGACAGATGCATTACATGACACAGTAAGAATACACACCATTCACTTACAATTCATTCACACACACAAGTGTCTCCACGTGCAACTGCTGAGTGCAATGTTGCACAATGTTTAGATGAGATCAATCAACAGTTCAAACTAAACGATGGGCAATTCGACATGGCATTTTTCAGTCATTAACTAATGGGGGGCAATGAGATGAGCCAACAAAGTATGTACAACATGATCTCCCCAAAATGTCCAAGTTCATGAACGTTGGTACGCCGAACACTTCAAGATCAGGGTATCCTACAGTAAACAAACTAAGGAGGGAGCTTTGAAGAGCTTGATGTGAGAAGCGCGTGACTCAGATATTGCATATGTATCAGAATTCAGACAGATGCTACATGGCACAATAAGAACAAACAGAATCTACTCATGATTCATTGATTCATGCACTCACACACAGTCCAGTTTCTCCATGTTCAAGTGCTGAGTGCAGTGTTGAAATGAAATGTTCAGATAAAGCCTGTTTGTGAAGTTTTCCTCACCTGTTGGTGAGCTTGTCAAGCCTGACGTAGACGTATCCCTTGGGCGACACCTTGAAGGCGAACATCGCAACGTCGTCGCCGAAGTGCTCGCCAAGAACCTCCTCGGCCGCCGCCAGAGCGCGCTTCCCCCACTCGACGCCCCTCAGGGCGACCCCGCCGCCGTCGCCACCGTCACCGATCTGAAAACGCACAAGGTAACAGTCACGAACAACGCCTAACAGAGCGGGCACTGGGCGTGCTCCACGCGGAGGAGTTGCGGTTGCGGAGACGAACAACCAAACCTCGGGCTCGACATCTTCCTCCTCCTCCTCCTCCCACTCCGCCATCCACTCCTGCGCCTCACCCTCCTCGGCACCGGCCTCGCCAGCGCCGCCATGCGCCCTGCTCGCGAGAGAGCGCGTCCAATCCGCGCCAGCCGCGCGCACCGCAGGGAGGATACTCCGGGTGTAGGAGCTTGGGGAACAGGAAGGGATCAGAGCAGCGCGGCGGATGCAGGACGAGGCGGCGGCGCGGCGGGGGCATTCCGTCGAGCACCTGGCGAGCAGCGCGCGGATCGCCTGGGCGCGCGCGTGCGCCATCCTGGGAAATCCGTCGGCTCGCGTCTGGTGCTCTCTTTCAGGCTTTCGGCTGGGGCTGGGTATTGATTGGCTGGGCCTAAATGGGCTTTCGACCGTGTATGTGGACATGGGCCCAATTTGGTGGATGGAATGATGGGGGCCCAATAGAAGTGGTCTCATGATCCAACTTCTCACCGGTTTTTCCTTTCCTCCTATATTTGTCTACCGAAATGAAAAAAAAAGGATCTTTTATTTTCTTTTCTCCAATGTAATTTTTTTATTACGATTACACAACTGGCACACACCGTTACACACGTAACACCACATTAACACTCTCAAAATGTGTCTCCTAAGATATGCTCTAAGATACAAAAATCGACGACATATCTACAATCTCACAAAAAAAACATGTTCAAAGCTCACCTGATTTTACATGCGGTGGAATTGAACATTTGTACTTCGTTCAATAATCAAGGTACCCCATATATTTAATTGGCTATTATACCATCACGCATATGTATTATATTTTCTTCGGGTATTTATTTTGGAATTAAGAGGCGAGAAAAAAATTAGTATACTCCTCGCAAAAAAAAGAAGTATTGACCTGGTGTATTGGTTGTCAAAGGTACTTGCTACATCATTGATGATTTTTTTTTCTTTTTGGTACGATGGAAGAAACTATAGTATATATGAATGGATTTTCCCTCAAGAAAATATATACGAATGGATTTCTAAAACGACAAAATAGAGTTGGTAGAATTAATGTAAATTTTTTTCTTGTGGGGTACGTAAATTCCTATGTGAGCCTTCTGTAGATTGTAGAATTAATTGTTTCAAATGATTTTCGTGAGATAGGAAAAATCTATCCACATTTTAGAGAGATGTTCTAGCACGCTTACAAATTCCTTTTGTGTATTCCAAAATATGCAAACCCTCTCTTTCTCCCTTCTCTCTAGCTGTAATAGTAAATCGATTTCGAAATTTTGATTTCCTTGTATTCCACACATAAGATTCAAACACATATTTTTTTAACAATTCATGTTACTTTTCAAATTGGATTCAATAAGTCATAACATATCGATCTTGTGATTTCTTCTCCTTTATTTTTACTCACTCACATGATCCATATGACCATATAATTTCTGCTTTAATGTTCCAGCACTCCGACCTCCCAATGGTGGTGTGCGGTTTCCGGCCTCCTTGTCATCAAGATTCGTAGCAAACATTCACCTTCTTGCCTTCGCATACGTCTTTAGATCTGTCCCACTAACTAGGGATGAAAACGGTCGGAAATAGTCGGAAGCGGTATCATTATTTTATTATTTTTCGCAAACGAACGGAAATGGTCGGAAAATTTCCATATTTATGGATTTATCTATTTAGTGTCATCTTCAATGCCACGCTGACAGAAATTAAAAAAAACTAAATTTTGAAAAACGGTAACCATCGGTAAAAATATTATTATTATATTAGTTTTGCGGAAACGGTATCGGTACGGTCGGGAAATTTCCATACCGTTTTCACCCGGCCCTACCTAGTAATTCTTATGTCATTTTATCAGCAAAACATATTAATACATATTACATATATCGAGATCATGTACTATCTTGTGGACGGCGGCATTTGTAACAAGATTCTTTTTTAATTTAGAGTATGTGCTCTCATGAGGGAAAGCCTACGGTGACTTAGACTTGAGTACACCAAGACTTGCCTTCATAATCAAGTTTAAATTCTCTTAAACCATCATGTAGATTTTTTTTAAAGAAAATCAATATTCTATTAGATAAGCCTCACACTAGTCTTGGACTAATTTCTGGTTCCACCACTGCTCTCATGCATGTCGACTAAACACAGCTGCTAGCAGAGAACCTCTCCCAAGCAATTAGCTGGTCGGCCTTGAGTGAGGATCGAGTTAACATTGCCACATCCATATATATCCATACACCGAAAAGGAGAGTTGCACTTGTTTGTCAAGTGTCACTGCAAATTGCAACTTTGTAAGGCAAGTGAGCTTTTTGTAAGTCGATAATTAACGATGGTAACTTGTGCCCTTCCTGCTTGGCTCCTTGCTTCCTGCCTGTCTGTTCAACGTACGGAAGCATGTACCTTCCCCACTTGTTGTCTAGATATATGCTGCCTCCGTTGTTTTATATTATAAGTCGTTTTAATATTTTTCTTAATAAAACTTCCTTATGTTTGACCAAGTCTCTTAAAAAAACATCTAGAACACCAAACTAGTTTCATTATACGTGATATTGAATATGTTTGATAATATGTATGTTTTATGTGAAAAATGTTATTATATTTTTCTATAAATTTAGTCAAATTTAAAAAAGTTTGAGTAGAAAAAAAAAGTTAAAACGGCTTACGATATGAAACATATGGAGTATATATATAATCGGTCATCTATACATTTACGAATTAAAGCTCGCGAGTTCGTACGTTATTGCAGAACTATTCAGTTGACAGCGTACATCGTGATTAACTTAGTCATGCCATGAAGCCAAATTAAGAATTAATGTATAAGAGCATGATGCATATATACATAGAGTTCTCTTGTACACCTCAAAATATAAACATTTTTAGAATTCACGCGTGGTTTATACGCCATATAAGCATTTTCGTTATACTGATTCCAAATCCATACATTTTTGACCAATCATGTGTCTAGAAGAAGAATCAAAGTAATTCAAATTTCAAATAAGACTGATCATGAGGATTTTTTTTCTCCTTAACCTAATTTGATAAATAATCTAGAAATACTTATCTTTTTTAGGACATGGGAGTGCATAGTTAATTAATTAGTTAAACAAATTAAAGGAACACGCGTATATATGCAGCAAGCAATGCAGTGCAGTGCATTTTACAGCAGTTTAATTAATTTAATTAATTAAATTGGAGGGGGTGTTGGGAGGAGGGAGGCAGGCCGGCCGACACGCCAGCCAGCGCTTGTTCATCCAAAAGATTCAGCGATTATTTTTTTAATCTAAGAAAATTAATTAAAGCGCGCGATTTGCATGCATGCATGCATGGCTGATTTAATCTGCCTCGGAATTCACGTACGAGACCGGATCCGATCGATGATCGATCGATTCCACTTAATTAGGAAGCTCTGTTTTTTTTTTTTTTACCGAATTGAGGATCTTCAAAGTAATTTCAAAAGAAGAAGGGGACTGATTTCTATAAAAAAAATATGTGTTTCAAACGGTCCTGATGACACTAGTTTATTTTTTTTTTGTGATAAAACCACTTAATCACACATAGGTCCTGATGCATCGATCTATAAATATATATTCAAAATATGATAATCCAAAGCTTTGAGTGTTTGACTCGGAACATACATGCAATGTACTCTCCGAAACAAATATATTTCCGTGACCACAGGGGAGTATGCATGCATGTTACTGATACTCCCTCCGTACCGTGACCACAGGGGAGTATGCATGCATGTTACTGATACTCCCTCCGTACTCGTAAAGGAAGTCCCGTACTCGTAAAGAAAGTCGTTTTGGACGGTGACACGGTCTTCAAAACATAACTTTGACTTCTTATTTCTATAAAAATATTTATTGAAAAGTGATGTATGTATATTTTTATGAAAGTATTTTTCAAGATAAATCTACTCATATAATTTTTATATTTTCAAACTCGACAATTTGAGGGTTATTTATGATTTATATTCCCAAGATTTAACTTAAACATTGTCCTAAACGACTTCATTTATGAGTACGGAGAGAGTGTGTAATTTAAGCCTGGATACAATCTCCATTAACTCAGTATATAGCCCTTTAATTAATGTTGTTTTTTGTCGATCGATCATGTGCATGTTTCCTCGAGGAATGTTTTTATAATTTCATTTTGCTAGCTTAACGAACACGATGGATTTAAACCACATTGAATACTTAACTAAGACACACACAAGACACCATGAACACTAGTAGATATATAAATGCACCCATCACCATATAATGTACAATGTATTCCTTCCGTCTCAATTTATTCAAATCTTACAATAGATTAGGAGATGTGTTAAATTACATTGCTATATATAGGCTTATTAATTGCATCATAATTATTTTTTCCAAAATAAATATTAAAATGTTTATGAAGGGTGAGAAGGGAAAGATACCTCTAAAAACGTTTTGAAATGTGAGATGAGATGAGCAAGTACTTTTTTTATATAAATTTTAAATATTAGAATAACGGATCATCAATTCTAATCAGTGAGAAGGATCAATTCTAAGCTATTGGGCTAAATACCTATACAGGGTATATACCTGGATCGGGGCCCCCATTTTGGCTGGGCCCTAGGCCGTTGCCCTTATGGCCCTGCTCCTGAGCCGGCCCTGACAACCGTCGTGTCGGTTGCTGCTCTATCCATATAGATGGATGAGATCACCCAAATATTTCATAATAGCTACAAATAATTAAAGTCCAAGCAAAGAAAAACATACATGAAAAGAACTTGAATCGATATGATCGATCGATCGGCAGCTTCCTAGATTTTTCCCGGATATTATGTCAGATCTCGATCATGATCGATCGGCTACATGCATGCATCGAATTGATTAATTTCTTAGAAAGTAGTTAACTGACGGAACTGGGCTAATTAAGATGAACATCATAACCCCATGCATGCATACTCCCTTTGTACATAGATAAACCAACCTCGTATTAAATGTGACTCATTCTGATCAGATTCATCGTACTACGATGATTCATATCCGATACAAAATTGGTTTATTTTGAGACGGATGGGGTATATATCATCATGGTTCACGGTTATATATCATATATGGCTGTGTTTAGTTCAGCGCAAAGTTTGAATTTTGGTTGAAATTAAAGATGATGTGACTGAAAAGTTGTGTGTGTATGACAGGTTGATGTGATGGAAAAGAACTGAAGTTTGAATCCAAACTTTGACTGCTAAGAAGAATGGATGGTTGACAATTCGACACAACTGCATACACGAGTGACGAGACAAGGCATTTACGTCGTTGTACGAAATCTGATCTGTATTTTGACATGACTAGCAGGATGTTTGCATGCATCAGATATGTAGACACTTAACCGTGCATCTCTTAATTACTGTACTTATTACTAATCCTGATTAATTACTCGATCTTAATTAGGGCCGGCAGTCCAATTGTTGGAATTAAGCAAAAGCTTTTGCGTCAACTGGTTCACTAATGCTTGTACTAGTATTTTGTAATTAAGTGCTCAATTTATATCTTCGAGTTTGTGAAAATCGTCAAAAGAACATTTAGAAACAATTAATCTGGAAAATTAACCTGTTTTGGACCGGCCCGGTGTGTCAAAATTAACTCCACGGGTCACAATCATGTCGCAACAATTAGCTCGATGATTACACGTACTGATAAAATCCATGCGTCTAGGCCACACATTTAGTTGCCTTAAAACGAAAGTTTTCAACCAAGAGACATATATTCAATTAAGGATATAAATTGAATGTTCTTTTATCTAAGGCCAATTAATAAGCTACGCATGTTCAGGTTCAATAATTATAGATCTTCTCATTGCATATATAATTAGTGAGTAAATTTCAAATACCCCATAGATATATGCACACTTTTATCAAGAACGCCTAGGTTCTAAAAATCTTCTCTGGAAACCCCATTCACATAAGAAAGTAACACGAAATTAATTCACCACTTACAAAATCCAGATGCCCTCTTACCGTTCCAGGCCAACCTCCGACGTTGTCACTCTGAGCGCACCATCTTGTTGTCCCACCATGCTACTGTTGTTGATCTCCTTTTCCGCAAGGTTTTAGTGTGGGCGAATCCCTCGAGCAAGCCTTGGAGCGGGGGAGTCATCCTAACTAGATCTAGTGGTTGTGAGTGCATCGACAAATCATAGAGGCTGCTCTATACAAAGATTGGGTAGAATAGGTTTTCTTGGAATTTAGCCCCCATTGAAGGATATCAGGATTGTCACTCGGATTTAGAGACAGGATAATCACTTTGAGATTTTGCCATTCCTCCATCTCCTGGTTTCCAAAGGACCTTCTGAAGGTTAGGAATCCAAATCTACTCAATAGCTCTGCTACTGTGGTAAATTGTTGATTGCAAATCTCAAAGAGGGTTGGGAAGCAGATTTTCAAAGGGCAAGATCCATGCCAGGTATCATGCCAGAACCATATGTGATCTCCTTTTCCCAGGATCCATTCAGAACCAAATTTCACCCATTTCCTAATCGATAACACACCCTTCCAAAATTGAGAACCGAACTCAGAGTTGTATTGAAACACCCCAGAGGAGTGTAGGTACTTCTTTTTTATCAGCTTCACACATAGACTTTTGTCCACTGATTCAAATTTCATCACCCACTTTGCCAACAGGGAAATGTTTAAAACTCTAGTCTCAGTTAGACCAACACCTCCAAAATCTTTGAGATAAGCCAGATCAGACCACTTAACCATGTGATATTTCCTACCTTGTTTGTTACCAGACCAATAGTATCTACCTCTGATAGAGTCAAACTTCTGGTGGATCCCTTCAGGGAGGAGATAAAAACCCAATGTATAAGAAGGAATAGAAGACAAGCATGCATTGATGTGAACAGCTGTCCCAGCTTGGGTCAGGTTTCTTCCATTCCAGTTCCCTAGTCTCTTCTCCATTTTCTCCGGAAGGAAGTTGAAGTCAGAAGAAAGAATCTTCTTAGGGCTAATTGGCAGACCCAAGTATTTCATAGGAAACACTCCAATGGGACAGTTAAGCATTTTAGCCACTAACTCTATCTCCTCTCTCTCAAGGCCCACAGTGAAAACCTCACTGTTGTGGTAATTGATTTTCATTCCAGCCATCTCTTCGAAACAATACAACAGAAATTTTGTCACTACAATTTGGTTCATGTCATAGGGAATGAAAATCACAGTATCATCAGCATACTGAAGGTGGGTGATACGCTCATGAAAAATATCAGGGGCCAAACCAGAAAGGAAACCAACCCTCTTAGCATTGTCAAAGATAGCAGCTAAGGCATCACTGACCAAATTGAATAAGATAGGGGAGAGGGGGTCTCCTTGTCTGAGTCCCCTGTAGGTTCTAAAAAATTCACTCCTTTCCCCATTTATATTAATACAGACTCTGCCTCCCATCACACAGGCTCTAATCCAGTTAGTCAACATATCAGGGAAACCATTTCTATTTAACACCTCAAACAGGAAATCCCAGCTAACCCTATCATACGCCTTTTCAAAGTCAATTTTCAGAATCACACCTTTCATGGCTTTGACTTTCAACTCATGTAGAATTTCATGGAGAATAATACAACCTTCTAGAATGAACTTGCCAGGTATAAAGGTTGTTTGGGTGGGAGAAATAACATCATTAGCAACCTCAGTAATCCTATTGGTAATGACTTTACTTAGAAACTTGAAGCAGTCATTCAACACACAAATAGGTCTAAATTGTTTGATGTTGGTGGGAACAAAACTCTTAGGGATCAAAGAGATAACTCCAAAGTTCAACCTCTTCAGGTCAAGCTTATTACTGTACAACATAAGAAGCATCTCAAAGAGATCATTTTTCATCTCTGCCAGAAAGCTTTATAAAAGTGAATATCAAAACCATCTGGACCAGGGGCAGTATTCGCCTTGGCTTCCTTGATCACTTTGTCCAACTCATCCATAGTAAAAGGTCTGATAAGATGTGTTTTTTGTGATTCATTGAAACAGAACTCAGAGGCCCAGATATCAGAAGAAAGATGGATAGAAGAAGGGGGATCAGCTCTAAAAAGGGATTTATAGAATTCAACTATGTGGGTTTTGAGCTCATTTTTATCTGTAATCTCCCTGTCCCCATCTTCCAGGGAACAAATGTTACATTTCCTCCTTCTCCCATTAGCCATTCTATGAAAGAATTCAGTATTCCTATCTCTCAAAAGAAGTTGTTGATCACCACATCTCTTGTGCCAGAACAGTTCCTCCATTTCATAGACTTTCTCAAGATTTTCTTCCAGGGAATATC
The DNA here is from genome assembly GCA_009805545.1 of Oryza longistaminata. Lineage (NCBI taxonomy): Eukaryota > Viridiplantae > Streptophyta > Magnoliopsida > Poales > Poaceae > Oryza > Oryza longistaminata. Next base: position 5,134,762 of record CM020189.1, read on the forward strand.
TCTCATTCCACTCAGAATTAGATAACTCCCTCATCTCAGCTTGCAAATCCAACAAGTGAATGTCATGCAGCAAGGAGTCTTTGGCTAGGTGATCTAACAGATAAGAATTTCTATGCCAACCTCTCAAAAAACGTCTCAAATCAGATTGTTTTCTGTTCCAGAACTCCAAAATGTAACTCTCATCTCTGGGCAACAATCTCTCTTTAACCATTTCTACAAAACCTTCTTTCACCAACCAAGCTGACTCAAATTTGAAGTAGTGGAAAGGAAGATCCAGAGATTCTCCAGTATCCAGAACCAAAGGAGCATGGTCAGACCCTATCCTAGTGAAAGAGGAGAGAATAGAAGTAGGGTAAATATCTTCCCAGGACTGACTTACCAGGACTCTGTCCAAAACCTCCAGAGTAGGACCCACTTGCTTATTAGACCAAGTGAATCTAGGGCCAGAACGATGCATATCTCTTAAATTTAAGTCATGAATAAACGAATTGAAAAGATCCATAGCTCTAAAATCCAGGTTGTTGTTAGATTTGTCAGAAGCAAACCTATACAAATTGAAATCACCTCCTATAACAAAAGGGTGTTGGATGTCTTGGAGATGCCAACTCAGTTCAGCAAGAAAAGAATGTTTAAGAGAATCAATGACAGGACCATACACCACAATTAGTTCCCAGGTTTTTTGGTTAAATTTGTGCTTAAACACAGCACTCAGGAAAAAAACACCCACATGGTTTCTAATCAACTCTATCTTATCATTATTATTCCCAGTAAAATGCCTCCAGAGGCACCTTTTGAGGATTTCCAGGCCCAAGAAAAGGATTTTGTACCTTGAAAGGAATTTAAGATTCCATCTGAAAAACTCTCTTTTTTAGTTTCTTGAAGCCCCACTATGTCAATATCTCTAGACTTTAACACCTCTTTCAGTTGACCTTGTCTAGCAACATTACCCAGCCCTCAACATTCCAAAGCAGAATTTTCATTTTTTTTCTTGGATTTTTTGGACCCACCTCTCTTGGCAAGCACAGGAGTCTTATCATGACTCATAGTGTTTTGAGAACTCCCTGCAGAGTCCTTTTCTATCAACTCTTCCTTTTCTATCAACTCTTCATGGGTTTCAGAAGTAGGGGAAGAACTCTCAAGCCCTCCAACAGGATGAATGGTTTGGGGTACATCAGAACAACTCTCATTATGGGTACCTTTAGTGGAACAACTCTCATTTACCGGATCCTCAATTTTGTCCTTGGATGTAGTATTCCCAACATGTTTTTTCTCCATTTCCTTAGTCCGCCTTAGTTCAGCAAGTTTGGCTTGCGCTAACTCTTAAGCTTTAATTGTCTCAATATTATGAGTACCATCTATCACATTCGACCCTAAGGTAATATTAGCAGCAATGGCAATTTTATTCAGCTCCTCAGGATCAATCAATTGAAAAACAACAAAGGGATTACAAGTGTTACCTGAGATTTCAAGATTTTTCTTTTATGTCAGCAACTCAGCTCTTTTGGGAATTGGAACTGTCGCAATCTCTCTGTTCCTGAGGCTCATTCTTGATGTAACAGCAGGTTCCAGCTTCCTGGGTCTAGCTCTCTTTTTGTAAGATACCTCTTTGAAAGATTCCACTTCTTCCAGCTCCTCTTCCTCCTCATCCCTCAGTCTCACTATGTCAGACATACTGGGAATATCATACTTCTCCTGAGAGTTATCAGAGGAAAATTTCTCATCATCCCCTACATTGAGCAACATGTTTCAACTAAGGGGAATATCAATCTCTTGGGATTCCTGAAACTCATCAGAATTCATCCCCCAAACCACCAGGGCATTCGAGTCTGCGCAAGCATCATCAGGAGAATCAAGGAGACTCGACTTTTTACCAGCCATCTTCTTAATCACACTTTTACCAATCTCAGGCTGAACCGATTTTCCTTTATATGCAGGGGGCAGAGTGCAGGTGACCTCTACCACCCATTTGGGAGCCTCTGTCCCCTTGTTGTCTACCTCTCTCAGGACTTGGATTTTTGAAATCCTCATCCAAATTCATGTCATCATTTCCAACATTTCCTTTGCTGTCGTCATCACCAAATCATCATTGGGAGCAAGATTTCTATTTTCATAGGGAGCAAAACCCTCAAGTTCCCATCTAATTTTATAGCCAACCTTGTTGATATACACATGCATCACAAAGTGGAGCTCTCTCGGGTCCTTGCAGGCCACCCTCACCCTAACTGGGCCATCTTTGCTCAGAGATGCATTGTCAAGAATCTCAAACTCCCCAACCAGTTCCACAATTGCCTTAACAGCAGCTTCATTTCTAGCCAATTTAGGAATCCCAAACACTTTCACCCACACCATAGCCAGTTCATCTACAGCTTCTTCAGTCATACCAGTTTCAACCACGCTATCTTTAACTGGAGCAGTGTCAAAATCAAAACTCTTACATGTTGAAATTTTGCTCCTGACATCCTCTGAGGGGAAATTGATCAGAAATTCCTTATCATTCAGCTGTTTGACCTTCCATTCCCAAATCAAACCAACAAAAAGATACTTCAACTCATTAACCACCATTCCCACTGTAGCATCCCCTGGATCACAGTAAGTATACCTCTCACAGGGATTTTTGTCATCTCATTCTCAGGGATGTCAACATGCAAACTATAGAATCCCTGACCTGGAATCCCAAAACCACAGAGTTTGACACCTCTATTCAACACACTCAGAGGACAATTAGCAGCCAAATGACCAGAACTGTGGCAAGAATAGCAGGGGGGATTGGGGCAATTTGCCTGGTGGTGACCTTCCTTACCACATTTGAAGCACTTGATCAAAGGTTTTGAGCCCCCAGCGCCCCGATCTGTTTCCCCACGCTCTTGATTGGGACGGAAAGGGCGTCTCGCAGCTTGGGGTTTGGAACCTTGAGCAAGGAGTTGGTTGCGAAGAGCTTCCTCCTTCTTCGCCCAATCACCATCTCCATGTCTCCCCCAATCGCCGCTGCTTGGTTGCCCCCAGTCACTGCCACCTTGATGGCCTCCATCGCCAGCGCCCAGACGACCGCCATCTCCACCACCTTGACGTCCCCAATCACTTCCTCCCGGATCCATGGCCTTATGCTTGTTAGCCTGCCAATCCGGACGATTGGGGGGACGGCGCTCCATCACCACCTCCGCAAAAGAGCGATGATCGCACTTCCGCTCCCGAACCTTCCAGATCCGCCGAGCAGACCAACCAAATCTTCGGATCTCCTCTTCGCTCGCCGAGAACCCTAGCTCCGGAGATAGGGAACCCTTCCTCACCCATAGCTAGCGATGAGATCTGGAGTTGGTGACCTGGGGGAAGAGATCCTAGAGCTTATCCCCATATGCTAGGCTACGGGCACGCGTAGCAATGGGCTGCACTGTAGAATTTGGGCTCGGTCTCAACACCCCCAAAGTGTTTGACACGGGTCCCTCACACCCCTGGGAGGTAGACCCCACAAAGGTGTTCGCCCCGTCGCGCCATGGCAAGAGCGATGTCGAGCGTGTCACAGTTTTGCCACGCACCCAATCCTCCCCCATCGGCGCCTTCCCCTCTCTATGTTTGACTTCCTCCAACATCGCATCGCAGAGAACGCGATCACCATGGCTGACTTGGCTCCTCGCAGACTCCGGCTTCGTAGGCTGTGTAGGTTGTGTTGGCTCTAAGATTCGATGATCTATGCCCTCCCCGGGGGGTCCCTTTTATATCGCAAGTCTGGAGCTCTCCGAGTAGGACTCGAATATACCAGACCTAATACGATACGTAGATAATCCAGTTCTGTCCGAGAAGGACTCCTCCCATCTGTTAATTTCGTGAAAGGTTTCCTTAGAATATACAGGAAATATCCGCGTACACGTGGGTATGCCATGTCGATACGTAACGTATACCGAAGTGTAGAGGGTATGCCTGACCCGTAACCCTGACAAGTGGAGAATTAATATTTGCAATAAATTAAAGGAGGAAACATACGGTGAAGTAGATCGATGTGGCGATGGCGATAGGGTTCGGCCCGCCGGTGGCTGGAGGCGTGCTGCGCACACGTGCGGATCAGACCAGACGAGATAAAAAAATGGACTTAACGCGTGCACGAAAAAAAAACCTTTCACGTGCAAAATAAAATAACAATCAGAAAAAAAGGGCAAAAAAAAAGGACGAACCAACAAAAACCGGAAGCTTTATGTATTTTTTTATTATTAGGTATAAATATAGACATAATTTTCTTCCTCTTACTAAAATAAATAAATAAGAATGGCTTATTGGGTATGCAGAAGCATATGTATTCACAGAAAATATACAACCATTTGGAATCTAATTCGGAAAATCAGTTCCAACTTGTATAGTGTTTTTTTAAAAAAATTGTTCTCTTTGTTCCCAAATAAATTACTTGTTAGATCCATAGCAACGCACGGATGGTACTTCTAGTGTAACGTTAACCGGTCAGCCATAATTGAAGCTTTAATCTGCTGGTGTCATGGTTACACTATTAATTAACTACAGGAAAAAAAATGCAGTAACAGTCAACATATTTTTTTCCCCTTATGTTGCTGTCTCCGCTAGGTTTGGTTTCTTTGGTGACAAAACTGAACAAGATTTGTATGCTCATCGTTCTTACTACATATCATCTTAAATCAATCTTCCGATCCGTTTAACACGATTCAACAATTAATGGGGATTTGTCCAAATCTCCAATTCGACGAAGCACAATGGATCATTCGCATCAAACGTATTCTTGATGAGGAGATCGAAGTCCATGACAGCCAACCCATCTCCATCTTTGATGTCCCAAAGCCCCTACTATGCACCAAACCTGAAGCCTACACCCCTCAACTGGTTGCGCTTGGCCCTTACCACCATTGTCGCGAAGAGCTCCGTGACATGGAGATGTACAAGCTCTCTGCTGCCAGGAGAGCCCAACGCCACCTCCCAGGTAAGAGCTTCCAACAGCTCGTGGCTGTCTTCGCTACGCTAGAATTCGAGATTCGAGCTTACTACCACAGGTCAGTTTGCATGTAAAAGAAAGGATTCGACTAACTTCATATTCCATCCCTATCAAATATACTCAATCCGTCCCAAAATAAACGCAACCATAAGTTTCCGTGTCTAATTTTGTTCGTCTTATTTGAAATGTTTTTATGATTAGTAATTTTGTTATTATTAGATTATAAAACATGAATAGTACTTTATGCGTCACTTATATTTTTTTAGCTTTTTCAGAAAAATTTTAAATAAGAGGAACGATCGAAATTGGACATGACATTAGAAACTGATGGCTGCGCTTATTTTGGAACGGAGGAAGTACCTGTTAATTTCTTTTTTTTTCTCTCTAGGCATCTAGGCCTCAGCAATGACGCACTAGCATGGATGATGGCCATCGACGTCTCGTTCCTTCTCGAGTTCTTGCAGACGTTTAGCCAGGACAGTAGCCAGCGGGCAGCGCTGCAGAGGATCCCGTCAAGGATGTCGCATTTGGTTGATCCATCTCGGAGGACATCCTCTCACACCATGGTCCTGCACGACGTTGTCATGCTGGAGAACCAGATCCCTCTGTTTCTGCTCCTGAGGGCGATGGAAATGCGGGGCTCGACGTCGCGTGCGACAGCGGAATCTGTCCTGAGCTCCATCCTGTCCGGGTTCTTTATTGAGGTCTCCACGCTCGTGGCCACGGGCTCTCCGTGCACCGACACGACACGACACGCCCACCTTCTTGATTTCCTCTACTCTAACATGGCTCCATGCTATGTCGATGATGCCACAGAACAAGCAGATGATGATGATGACGATGATCAATCGAAGCATCACATGAAGAGTACTCTGCGTTCATTGACAGACCTGCTCATCAAGCGTGTCACCAAGTTTCTTTCAGTGCTGGTTGATCTCGGTGTTAGGATCATACTGAAGCTCCTCACCAGAATCCCATGCCTCTCAATGATCGCGCAACAACTGAATTCACGGCCAACACAAGGACAACAACCCAATGAGGATTTTCAGAACAACAAGAGCGGCATATCGCCGCTTCTCGAGGAGATCGCGGTGCCTTGTGTTGCCGAGCTAGCTTACTCCGGCGTCAGGTTCGTCCCGGCGAACGGCGGCATCTCCACGATCGAGTTCTGCGCGGAAGCCGCGACGCTGCGCCTCCCGGTGATCCGGGTGGACGTGAACAGCGAGGTCGTGCTGCGGAACATGGGATCTCCCACGCGCCGTTGCTCCGCCGGCGAGGTGCGTCCATGGCCGCTCGCCGCGTGTAGACAAGTGTAAGCTGACTAGCTGATTAATTACTACTAGGTGGCCAACCGTGGTTGGGCAGAATTGATGTGGTTGTACACATATATACTAGCTACTTTCGCTAATGTTTGGATGATTATTGATTATTTAAATTGATGTGAATTTACTAGAAAAGGAATGGGAGAAGGCATATTCGTGCAAATGATTTGGTGATCGACTAAGATTTGGTGCTTCATGAGGAAGTAATTAATCTAGGTGGCAGTGTGAAGCACGCATGTGTGGATGTAGAGTGGGCAGCCAGTTGACCAAGGTTGTTTGAAGAATATTGTTGCATTGAATTTTGAATTCATTCTTTGTACCATTGAATACTTATCACAAATAATTCAGCTATTCAATCATTCATCCTTTAAAAAAAAACATGTAGAGGAGCAGGCAGCGAGTTGACCAAGGTTGTTAAAACGTATTGTTGCATCTAGCTTGTCATTGTCAAGAAGTACTTCATAATTAAGGGATAATTATCTTCATTTGGGCATGTGATCTCCCGGTGGAGTGCACACCTTCACACGCATTTGACTGATGATGGTACAATGACTATGAATATTCTATATATATCTATCCAAACTAGCTGGCAAACAAACACAATAGACTTGCAAAATTTCGAGGAAGCAACCAAATTCCCGTGAATGTGATAGCTTTGACGATTAATTTACATCCAAACATTGCCCGTCGTTGTTGGAGCACAGTTTTGGAGATAGAGCTTTGCAAAAATGACAACACTACCTCTTCTCTCCGGCAAGTATGACCATCTTTTTTTTTCCTAAACGACGTGGATGCTCATATACACGGGCACCATAGGTCATGGGCAGGGCTTAGCCAAACTAGTTCACTTAATTGTTCTTTGCGTGGCATGTAAAAAAAAAAAAATCTTCTCTGGCGTTGGCCCTTCATCTCGAAGTTGTCTTAATTAAGCACAACACCTTTTCAGCTAGCCTTTATATAATAACCATTATATTCATGAAGCGGAACTTCTGGGTTTGAATTCACATGCACGATTCGATCTTGTCGTATATCACATACAGACATACTAACTTTACTTGCTAACACATTGTGACTCAGGCACTCAGCAGCTTTTATCTATCTATCTTCTATCTTCTACCCTATAATTCACCAACTCATTTTACTCATCTCTCATCCTTATACTCTTGGGCAATGCTCCGGTACTCTCTACTTACAGTATTTTATTACAAGTAGAATTAATTATTCAAATAAATTACTTATTGGTAAATTGCAAATCTTAAAATAGTACCTCGTATTTTTGTTGGAACTTTCCTGTGAATCCACCAACATGATGATTAAGTTTCTATCATAGAACTCGCCACCATGGACTCCGACATGAAAATACAACTATAATATCTAGCATTTCTAGATAATCAAAACATCAAAAATAAGTGTACAGTTATTTTATTTGTAATTATAGAGTAAATTGATACCGTTTGAATGATGTATCAATTCCATAAATTGGATATGGTAACAAATATATCATCAAAATCTATTATATACTAAGAATCCATAGAACTTCCTCAAAACGCTCTTAAGCCGCCATGTGGCGCTTTAATAAATTAGAGAAAATCTTAGAAAATCTGAGAAAAAAAACAAAACATCCCTACGTTGATTTTCACTTAAATTGGTGGGTCCAATATTATAAACCGTTAGATTAGATTAATCTTGAAGCAAAACCGGGCACTACAACTACGTTCCCACTTACCTCTCCTCCTCCCCCTAGGTATGTACATGGTGTACTCCTCCCCCTAGGTATGTACATGATGTACGTATGTATCGCACGAAAAAACAACCATGCCGCTCTCTTTCCTTTTGTATCCCCTCTTCTTTCTTTTTTTTGCCCCCCTGTATAGCTTCTATTAAATACAAATGCGTACATATGTCTTATTTTTGGCTTGGTACTCTGTAAAGGGGAGAAGGGTTAATGCAAAATATAAGTACACTGTGACCATGTGATAGGTAATTATGTATAAATATTCACGGACAACTAGCTACTCAGCTCATAACTAAATATCGCACTGATGTTAAATCTAGGATTAGTGTTTACAAAAATATATAAATTATATCATCATATCACTCTTTTGAAATATATACACAACTAAATTAGCTATGCAATATTTTAAAATAAAGTTTACACCCATTATATATATAGCCATTGAATTAATAATGGTTGATATTTTTCACTTAAACCAGTGAACCTATTATTTTTAAATAACACACTGTTTGAAAAAAGTTCACACCTGTATATTCTGTACACATTAAATTAAAAAACTTAATATCTATATGTCGACGGGGGATACCCGTAGACCGGATATAGAGGGTATTGGGGTACGCTGGTACAAGGATCTACGTAATACGACATCGAGCAATCAAAAGACAAGAATTATACTGGTTCAGGCCCCTTGATAGGTAATAGCCCTAATCCAGTTGATATGGGATTATATGGTGGAAAACACAGGGCGGCGGCGTGGGGCGCGCGCGGAGCCTGACCGACGACGACCTGGAGGAGCTCAAGGGGTGCGTGGATCTCGGGTTCGGGTTCAGCTACGACGAGATCCCCGAGCTCTGCGGCACGCTCCCGGCTCTCGAGCTCTGCTACTCCATGAGCCAGCGCTTCCTCGACGACCACCCCCAGTCGCACCACTCGCCGCCGCCTCCGCCGCCGCCGATGCCCTCGCCGTCGATTCCCAACTGGAAGATCTCCAGTCCCGGTAAGCAAAGCAAACGCAGCAGAGATGCCCAACTTGTTCAAGAAACCTCCCAATCCATATCCAATCAAAATCGCACAAGAGAGGAGAAAAGACAAAACAATTTGATCACGAAACGAAACTGCTTCCGATTGCAAGAACAACTCATCTTCTCGACCAATTCTTCTTATGGATTGATTTTGTTGCAGGAGACAGCCCGGACGAGGTGAAGGCCCGGCTCAAGTACTGGGCGCAGGCCGTCGCGTGCACCGTCAGGCTCTGCAGCTGAACACCACCACACCACCATGATCATTCCACCAACACATTTACAGCCAAGCCCAAGAACATGAGCATCACAAACCATGTCTGATCGATTCCTCCAATCGGCTGCGCGGATGATCAATCGATGGATGGATGGATGGATGGGGAATGCAGTGAAGATGACATTGATGATCATTGTGGTTGGATCTTGCTTGGGAGGAGAAGGTGACCAGATCAGCTAGTAGCTGTATGTGTGAGCGACGAGCGTACATGCAGTTGAGAGAGTGTGGTTCAGATTAGTTGGGAATAATTGTGTCTGGTTGCTGGTTCTCTCTCTCTCTTCTGTGCCAGGCTGCCAGAATCAAGCTACAGCTTGTCATCTCCAGCAACTAAATGTAATCAAAATAATGTAATCCTAGTTGCCAATTGGGAGAACAAAGTAAATATGGATGGATGAATAAATAAATGTGTTCATCAGCTTGCTCTCTTTTGTTTTGCTAATCATTGGCACAGTTGACAGTTTGTTGCTGCATTTCTCTACTGTTTCCTGCAAGTCTTTGTGCAGAGATTTGGAACCAACTTGCTCTTTGACTACGTACACTGCTTCAGTGAAGTTTACAGCAATTTTGTTTAGCCTTTGGAAGGGTTGTTTATCTGGAAGATTCTCAACTAGACGTACGGATCCTGGAATTTCCAGATCAAAGACTGCGTTTTTATTGAAAGATGATATTTTTATTCGGTTATATCTGAATCGTCAGGATAACTACACAATTAATTAATTAATTAATTACATCACAAGCAGATGAGATTGCATCTTGTTGTGTGCCATCAGTTAATCTGATCCACTCACAAATTAAACACTACTATCAGTTACTGAGATAATTATCAGTTTCCATTATTTGCTCCAAGTGAAAAAAGGAAAAGGAAAGGGCATCTCTTCATCTACTCTTTTTCACCTGATCTCTGTGTCAGTTAGCTTGCGATTTGGGAGGCGAAAACTCATAAATTAATACTAGGAGAAGATGGCAGTTTCATCGACTGAATCAGTTCGTCGTTTGCAGTTTTCTACTACTACAGAGGCATTCACATGAACACTGTGAAGCGTAGGTGCGAGCAGCAGCAGCACTGTTCATCACATGATTTCGCGTGTCTGGTCTGATCATGTGGCACGGGATCATGTCTTGTTTTCAGGCGTAATTAATGCTCGCGTGTTTCCTTCCCTTCCCTCCTAATCATTGTCCTAACAGCGGTTGATAGCTCTGCTGCTTAGCTATATACTTGCACACTGATTTTCTGTTCTGCTCTCTTCTGCCGATATGGTCCATCTGCGTCCTAAGTACACTACTTAATTAGAATGATCTCTTGTCATTTAGGAAGCCAATGACATTTACTGTTTGTTTTGGTTACTACTACAGTGGAGGTGAATGGACACCTGCCTATTCTACTACTTGGAGATTAGTATCAGAGTAGGAATAGTGTGTTCTTGCTCAGTGCTGGCCAGTGGCAAGCACATGACTGTCAGGATCATCAGCCCCGAGATTGGCATTAACTAAAACAGACACACTAATTAATCTCCAAATCATGACAGGTGTACTCTGCAACTTTTGGAGAGTTGTGTGAGAACATAAGATAGCAGCACAAGGAGCTGAAGCTGGCATCAATCTCCTCTGCACCTGGGCTGCCAGTATGTCTGAAACTCTGAATCTTGTTCCTCCTTGTTCTTGCCAGCTGGGCATGAGTAACTACTTAATCAACACCTGAAAAGCTTAGTGCCCCTAGTAATCAGGATTTGGCTTGTAATTGCACCATTTAATGAATGCCCTGGGCTGGTCCAGGGACAAAAAGGAAACACACCACCTTGGGGAGCTGGCTGGTCCTGGTTGCACACACACACTGATAGTCACAGAGGCAGGTAAAGTGGGCCCCATCTGGCAGTGGCCCCCCGGGAGTATATCGGTGTCGTTGGCAGTTTGTGCACTGCAAGCAACGACCACATCTACGAACGTACACGTGTCGGCCCCATGGGCCGTTAACTCCCAAGCCGCTAGCTTTTGGGATAGTGCACACGTCTTGTGTTGCCACGTTCAATTCAATCGATGGTGCGCGTGTGCGACGCGACAAGCAAGCAAAGCAAAGTTCGATCCATATCAGTCTCATCGCTATGGTAGCCGCCATCCAATCCAATCCAATCCAATCCGAGACTCAGCTATACGTACAGCACAGTACTATGTACGTACAAGATGTACTCAAAAGTAGTCTACAAAATAAATCAATTTAACATAGGATAAAATATTTCCTAATTAATATAATTAATTTGGACATATATTTCCTCCGTAAAAAAAAAAACCAATCTTAAATATAAACCTGAATATTAGGATGAAGAAGTACAAAGGAATATCCTTTTCTATTCTAAATTTACTTATTTTGGAATGGAGGAAGCAGCTACTGAGCTACCTATCCAGAGATATACACACAAAGTACAGTATATGTGGGTGTACGTGCGTACATAGTATACGTAGAACGAACGTAGACTGAATCAATTATATGTACTCTACACACATAGTAGATGACGATGAAAGCTAGCTAGCTAGGAGGAGATGAATATGATAATTGTTCTTTTTCTAAAAGAAAAAAAAAATATCGTGAGTCAGTTCAAAACCAGTTAGTAGTGGTCTTATAAGAGAACAGAGTATGCTTTTATAATTATGAGATACGTGCATTTATACGGATGATTGTATGCAGATTTATGTATATAAATATATGCGCATTTAGCATGTTCGCTAGATTCAAATTAAATGGGAGTATATACTGTGAATCGCGCACTGGTGGAGAATTGCCTTTTAGTCTCGATTTGTAACTCCCATGTGGGACTACCAATCCAGTACTAAAGATCGTTATCTTTAGTTCCGGGTGAAATAACCGAGAGTAAAGATCTCTCTTTAGTCCCGGGACTAAAGAGACGATAGGGGAGTCCATTTTCTTTTTATTTTTCTCCCAAATCGTGTTGTATGTACCCAAATCAAACACCAAATCCCCAAATCCCTAAATCTGAGTACCATGCATATACCCAAATCCCCAAATCAATGTAACATTCCAAATCATTCCCATCACAAATACAAATCCTAAATCTTACAAAACATCACAAATCTTAAACAAATTACACACAAATAGGAGGAATCTGATGTGCCACAGCTGCCTGCTCTCCAGATGCAGCCAGCCATGGTGCCCTCCTGATGAATGTTGATGATGATGGGGTCCTAACTACACCCTCCGTGTCAAAATAAGTTCATTCGTGGATTTCTATGTCCAATGTTTAGCCGTTTGTCTTATTTAAAAGATTTATAAATTCTTTTTTTAAAAAAAGTCACGTATAAAGTACTATTCATATTTTATCATCTAATAATAATAAAAATACTAATCATAATTTTTTTAAAAAATAAAACGGACGGTTAAACGTTAGACACAAACCTACAAATGAACTTATTTTGGGACGGAGGGTGTAACTAACATGATTCAATTTGCATTACATTAGGTGCAGGGCTTGTCCTTTGCAATGTCCCTGATGACTGTTTCGCAGTTGCAGTAGTGGACACGCAACATGGAGGAGAGTTCTGTTGCAGTAGTATGTGCTTGCATTTGCAATAGAGAGGCGATGTTTGACAGAATTCGGCCAAATTCGCATCTTATTTGTTTCCTGACATGTGGTTCGACTTGAGGTTTTGTAGCTTTAAAAAAGAAAAGACTTGAAATTTCGTGGGATGTTAATTAGACAAACTCATGCTTGTATTGTTACTGTTCTTTTTTAAGATGGGATTAGGAGCGCCTAAATTAGATGATTCTAAATGTACCGGTCATATTCTCTGTAAGTTAGTTCATCTTGGTTACGTATGTGTGGTGAAGAATCTTTGCAGGTTATATGTTCCAGGATTGGTGTTTAGATTTTTTTTATCAATGATGCCCAATTCTGAATTGTGATCCCTGAGAAATGACTAGAAACCAAAATAATGGAGAGCCCTCCAACATTTAGACACGGGAAATGTACCAATTTGGGCCTTTAAGTATTAGTTTTTTCTGCACAATGCATATTCAGCCCAATAAACTACAGAATTACCATATGGGCCTGAAAAGGGATAACAAGCAAAGGCATGTTTTGTTGGTGAGGTTTCCTGTATGATTTTGCTATGTATCCGGAGACAGATTTTTTTTCATAAACGTGTCAAATTTTCACCCGTTAGATTTTGCCTGGAGATATGTGTTCTTCCTTGCGTTTGTTGTTGTCGAGACACGTGCGGCTGGCTTGCTTGTCCGTTGTTTGTGCTTGTGCACACTTGTGCTCCAGTAGCAGCACCAGCGTAGGAGTAGTACTGCTAGAAGTTTTTCATGCTGGTTTTAGGGCTGTTTTTCTTTTATACACTTTCCTAACTTTTACCCCTTTTTTTTTTTTTTGACAAATTGACCCTTTTCAAAAACTTATTTCGAAACTAACACCTGACAAAAACTTCAACCAAAAATAGGCCGTCGGCTCAGCGCCAAGCGCATTGGCGCTGAGGTTGGCCATGTCAGGTTGGCGCTGATATCATGCCACCGTGGCGGCCGGGCCGATCCCCCAGCTGACGTGGCAGCTATCTCAGCGCCAGCCGCATCGGCGCTAACATGGCCAACCTCAGCGCCAACCGCTTCGGCGCTAACATGGCCAACTTCAGCGCCAACGGGCCTGGCGCTGAGGTTTGGTACTTAGAGCCCGGCCGAGGCCGGCCCTGGCCAGCTTCTCCTCTTTTCTCCCCCACCGCGCGCGCTAGGGTTCGTCGCCCTCTCTTCCTCCGCCCGCCCTCGCCGCTTCACCTCTTCAGTCTTGAGCGACGTGGTGGTGTAGATGGGTTGATCTTCAGCATGCATGGATCTCGCGTAGCTTGGACAGCAGAGACGTCACAACAGTGGTGTCGGGGATGGTATCAAAGGAAAGAGGAGTTGGTTAAGTCAGTTAGTGTAGACGAGGCTACGTTGGCGCCGCGATGAAGCACGCGGCTCTTGATCTCGATCTGCTATATATGTGTGTTGATGCGAGGAATGCTCGATGGCTGCGTGTGTGTGATGAGAAGAGTAATGCGTGTGAAGAGAGAAAATGGAATGGTTGTCTATCCCCCTCGGCAGCAGCAGATGGTCGCTTTATATAGGCCCAGAGGAAGACGGGAAAGTACTTTCTACACCTAGGTGGTATGCATGTAATTTAAATAGCTATATAAAAGTTTTATAAAATTTGCGAAAGGGCCTGTAGCCTAGTGGTTACAAGAGCCTCAGTAGCACCTGAGGCCCTGGGTTCGACTCCCCATGGGAGCGAATTTTCCAGGATTTAACGGCGTTGTGCTTTCAGTGGTAGGCGACGTACCCGTCGACAGCGAGGCGCATGTGGTGACTTCGTCAATCTCTCCAGAATTTGCCAGCCCAGTCTTCGAAGATGCTCATAGGGGTAGGGTTTGCGTGCGTGTGTTCATAGGGGTGAGTGCGCGTGCGTTGTGAGTGTCTGCGTTGTACTGTGTAATTCTCAAAAAAAAAAAAGTTTTATAAAATTTATTAAGATAGACTATGATAATATAAAACACTATACAAACATGCAAGTCTAAATTCGATTGACATATGAAGAAACAAAAATAACAAATTTTATCTGCATTGTACGGGTACTATTCACTGTCCGATTTTGTTATTTTTGTTTCTCTAGTTGTAGATCAAATTTAGTACTGCATGTTTATGTGTAGACTTATATCAATACATTTGATGTTACTAATTTTTTTTAATTTTTTCTATAACTATTTGAGTCACATATAATCGATAGGCACCATGGCACCTAGGTTAGGTGTAGTTCAAAAAATCCTTGTCTCCTTGTCCGAGAGGAAGACCTAACGAGCGGCGCGTATATATCCTCCGGCGCCGCCATGGCAGAGCGCGCGGCTGCTGCGGAGGAGCAGCTCTATCGTTTCCGTCTCCGGCGGCTTTGCCATACAGCTGCGTCGTCCTTCCATGCATCACAAATTTCTTGCTGCCGATGAGGAGACGTCACACGTATACGCTCCCGGTATAGACGTCGTGCAAGGAGGCGACCGGCGCAACTGCAGGTCATCGGCCCATATGCAGCCCACAAGTATATATATATTTGTTCACACACGAATCTTTAGCTCTTATTGGTTTTGCCCTCTCCAGCATATATACGCACATATCACCAAGCATGTATACATATATGCTAGTACGTGAATATGCTTGCATGGCCCATGCATGCGTATATATATTAGGCACACGTGCATATGAGCCATAGACTCCCTCCGTTTCAAAATGTTTGACACCGTTGACTTTTCAGTACGTCTTTGACCATTCGTTTTATTCAAAAAAAAATTAATTATTTATTTATTTTTTTCATATCATTTGATTCATTATTAAATATACTTTCACGTACACATAAAGTTTTACATATTTCACAATTTTTTTTTAATAAGACGAACGGTCAAACATGTGCTAAAAAGTCAACGGTGTCAAACATTTTGAAATGGAGGGAGTATATGGTTAGCCCGCTGAACACATGCACATCTTTGCATGGCCCATGCATGATGCATCACATTCGAATTGGCTAGCTAGCTTGCTCCATACATATATATATATATGCCATATACGTATGCATGTAAGGATCATATATATATGATCCATGCATGGCTTGCTTATTTCAGCTAATGCCAATACTCCTGTCTGTACATATGAAAGCAAAAATCTCATTAAACAAGTGCCCCCCACCGAGTATATTTCGATTGAAATCGACTTGGTGTCATTTTGATGTCATCTGGTGTATGCCTGGCGCGTCCGTGCGTCGTCGCTGCCGCAAAAATCACCGGAAATCTCGGAGATTCGAGATGAAATTATCTCTAACCACCAACTAAAACCAATTGTAGTCGATCTGGTTGTTGCCGTTGGGGTGTTTATCTTTAACTTGTATAGGCCCACTCGTATGGAGATTGGATTAGCAACCCCGTCATCAAGTCCTATAAATTGCATCGCCTCGGGCGGCCGGCAACAACGCAACACAGCCTGCCTACGGCCGTCGACACCATCCGTCGTCAACCACAGATTGTTCACTCTTGCATCTTGCGTGTATGTATATTTGTGTGTTCTTGCTGTTGATGCTAGGATGTTTAGCCGATTGTATCCTCTCTTACTTGATCGACTGATCATGTGTTTTCATCTCATGGTTCCAACTTTTCTCACTTTCGGTGATGGCGAGGGACAATCAAGGGGCATGGGGAAGGAGTCGACGCCCTGCGCAGAGCAAGCGTGTGAATGAAGATCGGCGCGTGGCGGCGGATAGGCGTCATCGGGACCTGAACAACAAGCCCCAAGGTGGAGGCAGAGCTGACACCGGTGACCAGCCACGGTCGAAAGACGAAGCCCCTCCCTCCTCACGGAATCACTTCAGGATTTCTCTTCGCAAGGATCGCCAAGGGGGTTTGAAACGTCATGCTTCACCTGCCGAGTATCACCGTGACGACCTTCCTATGCAAGACAAGCGCCACCGGGCAGATGAATCCCCGCACCGGCCCACGGGTGAAGAATCGCGGCTCGGATCAGGAGGGAGTTCTAGGCTCGGCTCCGGGCAAGCAGCTCACAAACGTAAAGGTGAGGGTCGCCCGGTCATCTACTCCAGAGCTTCATATCCTCTCCCCATGTGGTAGAAGTTGACGACGCTCCCTAAATGGTAGAAGTTGACGAAGATGCAGATTTTGCTCCCGAAACCAAAGAGGTACGTCTTCTTATCTGATCTTTTCTTTCTCTTCGTATTTAGTGCATTAATTTTCTATTTTGTTTTGATATCAGGCATATTGGCATCTTTTGACCGTCCAGCATCATCAAGAGAAGCCGAGGCGTTGCACCCATGCATGGCAAGCCCTAGGTCAACAGGGACCTAATCCAGTGGTATATCCGTAATGGACAAATTATCAAGCCACTTCATCAAAACGAATAGAAAATTAATGCACTAAATACGAAGAGAAAGAAAAGATCAGATAAGAAGACGTACCTGTTTGGTTTCGGGAGCAAAATCTGCATCTTCGTCAACTTCTACCACTTAGGGAGCGTCGTCAACTTCTACCACATGGGGAGAGGATATGAAGCTCTGGAGTAGATGACCGGGCGACCCTCACCTTTACGTTTGTGAGCTGCTTGCCCGGAGCCGAGCCTAGAACTCCCTCCTGATCCGAGTCGCGATTCTTCACCCGTGGGCCGGTGCGGGGATTCATCTGCCCGATGGCGCTTGTCTTGCATAGGAAGGTCGTCACGGTGAGACTCGGCAGGTGAAGCATGACGGTTCAAACCCCCTTGGCGATCCTTGCGAAGAGAAATCCTGAAGCGATTCCGTGAGGAGGGAGGGGCTTCGTCTTCCGACCGTGGATAGTCACCGGTGTCAGCTCTGCCTCCCCATTGGGGCTTGTTGTTTAGGTCCCGATGACGCCTATCTGCCGCTGCCCGCCGATCTTCATCTGCACGCCTGCTCTGCGCAAGGCGTCGACTCCTTCCCCAGGCCGCATGATTGTCCCTCGCCGTCACCGAAAGTGAGAAAAGCTGGAACCACAAGATGAAAACACATGATCAGTCGATCAAGTAAGAGAGGATACAATCGGCATGTGTTTGTTCGGCCAAGCTACGGCTGAACATCCTAGCATCAACAGCAAGAACGCACAAATATACATACCCGCAAGATGCAAGAGTGAACAATCTGTGGTTGACAACAGATGGTGTCGACGGCCGTAGGCAGGCTGTGTTGCGTTGCCGGCCGCAAGTAGATCCATCATTTGAAGGAGATGCTAAGCCATGTTGTCTGGCTGTTGTCTTCATCGACTTCTTCATCAACATCTTCGTTATAATTCCCTGTTGTACCCGTGACTTGACGAGCTAGGAGGTGCCTCAGCCATGGATGTTCGGCTGTTGTCTACACCAATTGTCTTTGTCATTTTGATCTCATCTAGTCAGGAAGTGCCCAACCATGGATATTCGGCTGTTGTGTATACTAACTGACTTTATCAACTCCTCTTTCCTTTGATACCATCCCCGACGCCACTGCTGTGATGTCTCTGCTGTCCAAGCTACATGAGATCCTTGCATGCTGAAGATCAACCCATCTACACCACCACGTCGCTCAAGACTGATGAGGCGAAGCGGCGAGGGCGGGCAGAGCCTATATGAAGGCTATGTCACCAACGCTGTAGCACCCGTATTTTATTTGCTTTTATTTAAAATCTTGTCATTTAAAAATTTGGAGTTAATTTGGTTCTTAATTGTTTTTGTGCCAAATAGATCTCAAATCCTCTCTTAGAATTGCCTTTAAGATCCCATGAAACCCTAGGTTAAATTCAAATTCAAATCCCTCCCAAAATTCTCCCCAAAATTCAAACTCTACAAATCTCCGGAAAATTGTGAAAGCTCACTGTTCGAATTGGGCCTCCTTCTCTCTTCTCTCTCCCAGGCCCAACTCGCCGGGCCTGTCCATGATAGCAACTTATGCAAGGACTACTACCCAGTGATGTAATAAAGCAGTTTACTTTGATTCCACATTTATTCTGTGTGTACCAGCTAGTGTATCCTGGGACTGGTACTATATCACAGGTAATGCATAACACCCCGGTGTGATTTAGCTGTGTTAATGGCTAATGAATGTCGGGGCGTTACAAACGCCGGCGCACGGACTGATGAGGCCGCGGATGCGTTGCCGATGCCCACATATATATTTCATCTTCATCAACATTCATCATGCATGGAGAACGTGAAGCGAAGACGAAGAGATGACCATATGCAGCTTAATTGGAGGTTCTCCTACAGGGTTAGACCTGCAGAGGTAATTAACTGGGAGTCTTTCGAGACCCCAGGAACCAGAGGACCACATCTCCAAGTCAGATCTGTCCAATGACAGGCTATGGAGAGCACATACATATATGCATATATATTACATTTGGAATTTGTATTTTTGATCCTTGAGATTAATAAAGTACACATGCTCCCTATGTTCTTTGTTTGTTTTGTGTATTTAGTTACACTGACACGCCCTCGCATATCGTTATCGTTTTGTTAATTTTTCATCCTAAACGAATTTATTTTTAAGTTTTTTCTAATATTTAATTAATTCTGCGTTAATGAAGTAAGAGGTAATGATTCCCAACTAGTAGTTGAAATGAACACAACCTTAAACTTGCTGCTTGATGCAGCTTTCTCATGGCCCAAAAGTACAGAGAGGTTGAGGAAAAATTACGGTGTAGCAGAACATTTTCAGTATAATTTTTATAAGACTATAAAAAATGCATGTGCGTTGCAACGGATGAAGGCTATTTTAATTTTGTTATTGTTATAAGGTTTAGTTGAAGTGAAATTGCCTGTGGTAATTCGCTTGGATATATATTTTCTTAGAAAATCATGAGCTATAGTTAGGAGTCTGATCGTCTTAAGTTAGTATGCGAGTTTTTTAAAGAGATTTCTGTAAGACTCCTTTGTATTTCTAAAAGTGAATAGACTTAAAAATCGACTTAAATATGAATATATCTTTCTAATAGCGAACAAAGTTAAAAACCGACTCATATACTCATTACGTACCAAAATACTGGCAAAAACATCTTCAATTTTTATAATATTTTTATAAGATTTGCACTTGGGATTTGTACAGTTGTATCACGTACACGGTACACGTCACTCCACTGAGCTATGGCTGCTTTTATTCATATTAGACTCACACACTAGTAACATGTTAATCACATTGTAATTATATGCTTATATTATAATTATAATTTAATTACATTCAGGTAATTAGCTAGGTAGTCCTAGCTATAGCCAAAATATTATAACTTACAATGTAACTATGGTGTAATTATAATATAACTACAAATGTAATAAAAATAATCCAACTCTTTGATAAAAAAAATAATCCAACTGTAGGCCCATTATAACTTTTTAAAGCCTGTATGAGCATTATTAATTGGTTGGGTCCAGTTAGATTGAGGCCCATTAAGGCCATGTTTGTTTCAGCCTAAGATTATTGTAATCTAGATTATTAAATCAAATTACTCCAAACTGGATTATAATAAGCTAACATAAAATAAGCTGCGAGTTGTTTATTTATCTGGATTATTGAAGATATATGAGGGCTGTGGGTCTTTAGCCACACAATAATTTGGAAAAAGCTCCTGCAGAGGAGATTATTAGATTATAGTAATCTGGCTTACAGATTATAATAATCTATTATAATAATCTACTTGTTTGTTTCAGCTTACTCATAATAATCCAGATTATAATAATCCTAAGCTGAATCAATCAGGGCTTAAGTTGTTACTATAGCTGTGATTGATGTTCTTTAGATCCTAATCTAAGGGTTTAAAAATCTGTGTGATATTGGCTCTAAAATTTGTCGAATGATATCTAAGTTAGTCTCTCCGGGGTATTGTTTTGGCTCATTACCTTAATTATTTTATGGATGGCTAATTGTTGTAGAATAGTTTCTGTTTTTTCCAAACATATTTTTGGTTCTGCAGAGGTATCGAGAGCATGTTTGATTTGTTTCCTAAAGGCTAGCGGGCGCGAACGCTCGCCCGCGACCGATCTCGCGAACGGGAACGTGGGACGGAAAAGCAGCGAAAATCACTTTTATTTTTCAGTTTTTCTCACACGCGTTATTGTTTTTATTTTTTATGTCTCCGTTGTTGGAAATTTGGTCATGATTCGGTATATTTTAATCCAAAATATTAAGACAATAAACATGACATTCACAATGAGAAGCGATCTGGTGATGAGGTTAAACATAAACATGAGCATGCTTAAGGTAAAATAAGCATAGACATCGTTGATATTCACATAGGATTGAAATCCTATAGATAACATTGTGAACATGTAAATAACAAGAAGAAAATCAAATAAAGTTACAATCTTATACACAGAGACGGTGCGGAAGATGTTGAGCATTCGTATTGCCTCCGTTGATGTTGTCTCCTTCGTTCTCTCCAGTAGAAGCCATGGTGAAGCAGAAGCAGAGGAAGATGCAACGTTGTCATCGAAGAACCGGAGCAGTCACGCTTGAAGCGCTACCCAAAAACTTGATCGCCCGCCTACCCATGCAAGTTCTCAAGCGGATGGAGTTCCGGAGGCACCTGCTTGTCCCGTACACCTGTGCGCGTAAGAGTCGGGAAGAACTTCTCCGCTTCCTTCTGGTCGCTGCGGAGTATATATATATGCGAGCGCGAGAGTAACGTTCGGAGTCATCAACCGCGGTGTTTAATTCATAACCGACTCGCTCGTTAATACGGAATCAATTCACGGCGTTTAATTCCGTAACCGACGGAATCAATTCATGTTAATACGGAATCAATTCACGACGTTTACGCGCTCATTAATACGAACGTTTAATTCCGTAATCGACGCGCTCATTAATATGAAATCAATTCTCCTTGGTTTATTACCACCCGTTACAAAACGAGAGAGAGAGCAGATGCCTGCCTCGCCCCGCCTGGCTGTCCGCGCACCATCTCAACCGGTCAACAGAGACTCTCCACTAGCTTCGTATTTAAGTTGAGACCTCTTCACTTAGATTTCCAAGGTGGTATTATTACCCATAGCACTTAATATGGGCCAATGGAATTTATTAGGATTTGATTGGGCCTGGTCCATTAATCTAACATGCATCCGTTTCCTATTTTTACGTGATTTCTATCTTTAATCTTTCCTTTTCGTGTGATTCTCCCGAGATTTTATATCTTTCGTTTGTCTTTTTAAATGAAAACTTTTATATGAAATATTTCTATTTTTCTGTAAACTTTCTTTGTATAATGATGGTATAAAGACTTTATATATGTAAAGTTTATACGTAGATACTTTACGTGTATAAAGTTTATATGTAATGACTTTATGTGTATAAAGTCTATGTATAGGGAGTTTAAAGTTTGTATAGCAACTATATCTGCAATTAGAAAATTTATTTAAGTATAAATTTCAATAACACTAGAAAATCAGTCTAAAGCCGCATACTTTCGTTAAAGAAAATAGACTCTAGTCGTAACAAACTACTTTTTCTAAGGATATTCTAACTGAAGCGACGAAACACCAGTGCTTGATAAGAGCAAATTATGGTTAATCACGTCATTAGAACGGAAAAAGAGCACTTTATAGTTACGCGAACGAAAAGACAAGGCTATCGACGGTTCGCGGGACGCGAACGTCCGCGGACTAGACCCACCCTATTGAAAAATAGACTATGCTAAAAAAAACAGCTCCAAAATCAATCTGTAAAATTAAGTTTTCGAATTTAAATTTTAGTTGCAGCCGATAAGCTAATAAGCAATGATTAGAGGCTCCATGTCCAACGTCACTTCGTGCAAGATCATCACCATTAAATTATTTTGTTTGTAGAGAAATATGAACCAATAATAAGATGCTTTCAGGTTATATGTTAGTTGTCAAAAGAGTTCCACTATTTAGTCTTGATCTAGAATGGTATCTAATCATCACCAACCTAAATCAAGCTATTAGAGATGACATGACAAAAGATGATGCATCTAATTTTTCCTTCACATGATTAATTAGTATCTGAATGAATCCATGACTGACTGATCAATCAATTAATGGCCAAACAAACACTGCTCTAAAAAGAAAAATGAATTATTTTTTTTAATGACCAAACATCAAGCACTACAACAATAGCAAAAAATGCAGGCATCTGGTGTATATGGTCCATAGTTATTTCGTTGTCAAATTAGATGGGAGGGCCCAGCAACTGACAAACGTATGCATCACAACGTGTGGCATGCAGAGGATGAATGTGTTCTTTGGGTGGAATCATGAGTGGGCTACCATTCGGATGGCACAGCACAGAGCATCTTCGTGTGTCTTCTCCAACTGAGAATAATCGATCGCTATGGATAACGCCTTGATCTTGTTTGCTTTTTATTACTATAAAGTAAGTCAAAATGCCTTGCCCTGGCAAAAGTAGTTTTGTCACAACAAAGTCAAATCATCTTTGGTGAAGGCCAATCTCACGAGGATCCTTCTATATATGTACTGTCATAATTTCCATTTTTTTAATTTATAAAAAAAATAATTATTGAGACTATAAATCAAGATCTATACATATAAGTTGCTCGATCTAGACACTTACCGTACCTGCGCTGATCCATGCGAGGGCTTCCACATCTTGATATGGGATTGTGTTTGTACCGGTTTTGAAAAGTGTTCAATGAGAATTATAAATATGCATATCAAAGAATGACGCTGATGTGAACGCGTGTAGGCACCAAAAATTTCATTTTTCTACTTACTATAGAAAATTGAATCGTTGCATCAAGATGTATATTCTTCTCCCCAGAATTCGGTAGAGCGCCACCACAGTTGCTATGTTGTAAAAACATAGGTTTAGCCCGAGTTGCTATATATCATGCAAATTTGATCAATATACATAGCCAAAAGTGAATATTATTCCTTTTTATATTTACATTTAGTACCGGGCCAGGTTTTCAAATTCTTAATTACGGTCCTAAGATGTAACAAAAAACTATAGCAATTCTATTCCTTCTAATTAAATCTCTTCCTAGGCAATGAGGATATGATAACCATGCATGAACATTGTGTGGTGGCATCCCTTGCAGTGGTGGATTTAACATGGGGGCGGGCGGTCTTTGTTAGAGATATTGTATTTGTATCCGGTCCGGTTTCCCTCAATCCTATCCCGATTCTGTTTCTATAAGTCGGATATAGAGATAAGGGAAACCGAACCGGATACAAATACAATATCTCTAACAAACCAAACCGGATACAAATACAATATCTCTAACACCCCCCCGCAGTTTGAACGTGGGCGGAGCGAACGTTCAAACTGGAGCGGAACTCACAAAACACCAAGCTTGGCAAACCCTTGGTGAAGATGGCACGCGGACTGTACCAAGGGCAACCTTGTCACGTACAAAGTGGAGATCAATCTCGATGTGCTTGGTTCGCTGATGTTGTATGGGATTGGTGGAGAGGTACACCGCACTAACATTGTCACAATAAACCAAGGTGGCCCGTGTCGGAGGAGTGTGTAACTCGTGGAGGAGCTGTCGCAACCAGCATGTCTCGGCAACAGCGTTAGCAACAGCGCGATATTCAAATATTCAGCTTCAGCACTGGAGCGTGAAACTGTATTCTGTCGCTTGGAAGACCAGGAGACGAGATTATCTCCTAGAAAAACAGCATATCCCGATTCTGTTTCTATAAGTCGGGTATAGAGATAAGGGAAACCGAACCGGATACAAATACAATATCTCTAACAGTCTTGAGACCCACTACTGCCAATGGGACCATGAAAACCTCCTTAAGCCCCCACTAAAAATTATGAAAAATTATTTTTATAGATCCATGAGATGAGGGCTGGAGACTCTCCTAGTTTGTTTAGCCTCAACTTATTATTTTTTTTCTTGTTCTGCCCCTACTCCCTTGGTTGCCCTGAAACTAGGATATATAGCATCAAGTCCCACAGGTGTGTATAACTTCTGGTTCATACTGATAGACTAAGCATTAATTGGCTAAGGTTGTGTTCAGTAATGTAGGATGGGAACTAATCCTCTCGTTTTTCACGCGCACGCTTTTAAAATTGCTAAACGGTGCGTTCTTTGCAAACATTTTCTATATGAAAGTTGCTTTATAAAATCATATTGATCCATTTTTCAAAAAAAAAGCTAATACTTAATTAATCACGTACTAATAGACCGCTCTGTTTTGCGTGCACGAGGGATTAGTTCTCATCCTGCACTACTGAACACAGCCTAAGTGAGTCTTATAAGTCTATCTATCCAATGCCTATTCTCGGTTGTTTTATATGTAACAGTACATGATGTATATCATCTATTGAGTTTTATGCAAGAGTATGCATTTCGCATGTGAGCTTATATATTGTGCTAATTAAAAGCACAAAGGTATTGACCATATTTTTTTTAAAGAATTTGTTATGCATGTGAGGATCTCCCCAGCCTATGGCCATGCATATTCAAGGTGGTCATAATATTATCTTTTTACTATTGTATTTGAAAAGTTCTGAAGTCAGTCTTCATGCATCTTGGATAAGGACTCATGCACCTTACTAAGTAGATTACCCAAAACACAAACTTGTAACAATATCTTCGTCCTTCACCAAAAACCAACAGTGGGCCGCAATACAAAGTAAGATTCCTTTTGGTGATAGATATGCAACAGCACCACTAGCTGCCCATTCAAGTAGTGTCTAAGTGCGCCAAAAGCGTTTATCACACTCTGCGGTGGCTCGCCACAAAAATATGATAAAAAAGTATATTATTTCTCCACATGATTATAATTGATCATATCTATAATTATTGCACATGTGTTTACATAGGTTATAGAAACTCCTGGTTGGCCACAATTACAACTGTAATTGCTTGTGCATGTACTCTTTTTCATGTATTTGTGTGGGTCACAGAAACTCCTGGTCGACCAAATGTCACTTTAATATCCCCAAATTTTGGTCGTGTGTCCCCTCCAACATGAATCGTTTTCATAATCATATTTTTTTTATCATTTAACAAATATATACCTGATAATATTTGTATCCAATAATTGGTTTTCTCTGCGAGTAAAATCTCTATAGAATATAATGAAAGGCTGATAGCAAGGAGTAGTACACCCCACTAACTTGTCATATTTTTCTTACCACACATTTTTTTTGGCTAAAGATCAAAACAAAGTGGGGATTCTTCTGCGCATGCGAGAGGGGGAAAACGTCACTGTTTATCCACAGTTTGGGTGTGATACATCTGCATCGATCACCTAGGTATTACACTATCACTTGAAATGGACGCATAAAATAAACTTTAGCATTCTGTAACCTAGGATCTGCCACGTTATCTCTTATTTTTTTATCTCCTAAATCCTTAGGTTGTTTTGGAATGTGTCACGACAATCCCAATTGTAAAGTATAAATGAGTTTAGTACTATCAATGGGACGAACATGAGAGTCCTACTGAAGCACCCTCTAAAATTATTTGGCATACATCTATAAGAAATATAGATTTAAGTTTTATCCACTTTATTCAGCCCTACCTACTATTTCTTTTTGGTTTCGTCACTGATGTTAAATTATGTCTTTTGTTACCTACAGTCAAAGGGGTGTTGCAGTTCTGATGGAAGGGGTAATGCGGATAGCTCCCCTGTTAATTGAGTAGAAACCAACAACCCAACTATGGCCCTGTTTAGTTTCCATGTAAAAACTTTTCAACGCGCATATTCAACGCGCATAGATGTTAGAAATCATTTGCAGATATGTGTGATGGCAATGCATATTGGTCACAAAAAGCTTTTAAGACTGTTCACAAGTCTCACTAGAATCATATCATTCAGGTCACTCTCCTTAGAAAGCAAGTCTAATGCTTATATATGTGTATTCATCACACCGTAATCGAAGTGACGCAAAAGTAATCATAAGACAACAGACCCATTTAATAGTTGAGATAGGCTTATAATTAGTTATAAGTATTTTTCTTCATATAGCTACAGATGCAAGAAATTTCTAGATAATATATGGATATATCACCTTGTGGTCTTAGGGCCTCATCGTTTGGCCTTTTTCATAATAAGACAAAACGGCTTATTAGAGAACAAAAATAAATTTGTAGGTAAAACTTTTATATATGTGTTCTCGGTGACTTAAAAACCAATGCTGAAAAAGAAACTACGTTGAAAATATCTCAAAATCAATGTTAAAATTAAGTTTGAAAAATCAAATTTTGGCTTTTTATTTGGCAGAATAGGCCATCCGATGGGAGCCTTATCTTATCAAACAATTAGTTTTAAGACTGCCAGGCATTAGTTGGTATTTTATTTTTAATTACTCCATTCGTCCTAAAATAAGCGTAACTATGAGTTTCCGTGTCCAACTTTAATCGTCCGTCTTATTTGATTTTTTTTTCAAAATACTAAAAAACATAAGTCACACATAAAAGTACTATTCATGTTTTGTAATCTAATAACACTAAAAATACGAATCATAAAATCTTTTTAAATAAGACGGACAATCAAAATTTGACACAGAAACATATGGCTGCGCTTATTTTAGACAGAGGGAGTATTAGGTTGTAGAACAAGTGGTGTGGTGAGTCATGGTTATCATGATGCCTATGTATCTACTTATACACACATGTAGGGTGTACCATAAACAGGAATTTAATTAGGTCAGGAATCCATTTAAGGGTTGCCCTACATGGTGAATAAGTCACAAAATAAAGTAATTAATTAATTTTGTTTTGCCCATACCAATGCTCGATATTATCTTTAGTGGCCTATTACCTTCACTATATATGTCATATGTGAACGCAGGACCCACCTAAGGGTATTTAGGTGTAGGTGAATGGTCTATAAGTGTCTGGCATACCTACATCCTTATCCATATTCAAGGTGGTTCCGCTTTGAAATAGTGAATAAAATTCTCCAAAATCTTTCTTTAATGGTTTGGCTGATTCTTTTACCCGCTAGCTTTAATTTGACCTAGCTTGGATGCACGTACGCGCTTTAATTTGGTTATATAATATCTTGGTGCCAAAAATAATAGTAAAATAAGCACATTATACATGTTCTTATGTTTCTCATCAATACGACCTTAAAATATAAATCTACCATAGTATTATGCACATTCTCATAGGTTTTTGGCATTCACTTTGTAAATTAAAAACAGAAAGGGTAAACACTAACAT
Organism: Oryza longistaminata; assembly: GCA_009805545.1. Classification (NCBI taxonomy): domain Eukaryota; kingdom Viridiplantae; phylum Streptophyta; class Magnoliopsida; order Poales; family Poaceae; genus Oryza; species Oryza longistaminata. The sequence continues at coordinate 5,162,735 of CM020189.1, forward strand.
AACACTGATTATATTCTTAGGACACATATATATAACATAAGACACTAGGTTTTGCAAGTTTTTTCAATAAACTGTATGTTTGATGATCCAGTAGATTATTTGTTTTATTCAACATTCGTACGTGCACCACACACAATTAAATAAAATAATAGTACATGACATTTTTTATGTAAAAATTAGCCAACTTCTAGCTGTGTGTGGGCTCGCTGCAAGTTGGATGTCCAATCGCACACTCGTATAGTCGTATAGACGATCACATTGTAGTCATAACGGCTCACTTTACTACCTTTTTCATTGCCAAGAGGTAATTAAGAAGAGTTTATTGATGGTTAGTAGTATGCATGTAATGAGTGCAGTAGAGTGAGCATATACATAGAAATGGCATGCATGTATATGTTTTACTTCAATTTAATTATATAGTTGTTCTTTAATAAAATCTTGATTTGTTTTTTCTTCAAAACACTTTGCCTCAAAACCTTGGGTTTGTCAAGAACTAGGGTTTGTGTACAAGCCACATATTCCGATGGGAATGCATGTCAATGCCTGCCAATACATAGTTAGTACTGTAGAGGATCGATCCATGATTAAAAATGTATATTTAAAATTATGTAAATTTTATCTGCCAATTATCTAGTATGTCACCACAACCCCATATACCGCCTCTGGAGGTATTTAATATATGAAAAGCTACATTTTAATTAGTCAATGTTGTTTTACTTAAGTGTTTTAAATCTTTGATGTAAAACTGTATGAGTAATTAATTTTCAATGAGCTATAAGGTGAATTGAGCAGATTTTATCATAAATTTAAGTAAATCATTTAGTCAACTGTTTAATACAAACATATAGCTGGGAGGATTTGATCAAAGGCAAGGTGGATGGAAAATTTCTTCCACAAATAAGTTGATCACAGTGATTAGAGCTTTTCTTTTGCCCTTGCGAACTACCAAGAGAGGTACCCAAATGACGACTTCAGAATTTTGAAGGTACGACCAATGAAAAATTATTTTGGCATCTCATAATTAATACTACCTCCGTTCCATGTTGATCTAGATACATAGCCAAAAGTCACTTATATTTTGGAATGAAGATAGTAGTTTCTGAAAGAGACAAGGGTGGTAAAATGTAATATTTTCCTACATATGAATAACCTTCCGGTCTTAGTACAATATTGACTAAACTAAGAATCATGATGATATAACCGTTTATTTGCACAAACTACAGTATATTAATTGGGATCAAATGATATCCAGTATACCTCCACTCTTTGTTCAATGTTGATCGATAGATACTCCAAAGTAACCTTGCATGCCCGCCATTGACGACAGCTTACCTACCGAAGGAAATGTTTTTTCTCTTACTATTGAACTGAAAGAGACCAAATTACCGTTTCTCTTGGTTATGACTTGAGAAAATACCAGTTTTTCCTCTTACTATTGAACTGAAAGAGACCAAATTACCGTTTCTCTTGGTTATGACTTGAGAAAATACCAGTTTTTCCTCTTACTATTGAACTGAAAGAGACCAAATTACCGTTTCTCTTGGTTATGACTTGAGAAAATACCAGTTTTTCCTCTTACTATTGAACTGAAAGAGACCAAATTACCGTTTCTCTTGGTTATGACTTGAGAAAATACCAGTTTTTCCTCTTACTATTGAACTGAAAGAGACCAAATTACCGTTTCTCTTGGTTATGACTTGAGAAAATACCAGTTTTTCCTCTTACTATTGAACTGAAAGAGACCAAATTACCGTTTCTCTTGGTTATGACTTGAGAAAATACCAGTTTTTCCTCTTACTATTGAACTGAAAGAGACCAAATTACCGTTTCTCTTGGTTATGACTTGAGAAAATACCAGTGGATTGAGGTAAGACAAAATTGTGGCTAAATCAAATTCAATGACAAGACTAATACAATTGAATTTCTTATGGAGGGAAGTGGTAGTTTTAGGTCTTGATATTTTTTTATCTCCTAAATCCTTAGGTTGTTTTGGAATGTGTCACGACAATCCCAATTGTAAAGTATAAATGAGTTTAGTACTATCAATGGGACGAACATGAGAGTCCTACTGAAGCACCCTCTAAAATTATTTGGCATACATCTATAAGAAATATAGATTTAAGTTTTATCCACTTTATTCAGCCCTACCTACTATTTCTTTTTGGTTTCGTCACTGATGTTAAATTATGTCTTTTGTTACCTACAGTCAAAGGGGTGTTGCAGTTCTGATGGAAGGGGTAATGCGGATAGCTCCCCTGTTAATTGAGTAGAAACCAACAACCCAACTATGGCCCTGTTTAGTTTCCATGTAAAAACTTTTCAACGCGCATATTCAACGCGCATAGATGTTAGAAATCATTTGCAGATATGTGTGATGGCAATGCATATTGGTCACAAAAAGCTTTTAAGACTGTTCACAAGTCTCACTAGAATCATAGCATTCAGGTCACTCTCCTTAGAAAGCAAGTCTAATGCTTATATATGTGTATTCATCACACCGTAATCGAAGTGACACGAAAGTAATCATAAGACAACAGACCCATTTAATAGTTGAGATAGGCTTATAATTAGTTATAAGTATTTTTTTTCATATAGCTACAGATGCAAGAAATTTCTAGATAATATATGGATATACCACCTTGTGGTCTTATATATCCTACGAAACAGTTAGTTTTATTTTATTTTTAGTGAGTAAATTGCACCAACGGTGCAACAACTTGACATGTGGGTGCAATTTGGTGCAATAACTTGAAAAATAAGCGTTTTAGTGCAACAACTTGGTAGGAAGGTGCGGTTTAGTATAGGAACTTTATAAGTGATCGTATAAATGCAACAACTTACCTACAAGGTAAGTACGATTTTGATACAATAAATTAAGAAGTTATGTGACAACTTAATTATTTGGAGCATTTTTTATATAAATTAAAATTTTTAAGTACATATTTTGACAATATACTAGCGTGGATTTGTATAAACGTATTTATATTTTTATCCTAATAACTAATATAACTGAAAGTCAATTAAACGAATTATTATATTTCGGTTGACCTTTGAGAACGTGAAGAAAACAAAAAAATTCTTAAAGGTAACTGAATGTAAATTCTATGTGTAATATAATTCTTAAAGATTAAATTCAATATTATAAGGTAATATCTGTAGGATTACTGTGTATTGGCATATTGACATCGTGAAAAACCTCACCTAGCATATGCTTAGCCAAATTGATTCACTAAAATACTAAATTGTCAAGTTCTTGTATTCGAACGCATCCACTTGTCAAGTTGTTGCACTCGGAACAACGTTCAGTTCTGTTTCTCTTGGTTATGACTTGAGAAAATACCAGTGGATTGAGGTAAGACAAAATTGTGGCTAAATCAAATTCAATGACAAGACTAATACAATTGAATTTCTTATGGAGGGAAGTGGTAGTTTTAGGTCTTGATATTTTTTTATCTCCTATATCCTGAGGTTGTTTTAGAATGTGTCACGACAATCCCAATTGTAAAGTATAAATGAGTTTAGTACTATCAATGGGACGAACATGAGAGTCCTACTGAAGCACCCTCTAAAATTATTTGGCATACATCTATAAGAAATATAGATTTAAGTTTTATCCACTTTATTCAGCCCTACCTACTATTTCTTTTTGGTTTCGTCACTGATGTTAAATTATGTCTTTTGTTACCTACAGTCAAAGGGGTGTTGCAGTTCTGATGGAAGGGGTAATGCGGATAGCTCCCCTGTTAATTGAGTAGAAACCAACAACCCAACTATGGCCCTGTTTAGTTTCCATGTAAAAACTTTTCAACGCGCATATTCAACGCGCATAGATGTTAGAAATCATTTGCAGATATGTGTGATGGCAATGCATATTGGTCACAAAAAGCTTTTAAGACTGTTCACAAGTCTCACTAGAATCATAGCATTCAGGTCACTCTCCTTAGAAAGCAAGTCTAATGCTTATATATGTGTATTCATCACACCGTAATCGAAGTGACACGAAAGTAATCATAAGACAACAGACCCATTTAATAGTTGAGATAGGCTTATAATTAGTTATAAGTATTTTTTTTCATATAGCTACAGATGCAAGAAATTTCTAGATAATATATGGATATACCACCTTGTGGTCTTATATATCCTACGAAACAGTTAGTTTTATTTTATTTTTAGTGAGTAAATTGCACCAACGGTGCAACAACTTGACATGTGGGTGCAATTTGGTGCAATAACTTGAAAAATAAGCGTTTTAGTGCAACAACTTGGTAGGAAGGTGCGGTTTAGTATAGGAACTTTATAAGTGATCGTATAAATGCAACAACTTACCTACAAGGTAAGTACGATTTTGATACAATAAATTAAGAAGTTATGTGACAACTTAATTATTTGGAGCATTTTTTATATAAATTAAAATTTTTAAGTACATATTTTGACAATATACTAGCGTGGATTTGTATAAACGTATTTATATTTTTATCCTAATAACTAATATAACTGAAAGTCAATTAAACGAATTATTATATTTCGGTTGACCTTTGAGAACGTGAAGAAAACAAAAAAATTCTTAAAGGTAACTGAATGTAAATTCTATGTGTAATATAATTCTTAAAGATTAAATTCAATATTATAAGGTAATATCTGTAGGATTACTGTGTATTGGCATATTGACATCGTGAAAAACCTCACCTAGCATATGCTTAGCCAAATTGATTCACTAAAATACTAAATTGTCAAGTTCTTGTATTCGAACGCATCCACTTGTCAAGTTGTTGCACTCGGAACAACGTTCAGTTCTCAAGTTCTTGCACTATATCGCACCCACTTGCCAAGTTGTTGTACCGTGAATGCAATTTACTCATTTTTAATTATTAGGTTGTAGAACAAGTGGTGTGGTGAGTCATGGTTGTCATGATGCCTATGGATCTACTTATACACACATGTAGGGTGTACCATAAACAAGAATTTAATTAGGTCAGGAATCCATTTAAGGGTTGCCCTACATGGTGAATAAGTCACAAAATAAAGTAATTAATTAATTTTGTTTTGCCCATACCAATGCTCGATATTATCTATAATGGCCTAATACCTTCACCATATGCCATATGTGAACACAGGACCTACCTAAGGGTATTTAGGTGTAGGTGAATGGTCTATAAGTGGACTGGCATACCTACATCCTTATCCATATTCAAGGTGGTTCCGCTTTGAAAGTGAATAAAATTCTCCAAAATCTTTCTTTAATGGTTTGGCTGATTCTTTTACCCGCTAGCTTTAATTTGACCTAGCTTGGATGCACGTACCTGCTTTAATTTGGTTATATAATATCTTGGTGCCACAAATAACAGTAAAATAAGCACATGATACATGTTCTTATGTTTCTCATCAATAGGACCTTAAAATATAAATCTACCATAGTATTATGCACATTCACTTTGTAAATTAAAAACAGAAAGAGTAAACACACTAACATAACTCTGATTATATTCTTAGGACACATATATATTACATAAGACACTAGGTTTTGCAAGTTTTTTCAATAAACTCTATGTTTGATAGATCGTGTAGATTATTTGTTTTATTTAACATTCGTGCACCATACACAATTAAATAAAATAATAGTATATGGCATTTTTTGTATGTAAAAATTACCCAGCTTCTAGCTGTGTGTGGGCTTGCTGCACGTTGGATGTCCGATCGCACACTCGTATAGTTGTATAGATGGCGGTCACATTGTAGTCATAACAGCTCACTTTACTATCTTTTTCATTGCCAAGAGGTAATTAAGAAGAGTTTAATGATGGTTAGTAGTATGCATGTAAATGAGTGTAGTAGAGTGAGCATGCATATACATATAGAAATGGCATGTATATGTTTTACTTCAATTTAATTATATAGTTGTTCTTTAATAAAATCTTTATTTGTTTTTTTTCTTCAAAACACCTTTGCCTCAAAACCTTGGGTTTGCCAAGAACTAGGGTTTGTGTACACCACATAACCCGATGGGAATGCATGTCATTGCCTGCCAATGCATAGTTAGTACTGTAGAGGATCGATCCATCGTATTAATTAAAAATGTATATTTAAAATTATGTAAATTTTATCTGCCAATTATAAGTATGTCACCCCAACCCCATATACCGCCACTGGTGGTATTTAATATATGAAAAGCTACATTTTAATTAGTCACTGTTGTTTTACTTATAAGTGTTTTTAATCTTTTGATGTAAAACTGTATAAGTAATTAATTTTCAATGAGCTATAAGGTGAATTAAGCAGATTTTTTTTGACTGAAAAGTGAATTAAGCAGATTTTATCATAAACTTAAGTAAACTAGTAATATGCCCATGCTAACGCTACGCAACATTTTATTGTGCTCTGCACATAGTTAACCATAGCATGAACATAAATTTAGACTGCAAACATGATTTCGTAATGAGTTTAAATCAAACAACCAAAACAAATGGATATATATGTTGGCAATATAAATGTTGAAACATCCTGAAAACCAAACATCCAAGCAGAGATATATATTATTATAATATATTTGGCTTGAAAAATAATTTTATATTGTTATAACTTTATTATTATATACTTATTGTAATTAAAATTATTGTCATATTCACATCCCCCCAAGACTTAACATAATTCAAACTTCAAGGTTTTTTTACCAAAGGAAGTAGTAAATTTAGTCAGGCGGTTAATTCCGCATTATGTATATGCCAGTCAAGACATATTAGCAAAATATATGAATGATATCAATATGTAGCATTTTTTTCATGTTGGGCTTAGCATAGTTTGTTATAACCAGGGGACTAAATCAAAAGAGGAAAAGAATTAGAATTTGTAAAAGCCAAATACACTGATAGAGGAACAAAACTTAGCAATTCCGTGTAGTAAGATAAAAAAAATGACAAAGCCATGGTTTTTATCAACAGAATCACAAATTAACAATACAAATAATGCACTTAAATTATACTATGTATTCCAAGCTTGCCAACCAAGATGATCTAAGACCTCGGCTTCTTCTTGAATAGAACTTGACAACCTTGAATCAGACACTACGAGTATCTCCCACAACATGGCCCTTACGCCCGCCCAAATCCAACAATCAGTACCTCATCCCAGATAATGATACATGAAGAAATAAGTATAGGTGACAGAGCAAGCATTCAAGAAAGTACAGGATTAAGAATGTACATTTTCCTCAATTATGTTCAGGAAACCGAAGTCCAAGAAAATGCGCTAGCATGCATGGCCTACAGTCTTCATAATTCAGGATTAAAATAGTAACTGGTCTCAATAATTCAGAAATGGACACATTATTTATCATGGAATCAGTTGGGCGTACTGAATTACAATTATGATGGTAACATGCTTAGCTACCCTGGGCAACTTTCTTAGGTGAATCACTACCTGATAACCAGATGCCTTCTGAAAGGTAACAACCTTCTCAAAAAAGTCAAATATAGAAAATATGTACATCAGAGTTTAGATCAATGCTAAGATTCAGTTTGCAACCAAACTCATCACAATTTGCAGCTGAGGTGAATTAAGATTCAGTTTGGATCATATTATTTCTAAGCTTTGTAAAATGGGACTGACATAGAAAATATGTGCATCAGAGTTCAGATCGATGCTAAGATTCTGTTTCTGTTTGCATCCAAACTCATCACAATTTGCAACTGAGTCGTACATGACGTTCAGCAAAACAGGAGGGAGTAATGTAATATATAATTGCAATCGACAATACTCTAAAAATTATTGACCAATGATTACGGATTATTGGAGGAGTTGTAATTATTTAAAATGTAACAACTAGTACTCTCATATCCAGATCCTAAGCTGTGCATGGAAGAAGGAAGGGGGGACAGAGAAGTGCAGGGGCATTCAGGCCGGGCGAGACACAGCCAGTTTAAGGGGATGCAGGGGGGACGAACATGCTATTTTGCTCTAAATCATTGGGGAGTCTTTGCTCTCATGCTGCCTGCTGATGTGTAAATCATCTTGCATTTTGAGAATGTTTAAATGTACTCCTTTTGTCCAGTAAAAAACTAAATCTGTATGGAAAACTGATATTTTTCTACTAGCAATGATATAGATGACTCACAATTGTCTAGTGGCAACGAATTTGGACAAGTAAGTTGTTATTTATTGTACTATTAGAAAATATGCGTCTTTGATTCTAATATTAGTTTTTTTTACCAGGAGAGTACTCCTTTCGTCCAAAAAAAACCCAACCTAATATGAGATACGATATAATTTTAATAACAAATCGAATATGGGACGGGACTAGATATATCCAATATCATAAAGGTTATTTTTTTTTTTTTGGATGGAGAGGAGTAATAGAATAGCTTTAGTCTAGCTAGGAAGGAAGTGGTGGGTACAGCAGGGTAACGTGCATGTGTGAGGTTGCACGCGCGAGCATGTGCCCGTGTCCGGGGAAATCGCGCGCGCGGCCAACGCCAGCGCGGCCGGGCGTACGGCCGCGGCCCGCTCGCACGTGCACGCGCGGCGGCTAGTTTGCCGGTCAAAGCCCCCATTTCACGCCTTTCTGCGGGTCCTAGCAAGCCAGCAATATGGCATATGGTCCAACAGTTCAGGGTGTTGAATTGTTATAAACAAGAAGAAATGCTATACTACTACTCAGGCTGATTATACTTTCTTCCTCCTGTTTTTTAACATAGGAGATAACGCCGTTAACTTTTAAACACTTGGTTTTGGCCATTCGTCTTATTCAAAATTGTGGCAAATGTATAATATATAAATCATGGCTTAAAGTGTTTTGAGTGATCAAAAAACTCACATAGCAATAAAATGAATTATAATTACGAATTTTTAATAAGAAATGTTCAAGACGTGTAATAAAAAGTTAACGACGTCATCTATTAAAAAAATAGAGGGCAATATTTTTAAAAAAAGACTTAATTTTTAAATAAGGCTGACTATATCAAATATTCCCTCCATTACATATTGATCATCATATAAGTTTTCAACTAAATAACAAAAAAAAAACTTAACTATCAATATATTTTATTTAACTAGAAAAATATGCATACGTTTGTAAGGAAAGCCATGTTTTTTAGCGCTACCCAACGACAACTATTAGGGAGCTGAACAATCAATTAAACATTAAGATCGGGCTATAGAACCTATAATTTGAAAAACTTAATACAAATCATTTCCTTGATTTTGGGGCCCAAAAGGTCATTCCTTCTTCATTTGACCTCCTTTCTTTGGCCTAGGTTACAGGTGTGGCCGCACTAGAGGTGAAGCAAATCTCTCACCCCACGGATCACCTGACTGCATCCCCTAACAAAAATGCTCTAGAGATGGAAACCAACAGCACATCCCTGATCTCATTGAATGTCTTGTTGAAATTCCCATCTGCATGTGCCGTATTTTGTGGGGCGCACCCATGATTTAAGCTCTGGTGGATAGAGTCATGCACCACGACTGCCACCACAACATCGCTTAAGTGCTTTTCGGCCAATTGAATTTTATCGATTGTTAGTGAAAAAATACAAAAATAAACTACGTATAAAAAAAACTTTAAAAATTAAAGTTTCAAATTCTAAAATTTAAATTTGGCGGACGATATATAAGCGAGGCCGAATTCTAAGGACGTTTATTGCTCTAACATAGGTAAAAGTAGGCCATATAATCATATATGCTGACCAAAAAAAAGGTCCCACTGAATTTAGTAGATTTGACAACCCTATTTCGTAGGAGTAAAGATTACATGAGTGATGAATTGATGATCGAGGTGAAGTGGGTACGTTCGTACGATCGTCGATCGATATTCGATCTGGCCACCAGACACTCAAGTCTGTTGGGGGTCAAGCTCATAAATAAAGTAGTATGTTGAAAAAGATACATTAGCCGTGGTCGTTACATAACTTGAAAAATCCTGTACACAAACAGTTGGGCGAGAACATAAAGTACGGGCCCATAGTTAAATTTTTATACTGTTTAGAGCACATTGTTAGTTTGTTATATTATTAAAGACATGTAGGAACTCGTTCAATTAGGTCGATAACCACTGAACTAGCTCATAGATCATATTGATACATCTTTCATATACGCAGTACGATCTAAGAACAATAAATCCTAGCTGGATGTAGTTACTTGCTGGCTGGCTTTGGTAGCTAGAGAGTATTATTAAATCATTTTGCCGGTCCGCACTAAGGGCATGTTATCCAAATCATTCGTGGTATATATTGGGTGTGGCAAAACAGTTTGCTTAATTAATTATAAAAGCCATAAATTATTTGTAGTACTAGCAGTAACTAACAAAACTAACCGCCACGAGATGATCATAATGATCTGAATCATACATTTCTATCCTGGCAGCTTAGCTCAGCAAGATTAAACCAACTACTGATCATTGCGGCTGCACAATGCTTTCCGGTCTGGGGGCGTAGTCAAGTGCTTGCATAATGATTAATGTGCATTTGTTGCTGGGTGCAATAGTTGTCTTGTATGAATTACACTTGATAACTACTAATAATTACCCTGTAAGGTGCTCGTGCAATGAGAAAAAAAAAATTGCTGGAAACTATACTCCTTGTAAAGGTTGCAATAACAATCAAGATGGGCCAATGCGTACGTCTGCCTGAAATCATCATGGGTGCTCTTCTCTGAAGTCTGAAATATTCCTAGATCTAGCTGAATGAGGCAGATGAACTCAAATTAAATTAATAATTTAAGATGGATGGATGGATCATGGGTCGGACAGCCAGATTGCTGGGTTAATCAGATTTAGCACGCGGCTGCTTCCCCCCCAATGATTTGCTCATGTCTGGTGTGGTTTGCGAAATCTGCAGTAAGGAAGCGAGCCAGCGAGCGAAGCGAGGCGGACGGTTGATGGATGGGTGGTGCTGGAGAGGAGGGAAGAGGAGACCTGCGCGCACGGGGGCTACGCGACGAATCCGCCATGGGAAAGAGGGATGTCGGGTGGCGCCGCGCGCGAGAGGCATGTGGCTCGGCCGCCGGATCTCGCCGGACATCCAGGTGAGTCGCGGTCGCGGGAGCCAGAGGGATCTTCTCCTCTCATCTTTTCCTCATCTCTTGTGTGTTTTTTTAATTCCCTCCTCTTCTTCTTCTTTTCTCTCTGGCGCCGCGGGCGGCGCGTCTTCTCCGGCGCCGGCCTGGTCGCCACAGATTTTAGTTGGGATTCTAAATGGGCCCATTTTATTTCTGCAGCCAACACGAACGGGATTGCGGCCCATAACCATGTTGGGCTCGAGCCGGATTTTCCACCAACGGACAGCATAATGTATTTTGGGGCTGGAACGGGATGGAGACGAGGGGAAGCAGAAGAACTAGGAGAGGAAGAATTAAAATACCTCATTAGGGTCCTGTTTGGTACAGCTTCAACTCCTAATAACTCCAGGAGTTGATCTGGAGTGGAGTTGTGGAGCGCCCTAACCGACTCCACAATTTCTAGTACATTGTTGTGAGAGCTCTCACCCAACTCACTCCTAGTTCGGTGGGAGCGTTTGGCTGATCTAGCTCTAGGAGAGGTGGAGGTGGAGCTGGAGCTGTGGCAAACAGACCTCTGAGATTTGCCACTTACAACGTAGGCATCTATATGTTTTTATTTA
>CM020189.1:5174365-5194247 GCA_009805545.1 Oryza longistaminata
CTCCCTGTACTCTTGGTAGTTAAATTTTTTGAGCTTCTTGCTATTTTGCTAATACGGAGTATATTTCAGTAATTTACATGGTGCAGATTTCCATCCAATCTTATGAATGGCGCAGCTATGCTTTGACCAAGGTAAGTTTGGATGCAGCAATGCCTCTCTTATCTTCATTCTTGAACAATAGTCTGGAAATATTTGAGGTTCACAATGTAAACTTTAACATCTGGTAGCATTTGAGGTTCACACTTGTAAACTTTAACATCTGGTAGCATAATAAAGGAAGAGACCAACCACAGTGACTGTTAGTTATTATTTCAAACTGTAAAGAGAACAAAATTATATGCCTGAATGTTATGGGCTTTACTCAATGAACGTCATAGTAGCCTTCACTAAATGTGAACCGTAGAGTGCCTTTTTACGTGTTGTTGCTCTTAAAACTGAATGTGAGTTCAATTTATTTGTGAATCTGATTCATATGTCAGTCCCATTTTACAAAGCTTAAAATAATATGATCCAAACGAATACTTAATTTCACCTTGCCTACGTTACCCCGATACGTCGCTGAGCCCACGTATCCGTATCGGATACGCCGACGGATACGGATACGTATCGGATACGCTCCGATACGTATCCCGTACGTATCCGACATTTTCTCGGTGATCAAACAAATAAAAGAATTACGGATACTTCCCCGATACGGATTGATACACCCCTGATACGTGTGAGTATCATCCCATGACTCAGTCCCGGTCTCCTCGCGTCGTCTTTGCCGTCGCCATACGTCAGGCGCAGCACCGCCGTCCGCGCAGCCGCAGCGCCTCCTTGCCGGCGGGCACCGCGCCTCCTGCTCCATCGGCCCGCGGCGAAGCCGGCGCATATCCTCCTCCTCCGCCGACCTCAGGGGCTAGGGGCTGCTGGCCGCTGTCCCCATAACAACGCCTCTGAGCGCAGCCGTCAATGTAGTCCGCGGCCAGCACCAGAGAGCAACGCCTCCACCTCCAAGCAGCAGGCACAAGATCACCAAGCAGTTTTTCCTTTGTTTTCCTGTGAGTAAATCACCGCATGTTTGTGTTTGGGTGTTGGTTGTACTACCACTTCAGTGAAATCCGGTGGTTGGTTGATGGCTTAGTGCTGGCGTGCTGCTACTTGTGTAGTTGATCGATCACTTTATAATCAACATGATAATACTTGTATATGGTGATTTTTCTCTGAACTACTGGCAGTAGGCAAGCTTGAGAACATTGATATATGGTTATGGAATCGACTAAACTAGTGCCATATATATTACAATTTAAGTTCTTTGTTCCTATATTTTTATTTTATATATACATATATTAACGTATCCCCGTATCCTTAGTTTTCAAAAAATGGCGTATCTCTGTATCCCCGTATCGCGTATCCGTATCCGTATCCCCGTATCTAGGTAACATAGAGCCCCACTACCGGCGTTAGGAACATGAGAGTCCCACTGAGCACCCTCTAAAATTATTTGGCATACATCCAAAAGAAATATAGATTTAAGTTTTATCCAGTTTATTCAGCTCTACCTGCTATTTCTTTCTGGTTTCGTCACTGACGTTAAATTATGTCTTTTGTTACCTACAGTCAAAGGGGTGTTGCAGTTCTGATGGAAGGGGTAATGCGGGTAGCTCGCCTGTTAATTGAGCAGGAGCCAACAACCCAACTATAACCCTCTTTAGTTCCCACGCAAAAACTTTTCACCCTGTTACATCAAATGTTTGGACACACGCATAGAGTATTAAATATAGATAAAAAAAACTAATCACATAGATTGCGTGTAAATTGCGAGACGGATCTTTTAAGCCTAATTGCTCCATGATTTGACAATGTGGTGCTACAGTAAATATTTGCTAATGACGGGTTAATTAGTCTTAATAAATTCGTCTCGCAGTTTTCAGGTGGAATTTGTAATTTGTTTTGTTATTAGTCTACGTTTAATACTTTAAATGTGTATCTGTATATCTGATGTGACACGCCAAAAATTTTCGTTCGCGAACTAAACGGGCCCTATGTACCAGAAAACAACTAGTACATATGACGAACTAGTGTCAAATTCAATCAATCGAGTGATCGATTATTTAGAAGATCTTTTAGTAATAAAAATGAGTCAGCATCACTGAAGAAAAACAAACGTAGCATCATGATCTGCCTGCACAGATACTACCATTATCGATACCTGCACTTCTTCCACGGCTATAAAAGGGCACCAATACAAGCCACAATTGTTGCTCATCACAAGCCACAAAGATATATCATATCATCTCACCAGGAGTCAAGACTGTGACACATAGTGAAGTGAAGCCCACTTAGCTAGCTTGCAATTGAGATCTTGCAGAGAATTGTGAAGATCTAGAGCTATAGCCATGGCTCTGCAAGTGCAAGGCCTTGTGGACTGGAGGGGAAGGCCAGTTGATCCCAGGAGGCATGGTGGTCTGAAGGCAGTAATGTTCATCTACGGTAAGTATATAGCGTCCTTAATCCGCAGTCGTCGGATCAGAAATCAATGGTCAGGATCAGCTCAAGGGCCCCTGATCGGCATGTGTTGGGTTGTTTCCTTGTGCAACTGAAGAGGACCAGCTGTCCTAGCAAATAACACATGATGATGCATCAAATTTTATTTATTTATATATCTTTCTTTCTTCATTGGAAAATGGAGAGCTGAACCAGCACATAGTCCCTCTAGTTTAATAATACTTATTGTTTTAGACGAGGATATGATCTCAAAAACCAACTTTAACCACTATTTTCTATTATAATATATATATAAATATCAATAAATACATAATTATATCGAAGTACGTACGTACTTTTTAAAACTAATATTTTGAAAATTATCCACAGTTAAATATTTTAAAGTTTAACATTAGCCTTATCCAATACAACAAGTATTGTCAACCGGGAGAGAGTACCACATTTAAAAAAAAAAATATTTATCTATTGCTTCAAGAACACTAAGTTACATAATTTTTTTAAGTAAAGAAGGATAACATTTTGTTCTTGAGAAAGGGAACGTATTTATCGTTATAAAAGGAGAACATGGTATTTACCGTTATTCATTTACAAACTATAGGCTGATCATACACAATTTTCTTTAATTTGCGCTTGCAGTCTTGATTGTGATGACCAACATGGGGAACATTCCCACTATGCTAAACATAGTGAGCTACCTGCATGGCACAATGCACATGGGCATCGCCGATGCCTCCACCACCGCCGCCAACTTCTACGGTGCAATCTGTGTCTTCTCCTTCCTCGGCGCCTTCATCTCCGACTCCTACATCAAGCGCTTCTACACCATCCTCATCTTCGCCCCCATCGAAATTCTGGCAAGCATCCTAAACCATTCGGACATCTTTATCAGGATTATATGAATGGTACTTTAAGCTTTTGGGTCTACTGGTTGGCCAATAGTAAAGTGACAATGGATCAATTCTTAATTATAAAGTTAAAACATGTTTAGTCTATCTCATCAATGGTTTAAGGTTTGAGTAACTTTTCCAATTGTTTTTATTGGATTCTATATCAGTTGATATTATTCTACTACCAAAATTATCATCAGTAGAAAATTAGAAGCTTTGAGTAATTTAGTCACTAATAATTAATAAGTGTTTTAAAAAAAAACTATTCCCTTAGATAATACAAATAAATACAATCCGTTAGATTAAAAAGATACCTAAATTGTACTACCAATAGATACAACCGTAAAATAATTTAATTTCACATTTCACTGTTTACAATATACCTTGTTTCACTTTTCAATTAGGTTTATTACATACTTTCATTATATATCAAAACATATCAAAATAAGTTTCGCTTTGCACTAAGTTGCTTCCTATAATAGATGAAGAGAAGCCTTGTAAAATACGAATACAACCTATGAAACTTCTCGAATTTAGATCATTTTTCATGATGTTTCTTTCAAATTTTATGAAATTTCTATAGGTTTGACGAAGCATATAATGGTATTAAGTGAAAACTAAGGGCATCCGCAATGATTATCTATAGGCTCTTTACAAGAGATCCATGTCAGCATATTTTCATACTTGGAAGAGATTAAATGAAGAGAGAGAGAGCAAAGCTATCTACTAACCTAGAGATAGTCTATAGAGAAAAACGAGGCAATGAATTAGAGAGCTATAGATACCCATGTAGACAAACTATTGAAGTTGTTTATTATTAATCTAGTCTAATGCTGAGATGTATATGTTTTTTAGATAGCACCTTATTTTACCATTGCGGGTGCTCTAATATCGTTAGACCTATTGTAAAGTGAAAATCTGTAGAAAACCTTGCGCGCGCAAAGCAAAACAAAGTACACTTTACCCGGTGTAAAGTACAATTTACTCCATCCTTCAAAAAAAAATTAATCTAACTTACTGTACTTAATTTATTAGTGCAAGTGAAAAACCAAAAACCAGTATATATGGATTAATAATGTATTAATGTGATTATCTATTTGGCATACATCCAAAAGAAATATAGATTTAAGTTTTATCCAGTTTATTAAGCTCTACCTGCTATTTCTTTCTGGTTTCGTCACTGACGTTAAATTATGTCTTTTGTTACCTACAGTCAAAGGGGTGTTGCAGTTCTGATGGAAGGGGTAATGCGGGTAGCTCGCCTGTTAATTGAGCAGGAGCCAACAACCCAACTATAACCCTCTTTAGTTCCCACGCAAAAACTTTTCACCCTGTTACATCAAATGTTTGGACACACGCATAGAGTATTAAATATAGATAAAAAAAACTAATCACATAGATTGCGTGTAAATTGCGAGACGGATCTTTTAAGCCTAATTGCTCCATGATTTGACAATGTGGTGCTACAGTAAATATTTGCTAATGACGGGTTAATTAGTCTTAATAAATTCGTCTCGCAGTTTTCAGGTGGAATTTGTAATTTGTTTTGTTATTAGTCTACGTTTAATACTTTAAATGTGTATCTGTATATCTGATGTGACACGCCAAAAATTTTCGTTCGCGAACTAAACGGGCCCTATGTACCAGAAAACAACTAGTACATATGACGAACTAGTGTCAAATTCAATCAATCGAGTGATCGATTATTTAGAAGATCTTTTAGTAATAAAAATGAGTCAGCATCACTGAAGAAAAACAAACGTAGCATCATGATCTGCCTGCACAGATACTACCATTATCGATATCTGCACTTCTTCCACGGCTATAAAAGGGCACCAATACAAGCCACAATTGTTGCTCATCACAAGCCACAAAGATATATCATATCATCTCATCTCATCAGGAGTCAAGACTGCGACACATAGTGAAGTGAAGCCCACTTAGCTAGCTTGCAATTGAGATCTTGCAGAGAATTGTGAAGATCTAGAGCTATAGCCATGGCTCTGCAAGTGCAAGGCCTTGTGGACTGGAGGGGAAGGCCAGTTGATCCCAGGAGGCATGGTGGTCTGAAGGCAGTAATGTTCATCTACGGTAAGTATATAGCGTCCTTAATCCGCAGTCGTCGGATCAGAAATCAATGGTCAGGATCAGCTCAAGGGCCCCTGATCGGCATGTGTTGGGTTGTTTCCTTGTGCAACTGAAGAGGACCAGCTGTCCTAGCAAATAACACATGATGATGCATCAAATTTTATTTATTTATATATCTTTCTTTCTTCATTGGAAAATGGAGAGCTGAACCAGCACATAGTCCCTCTAGTTTAATAATACTTATTGTTTTAGACGAGGATATGATCTCAAAAACCAACTTTAACCACTATTTTCTATTATAATATATATATAAATATCAATAAATACATAATTATATCGAAGTACGTACGTACTTTTTAAAACTAATATTTTGAAAATTATCCACAGTTAAATATTTTAAAGTTTAACATTAGCCTTATCCAATACAACAAGTATTGTCAACCGGGAGAGAGTACCACATTTAAAAAAAATATTTATCTATTGCTTCAAGAACACTAAGTTACATAATTTTTTTAAGTAAAGAAGGATAACATTTTGTTCTTGAGAAAGGGAACGTATTTATCGTTATAAAAGGAGAACATGGTATTTACCGTTATTCATTTACAAACTATAGGCTGATCATACACAATTTTCTTTAATTTGCGCTTGCAGTCTTGATTGTGATGACCAACATGGGGAACATTCCCACTATGCTAAACATAGTGAGCTACCTGCATGGCACAATGCACATGGGCATCGCCGATGCCTCCACCACCGCCGCCAACTTCTACGGTGCAATCTGTGTCTTCTCCTTCCTCGGCGCCTTCATCTCCGACTCCTACATCAAGCGCTTCTACACCATCCTCATCTTCGCCCCCATCGAAATTCTGGCAAGCATCCTAAAACCATTCGCTAACATCTTTAATCAGGCATTATATAAATGGTACTTTAAGCTTTTGGGTCTACTGGTTGGCCAATAGTAAATGAAGGCTCAGTTCTTAATTATAAATTAAAAAATGTTTAGTCTATCTCATCAATGGTTTAGGTTAGTAACTTTCCAATTGTTTTTATTGGATTCTATATCAGTTGATATTATTCTACTACCAAAATTATCATAGTAGAAAATTAGAAGCTTTGAGTAATTTAGTCACTAATAATTAATAAGTGTTTTAAAAAAAACTATTCCCTTAGATAATACAAATAAAATACAATTCCGTTAGATTAAAAGATACCTAAATTGTACTACCAATAGATACAACCGTAAAATAATTTAATTTCACATTTCACTGTTTACAATATACCTTGTTTCATTTCAATTAGGTTTATTACATACTTTCATTATATATCAAACATATCAAAATAAGTTTCGCTTTGCACTAAGTTGCTTCCTATAATAGATGAAGAGAAGCCTTGTAAAATACGAAAATACAACCTATGAAACTTCTCGAATTTAGATCATTTTCATGAGTTTCTTTTCAAATTTTATGAAATTTCTATAGGTTTGACGAAGCATATAATGGTATTAGTGAAAACTAAGGGCATCCGCAATGATTATCTATAGGCTCTTTTACAAGATATCCATGTCAGCATATTTTCATACTTAGAAGAGATTAAATGAAGAGAGAGAGCAAAAGGCTATCTTACTAACCTAGAGATAGTCTATAGAGAAAACGAGGCAATGGATTAGAGAGCCTATAGATACCCATGTAGACAAACTATTGAAGTTGTTTATTATTAATCTAGTCTAATGCTGAGATGTGATATGTTTTTTAGATAGCACCTTATTTTACCATTGCGGCGTACTCTAATATCGTTAGACCTATGTAAAGTGAAAATCTGTAGAAAACCTTGCGCGCGCAAAGCAAAACAAAGTACACTTACCCGGTGTAAAGTACAATTTACTCCATCCTTCAAAAAAAAATTATCTAATTACTGTACTTAATTTATTAGTGCAAGTGAAAAACCAAAAACCAGTATATATGGATTAATAATGTATTTAATATGATTATCACTTGGTAGGATACATGCTGCTAGCATGCCAAGCGCACTTCCCGTCGCTGCACCCGCCGCCTGCGACGCCGCCGCCGGTCAGTGCGCGGCGGTGAGCGGGTGGAACCTGAGCCTGCTCCGGCTGGGCCTGTACGTGATCCCGCTCGGCGAGGGCGCCGTGCGGGTGTGCGGGCGCGCTGGGCGGCGACCAGTTCGACGGCGGCGAGGTCGGCGGCGACGACCCGGCGGCGGCGGCGGCGGCGGAGGCCCGGGGGAAGGCGAGCTTCTTCAACTGGTTCGCCTTCTGCATCTCGCTCGGGGGGCTCGTGGGGCTCGTGCTCATGGTGTGGGTGCAGAACAACGAAGGGTGGGACCTCGGATTCGCGCTCGCCGCGCTCATGGCGCTCGTCGCCATGGCCGTCGTCCTCGCCGGCCTCCCCTTCTACCGCCACCGCGTTCCCACCGGCAGCCCGCTCACCAGAATCCTCCAGGTAACTCAAAGTAGTAGTACTCAACTGATCTGATCAGAGTGGCACATCAAAGAAAAATTTCGATAAAAAACATTTGAATTCGTAACAAATTTGCACTGAATTTGGACATCGAAGTTCTAGAAAGGTACGGAATGAGATGCAGGCAGTGGCAATGGAGATGCGGTTTCAATCCCTCCAAATATTCTGTATTCAATCCTCAACACGCTCATAATTTCTTCTTAAAAAATGTTTAGAGGGACGTCAGTCATAATGTCTTTTGAAAAAAAGTTTAGAGAGACGCCTCTTTCTTCAAATCTTGATTTTTTTTTTTAACAAAAGTACATAGTACCGAGCTGAGATACCGAAGAAATTTTGGGGATCAAAGCTCCAAATATTAGATTTTTTAAAAAAAAATCTTATCAAATTAATTCTCGCTGAATTTCGATAGTTTCTTTCTTTTCTTTTTTTTTACCATGGAACATCCTACCGGGACCTATCTGTAGACCTGTAATTTTCTAAAATTATAAAATTAAGTTATTTCTTGGAAGAGTATATATAAGTCCCTATCTATATCTACTTTCCTTAAGCATAATATGGATTTGAAATTTGTGAGCGCTGTATGCAGATTGTGAATTTGCTGGTAATTTGTCGGAGAGATGTGTGTATAAATTTTAATCATCCAACATTTTGACCTTTTGTGTGAAATTTGACAGGTTTTTGTGGCGGCGTTCAGGAAGAGGAACGTCACGATACCGGAGAGCTTGGTGGAAATGCATGAGAGTTCTGACGCCTCGACCGTCGAGCTGCTGGATAAAACTCCAGACTTCAAGTAAGCCTGAAATTTAAATAGTATCTCGAATATAAAGAGAATTTTGTAAATCCATTTAATTTTAGATTTTCCAACCTGTGTTTCACTTTTAGTATGGCCATAATTTGTTAATTTGTTAACTTGTGTCGTTAATTTGTTAACCCCTCGCCCCTCCTCATAACTTTTTTGTATTTTGGCAATTTTTTACTCCATCTCAATATATCCTGCAAAACTCATGTTGTCATCATTAAAAGAAACATTATCACAATGTAAAGGATTTATTTTTTTGCAATTCATTGAATTTTAGATTTTCGAATTTATTTTACTATAATTTTTCTCTGACAGGTACTTTTTACCTGACCTCTATGGCTCTATATCATATATATATATATACAACATTTTAATTTTGGAAACATAGCCCTCAAATAAATCAATCTGAAATTAGCTTATATGAATTTTCTCTCTTGTGTGGTTAATTTGTTAATTTTGGTGGCATTTTCTTTGGTGTGCGTGCAAGCTTAGGTTCCTGGACAAGGCGGCGGTGGACGACGGCGACCGCCGGCGGTGGTCGGCGTGCACGGTGACGCAGGTGGAGGAGGCGAAGATCATCCTCCGCATGCTCCCCGTCTTCCTCACCTCCGTCCTCGGCTACATCCCCATCCCTCTCCTCCTCACCTTCACCGTGCAGCAGGGCGGCGCCATGGACACCCGCCTCGCCGGCACCAGCGTCCCGCCGGCGAGCCTCTTCGTCGTCCCCATCGTCTTCCAGCTGCCCATCCTCGTCGCCTACGACCGCGCCGCCGTGCCGTGGCTCCGCCGCGCCACGGGTTACGCCGCGGGCGTCACCCACCTCCAGCGCGTCGGCCTCGGGTTCGCGTCCACGCCCCCGCGCTCGCGCTCGCCGCCGCCGTGGAGTCGCGCCGCCGCCGCTGCCTCGGTGTCGCGGCGCCGGCCATGTCGGTGTTCTGGCTGACGCCGCAGTTCTTCCTCCTCGGCGTCATGTGACGTCACCTCCTTCGTCGGCCTCTCGAGTTCTTCTACAGCGAGGCGTCCGCCGGCATGAAGTCCATCGGCGGCGCCGTCTTCTTCTGCATCCTCGGCGTCGCGTCGTGGCTCGGCGGCGCCCTCATCCAGGCGGTCAACCGCGCCACCGCCGGCGGTGCCGGACACGGCGGCTCTGGCTCGACGGCGCCGACCTCGACGCCAGCCACCTCGACCGGTTCTACTGGCTGCTCGCCGTGTTCGAGCTCGTCGCCTTCTTCCTCTACCTCTACTCCGCATGGAGGTACACGTATAGGCATCATCCACGAGTTCAGCCATCAATGGAGGATGCCAAGGTATCCGCGACAGCGACGACGACGACGACGAAGAAAGCCGAGGTTTGAGTGACGGTTGAATCTACTGCCTCCGTCTAAAAAATGTAGCTATTTCTGGCTATGAATCTTGGACAGGTTTTGTTTTCAAGGTTTATAGTTGAAGGTAGCTTCATTTTGGAACGAAGGTGGTAAAATGAAAGCTGTGATGGCTCTATGTACCATAGAAAAAAAATGTTGTAGCTGATGATCCTATAGGTGATGATGAGACAGTAGTGTGGGTTTGAACCCTCGGATTGATCAGAAATGGATGGCTGAGATTGCGTGCGGTTAGTGTTGTGCAGTCACAATAGCAACCGCACTGTAACTCAGTCCAGTGTTACAGAGAGGCTCTCGTATAAATGCTAGTATTTTGAATATTTCATGTTTTGGATTGATATAATCTAATAAAACTGAAAAGATCGTTGGTGGATATTATGTATGGTTACTACTTAACTGTGTGGTCACGGTAGCGGCTGCACTAGATTTCAATTCGTGTTCCAACGAGGCTCTCATATACTCCCTCCATTTTTTATTATAAATCATTTGACTTTTTTTTTCAAATAATAAGTCGTTTGATTTTTTTTTTGTTAAACTTTTTAAAGTTTGACCAAGTTTATAAAAAATATATTAGTATTTTCAACACAAAACAAATATATTATCAAAATATATTCAATGTTATATTTAATAAAACTAATTTAATATTTTAGATGTTGCTAAATTATTTTATAAACTTGGTCAAATTTAAGAAAGTTCCACTAGAAAAAAAGTCAAACGACTTATTATACACAGCGGAGGAGTAATATAAATGTTATTATTTGGAATAGTACTTTTTTTTTTGTTTTGGATGGATAATCTAGTAATGAAGCAGATAATACATATCAATGATTTTCAGTGGATTTGAAGTAGGTTTCAATAGTAAAATAGTGTTTGATTCTCAAAGGTGGAGGATCATATTACCAGATTACAGAGAGAGAGAATGTGGTGGATGCTTGTGGTGCCTGTTTCTTTCAGATTTTTTCGGCTGTTCTCAGTCACATAGTAGAGAGCAGTCTTCATCAATGAAAAGATAAGTCACATAGAGATAAGAGAGCAGGCTTGTAATAGTGCAGGGGTACTAGGTGTGCTGTCGTCACTGCTGGGAGTGCTCTTGGCCTCTAGCAACACCTGTGTTTCAGAATTCAGACTATTAGCTACTTCCTCCGTTTAACAATATAAGTCATTCTAGTATTTCCCACATTCATATTGATATGAATGAATCTAGACATATATATATATATATATAGATTCATTAACATCAATATAAATGTGGGACATGCTAAAATGACTTACATTGTGAAACGGAAGGAGTATCCTTTTTAGAGCCCATTTGAATTGGAGAATTGTCAGAAATTTTAGAGGATTCAATTTGTGAAGGAATTTTTGCTATGAAACCCTTTGATTCATAGAGAAGGATAGGGAATTTTTCATAAGGTTACATTCCTATAACTCAATTTCATAAGAAAATAAGCAAGAGATCGACCTCTTTGAAATTATGACATATTTAGAGGAAGGATTATGACATGGCTAAAGAAGCAACAGAATCTATATTGAAGAATAATTTTTTACTTCCATTAGGACATCAAGCTAGCCAACATATACAACTTTGCAACGAACCTATGCTATAAACGACTGGAATTCGAGCAACAACGGACATTTACAGTTTGCAATTTGCAAGGTGAACTCCCAAACATTAGCAAACTGAACCATCTAAACCACTACAATTTACAGCAGCATGCACGAACTAGGCTGATAAGACCACAGCAAAGTTGGAAGAGCAATTATAAAAGGGTTACTGAGCAACTACAACATACTAGTATTATATCAACTACAACATACTGATAAGGCTGTACATCCCTAAATGGGTAGCCTAATATGATCCAAAAAAGAACATGACCCTCCAATTACTTGAACATGTTTACATTTCCTTGGAAGCTTAAAGTCCAACTTCGACTTCCTTCAAGGATGGTAGAGGGAAAGATTCTTCTTTGCAAAGATTTTTGCACTGTAATAAAACCTCCAGCGTGTTTTCTGGCTCTTATTGTTTTTCCTTTGAACTACGAGGTGCACCTCAAATCCTCAATACCTGGTATACCTGGTATTTACAGTGGATGATCGTCATGTCTGTCAGCCTTCATGTACAACAGGATCATATGTTGATCCAAAAGAATCAATTCGACGATCTATGAAATGGCGCATTCTTTGTGCCGTTCAACTGCATCTTTCTTTTCCTCTGAATTTGGCGGACTGTTTCACAAATCAATAGATTCAGTTTTGGCACTCCATTGCTTGTCAAGTGCAGGTCAATTCCAACTTTTTTCAAAGCTTCTATAACGAGCCTCTGAGATTTTGGATCATGATCAGAACATCGTGATGGAGTAATGCCTGTCAGAACAGGTTTCCCACAAGTTTCTACCACATTTTGCATGCCACTGCAGAAGAATAAACAATAGTAATCAGATATAAGGAGAATTGCTCATTAAGTAACAAGATGAATTCTTCGAAGAGTAAATTGGCATCCAAAAAGTCATTCCCCATTCCCCTTGTTCCAACAAAAGAAGTACAACTAATAAGCAACATATTATTTTGCATCCTACAAATTATGTATTATATCAACACAGATATTTCATACGCATATGATATGCCTATTTGTGAGACCTATAAAATCCCTAGGTTATAAAATACAGTAGAATGATAGCAGCTGCTATACACATGTTTATTTGAGGCAATGTTATTAAGGCGGTATGGTGAGGTGTGGTGATCCACCACCGCCTTACTGCCATAGTGAGCGATAATGAATATGGCGTGGCGACACCTAACGTGCAGTGAAAAGATAGAAAGAATAAGAAATATGGGCTGTAAATACACTAATTGGGTACTCTATTCATCACAGCGCAGCCCAATAGTAGTAGTCCATCCAAGCACTCACCTAACCTAGGCCCACTACTTTCTCTCAACCTACCAGGTAGCAATTTAACCCTACCCAACAGCTTCCTTCCTAGCAGCCACCACCTCACCTCCATCCAGATCTCTCTCCCCTATCGTGCAGCACTGCAGCAGGCTCCTCTCATCCACCTTTCTCTCTCTCTCCTCGATGCAGCAAGCAGACCATCCTCCTATCCTCTCTTCCTTCTTGCAGCCAGCAGCCTCCTCTCCTCCACCTTTTCTCTCTCATATGGCACAACAGCAGCAGTCCCTCTACTCCACATCGGCACAATAAGGGGAGAGGGCGCCACCAGGGAGGACCAGCAGCAAGACAGTGGACTTTTCCCCTCTGCTCTTACCCTCTCTCCTTCAGTTCATACCTGTAAAGGGGAGAAGCCTAAGGCGGAAGGACACCTTGCCCTTCCGTGAACGCCACAACGCTATAGCGACGCCTTAATAACCATGATTGGAGGATTATCTCCAAATCCCGCAAATTACAGTATTTGATAATAATAGCCTTTTCTAATAAAGAAATAAGCCAAATCCTGCAAATTTGGATAATCGTAATAAAAATTCTGACACCCATCAATAGTTCTATAGAGCTACCAAGCTAACAGCCGCCTTTACCACCAATGTTATAGTTAACTCGTTTTGACCACAAACAAGTTTAGGAACTTGACAAGCTAATCAGGAAACTGATGGGCTATTGGTGGTGTCCGTTCTGTCTTGCCATGTCTTCCAACTGACATATGGGCCCAACAATGTTGGTGGAGTCAGGTCAAGCACTGAAGCCGGATCAATCGATCCCCATCCCGTTCCCATCTCTCGCCACTCTCTCTCTCTCTCGCCGCTTCCTACACCTCTGTGAATCGCCACACTGCCGCCAAGCCTCCTTCAACGACGCCCCAAGCATCCACCGCTGCCAGCAGCTGACGGCCCCAGGTTAGCCAGAGAAGAGACTCGCTGGATCTGATCATCAGGCCAAGAGCAGCTCGCAGGATACAGGGTCGGATTTGCCCTTGTCGATCGAGCTCGCTGGTGTTGGGAGTACCGTGGAGCTTCTGGCCCATCATGGGAGAGAGCAGACCCCGAGAGGGGAATCGAGTTGGAGCAAGTGAGAGAACAGAAGCCTCTGGCCCATTTGGCATCGTCATGCCTCGATTGAAACCTGTGAATCTCACACTGGTGTGCTGCTACTTGGTAGCTAGAGCATGGAACATTTGGAACCCCACCGCTTTCTTTGTTGGTGAAGTGAAGGAGCTGTGAAGCAAAGGGACAAGGAAGCCTGGAAGCTGATGAAGGCTTGAGAGTAGGAGCTGGAGATCGATGTGTTCAACTAGGAGAAAGAGAGGAAGAAGGGGACAGCCAACTTCTTGATGGAAGAAAGAGTAGTTGAGAATAGGCATAGAGTGGGCATCAGCATTTACCACGGACGTGCACAGTACATCATTTTTCAAGTATCGTTTTTCACATATATAAAATACCAAATATGATCTGATAATTAGAGTGAAAATAATTTTATTTTGTTTTTTTAGTTACCAGATTCGGTGGGTTATCTTCCTATAAAATCCCGTTGCAACGCACGGGCATTTAGTAAGTCTAGTAAAAATTGATTTGACCAAACAAAAGACTGCATAGGTATATGGACTGAAGGGATGAAGTACAGACACCAACTAAGCATGTGAGTTGAACGCTCAGTGCTAATTTCTTTTCAACACTCTAACACTCCTACTGATATTTTTGTGTTGGCCTCCGTCCCAAAATATAGCAATTTTTAGCTATGAACCTGGACACACTGATGTCCAGATTCATAGCTAAAAATACTTATATTTTGGGACGGAGGGAGTATGCCACTAGCTACAGCCAGCAGCGGTGGACATGCAAATGCATGAAGTGAATGAATTCTCCAGCCTGTACATTACCAGGTTGACAATCGTATTCACATTAATTGATTATTTTTATTCAAATATGTATTTATCAGTTCTGCATTTGTTCCTGATTAACAAAGATAGGGAAGGGATCCTAGTTTAACAACTTACCATTGTTACGAATGTTCCTTCCTTAACCTTTACCCCCATAAAAACAGCATATAGGAATTGTTGTCCTATGCGTTAATCCTCATACTACCGGTAATAAAAGTAGGAATTGCGGGAGCTTGACTGTTATCCAAGTGAGGTGTAAACTGCAAAGAGTGGTGTATTGCTAAATAGACAGGTCTACTTGTCAGCTTGTAAAAGTCCAGAAGTTGTGACAATCACAGGAAGCTTTGACTAGTCCAAGGTTTAGCCCCAAATTCAACAAAAGGCAAATCAAAATTTGGAGGGTTGAACTAAATGTTCTCATAACATACATGCCAGGACTAAAATAATAATAAAATGATTCAATTTTACTAACATCAGCAAGATCAGGGTATTTGAAGCTAATCATGAAGCTCAGGGACACTAAGATAAATGTTGTGCAATTAGTAAGATAAAACTGTATAATTTGACCCATACATGAAAAATGACTACATGGACGAAGGTTGGACATCATTAGCTTGTAGGTTAAATGGACAATCCTACTTTTGAGTCATGGCATCGAGATACTATATCTGAATCAATAATCCTATTGAGTATTTGCCTAATTTGTATTCGCATCGGTAATACTACTAATTCAAATCCACATATTTATCACTTCTATGTACGTTCCTGAATATCTAATAAAGGGAAACTATTAAGGATAGTCTAAGAAAATCCACTATCCCTCCTTTTTTTTTGTCACCACACAATATAGGTATCATTGTCCTACATATTACTGTATCTCATATTATCCTAAACAGAAACCAGGACATGGCGAGAAACCAGCTGGTTCACGCCAAAATTGGTTCCTGCCAAAATTGTGTTCCCTGATCGAAGCAAGTGATACATAAAAACCTAACACACCATACCTGCATCGGAAGTTGTTCCACCAATGTCTTAGAAAAAAAAATCGTCAATACAACCACCAAAGTATTCAGTTTTCACATAGTTTTGTGAAAAACATACTTATTCACGCCTCATACACATAATGACAAGGCTGCAAGATTCTTGTAACTAGATCAATGATACAAACTATTTTTATTATAAAAAAAACATGGCATAACATCGCAAATTCACATGCAGATATGAAGTCAACCCAAAAATAATCAAAATTCACAAGCAACCATCTCCCCTAACAATCGCAACCACCCATCGCACAATGAACCCGACCATACAACCACATTCCCCGCACAGAATTTTACGGCGCGGGGCTGAATCAAACCAAAATTAGAATACGGAAGCGTGAAATTGCAATGTACCTTCGGTTGGTGACGAAGGCGCAGGGCTTGTAGAGCAGCTGCTTGGGGTCGAAGAGGATGTGATCGAAGCAGTAGGCCGCGAAGGGCATCGCCTTGGCGCCGCAATTCGCCGCGGAGCACCCCGCCCTGGCAGCCGCAATCTCGACAGCAGCGCCGCCGCCATTCACAGCCGGATGAGGAGGAGGGGGAGCGCCGCCACAAACGGCATTCCCGGCGTCGGGGCTGGAGCCGTGCTCCCACCAGTACTCGGCGTGCCTCGCGGAGAGCTCGTCGGCGAGCGCCCAGAGCTGGGCGCGGTAGAGGGAGTGGAGCTGCAGGAGGCCGCGCCGGCGGCGGCGGATGACCTCCTCGCGTGACAGCGCCGCGGCGCGGCAGAGCTTGGCGTCGCCCGAAGCGCCGTATTGTCAGAAACCAAACATACCAAACCCAAAGGCCAGAAAATTTCCCCAAGCGACAAAAAATAAGAAGAAGACCTGATAAGTATAAGATTGTCCGCGGCAAAAATAGGTAAGGAAGTCATCATCACGGCAGCTTGGAGTGTCGATCTTCGATGAGGTTTGTCGCTCCTCCAGCTCGAATCTGCGATCATCCCGTCGCCGTCGAGCCCGGTAGTCGCGACGTTCGATCCGTCGCTGCCCGCTTGGTAAGCGGGTGGTCCGAGATCCCTCCAGAGGGTCAATCCGGTTCAAATCCGGTCGGGGGAGGTCCACTGTATAGAGGCACCAGGTGCTCCTCGCGGCCTCCCACTTCTGTTCCTGCGAACCTCCTTCGTGATGTCACCTCCCAGCCGGCTAGGCGCCTCTTTCAGCCGCCCGACTGAGCGGCACTCGTTCTGGCTACGAGACATCGCGGTCGGGGTAAGACGGCGCGGCGCGGGCAGCGGTCGGCCGCGTCCGCAGGCCGGTCGGTGGGGGAGGAAGGAGATTGAGTTGTCCCGGACAACTGCCAGGGACGGCTCGCTCCCTACGGGCGGAGAGGAAAACTGGGTGATGGCATGGTCGTTACTGAGAATTGCAAGTGTCACTAGTGTGTCTGCTCCCTCGCAGGAAGGTGTACGCTCGCGTCGTGGGATCGGTTACAGTGAATAGGAGAGTTAGAAAGCATTGAGGGGAGGATAGAGGTGATTGCGAGAGGGCTGGCGAGCGTGCTGCGCGAGATGTTTGAGAGTGGTATGCAGAGCAACGACGTGATGGCGCGGCGCAGCCGACGTAGGAGCGCGATGGTGCTGCCGCTCTCGCTCCGCGACGTCGAGGTCCTGCCTGGCGGGTCGAGCTAGGTGCGGGGACGAGGATGGAGTTGAGTGGCTTGGCTCATTTTGTATGTCGGGGAAGATCGAATAGTGGGTGTTACAAGTATTTAGCCAACCCACCCCACACGAAATTGCGCGGTCTTTTATAAGCTAGTAAGTGAGAGTCACATATATAGGAAGTCAAGAAACCCGATAACGAAAAGAAGAGAAAATTTGTCCAAAAAGCCCACACGCAAAAATGTGACACGTAGACGCAAGGAGTACTCACATAATTACAAGCTTGGTAACCAGGTGAAGCTTCTAACATTTTTATGTTGCAATAGCTCATTTACTGTAAAGTGGACAATAATTGTTCACTCATACACATTTTAGAGTTCTAGTTCTAAATTATCTATTAATTACCAATAATCTCCCTTTTCATGATATAGTACAGTAAGCTATAATCAAGAAATTTCCCTAAATACATCTGATATTAAGAGTTCTTATAATTTTTTAGAAGTATGGGAGAAGGAGTAAGTTAGGTCATTCATCGCTATGATCCGTATGGAGAATTTAATTCACACTAAACCATTATCAACTAGACATAGAGAATCATAAGTTATTAACACTACATACCAAAAAACAAAGACGATAAATGGGTGAATCTAAGATTTAGAGTAAAAGGTACTCTTTCCTTGTGGCTGGTGGATTTTGAGTATATCGTGCGAGGGGTTAATGACTACTTCATCGAGTTCCCACCCCAAACCCCGTGTTTGGGTTGAAAATTACCCCGTCACCCACCATGGTATGGTGGATAAGTATTTATCCGCATTGGACAATTGCGCGCGAGAGAGAGGCCTGCTCCGACGGTTACTACACTCTTACCACAAGCTGTTGTCCCGTGGGTTTCCCAAAGTCGAATGAATCGAGAAGGGTTGTATAACCACGCGGCACCTTGTATAACTAACCGTACGATTTTTGGAAGACCCTTTTGATATCTAAGTAGCTAATGGGCCACCCCCTGTAGATATATCTAGAAGCTCTTACTTCCCAGCTGCATTTGTCATCAGTTGTCTTCTCTTCAGCGAGTAGTAGGATTCTCTGACCGTAGATGCCTTTGCGATACTCATGCACTTTTCCATCATCCGAGGCATTTCATGAGAGTCAGTCTATGCCGCGCCTTGAAATAATCACTGGATCCCAATGGTGCACAAGATGTCCTTCACACTAGACGAGACGAGGGCTTCATAAACGGGCGGGTGGGAGGGCATGGCTAGAGGTAGCCATGTAGTAGGCAAGCGTACGAGAGAGCCGGCGTGTAAATCTTCAGGTGAGAATATCGAAACAAGCGGCCACTAGGAGAGTAAAATATACACTGGTGCCTGCAGCAGTCCCGTGCCCGGGCAAGATCGGCCCCGGTAACCGACGAAATGCGGCGGCAGCTCCCCCAGAGTCGGTTGCGGTGTGAGACTGGCGGGCGGAACAACTAGCGAATAAAAAAAAAATAAACAAGACCTGGCGCGATAGCAGCGTGAGAAGTTCGGTTTGGGACCCGAAAGTATTCAAGCCCTGAACTGACAGCTGGGTGGGTTCAAATCCAGGCACGTGGCCCATAGAAAAATCTAGGGCTTCAATATCCGCGATATCAAAAAATTGCAAAAATTGAAAAATCCATTTAGTCTTTCTTTCTTTCGCATCAAAATCTGCACAAGATAGTATGACCAAATAGAATGAATAAATAAGAATACAGTGAGAATGGTCGGAGGTTAGGCATAAGGAAAGTGCAGACCGTCTCAAGCGTTGGATATATATGCAGTTCGATTTCTTGAACTCTTATAGTCTTCGCTCTTTCTCCTCTCCTTTTACATTCTATTCATGAACCTTAAGGACGTCCTTTATGTGTCTGATTCTCTCTTGGTCCTCACTATATTAGAGAAGAGGAGTGTGATGATATTACCCTTACAGTCCTAGCAGATCCTAAAATCGTATTCCCTATAGTGCAAGCCACTATAATTACTCCCAAGAATTTTTAAATCCGCCATATCATCAGCAGTTAGTAACGGTATAGTCACATATTCTGACTATCTGTACAGATCACAATTAATTACACAGCATACTACTATAGGCCCTTACACTGGTACATAGAAATTTTTGATTTTATCTCCCTTTCTATCCCCACTGCTGCTCTTCTGCGTCTCCATAATCCCTGTTAGTCTCGCCGCGCGATTGCGCCTTCTCAGGACCAACTTAGGGCATCCCAAGCTCATCCACTGGCACATAAAAGACGATGAAAGCAAATTTCGTGGGCTAT
>CM020189.1:5202970-5246128 GCA_009805545.1 Oryza longistaminata
TAATGTCACAGTTCCTTTCCGAGGTACCGTGGTGGTACTAAGGCGCATGGTAACATGTTGTGGGATTGTGTCTTGTGGGTACAGTGGTACACCTCTGATCAGAGTTTAATCTATTCGAATAGCCGTACCCGCGGTTATGGGTGAGTTGAGCAATGTTTTTCGTGATTAGTCTCACATTATTCATTAATGGTAATTGTGTTAATTAATTTGACTCCTGGTTTGGAATGGTATATTCCTGGTATGGAGATTTGATTTGTACAACCGGGGTTGGTTGTTCAGATGAGGTTGGGCCTATGCAACACGAGTGTGTTGTATGGTGTTTATTTAATATTGATTAATTATTCCACTGTTTTACTATTCTCTTAAATATTTATTAAATGCTGTTTATGCAAATGAGCTATATTATGCCATCCTTTGTTATCCTGTGCACTTGCATATTTGCTGTGTGGCTTGTTGAGTATGTCATATGCTCATTCTTGCAATATTCAATCATCAGAAGAGGAGTATGTCAGCGAAGGTGATGACCTAGAGGATTAAGCTAGTTCTCGTTAAGATGCCTGTGGAGTGGAGTCGCCATAGCTGTTCCGTAGTTTGCTTTAGTTTTATTTTTCCGCTGTGTAGAATGTTATTCTTTGAGAGGAACTATCCACCTCTGTAATAATTTATTATTTGCGAATATTAATAGTTATTTATTTGTACTCTATTAACAATTTGTTATTGTGTGCCTCGGTTGATGTCTGGACGAGGGTTTAACACACATGTAAGCGTTCGGAATTTTGGATAGAAATTCCGGGCGTGACACCGGCCGACCCAACTCCATCACGCCCACCCTCGCCTGGGTACGTCGGCTGGAGAAAAGCTACACTACAAGCCCTGTGTAACCCCCTAAAAAAAAAAAAAAAAAGAGCAAAGCTGGCTAGCAGCCAGCCCAGCAGCAGCAGGCCTTGGGCCTTTGCCGGCCCATGCATGCAGCAGCGCAGCAGACAGCAGCAGCTCGCGGTACTGTAGCTAGCTATAGTACCACCTCGCTAGTTCTGGCTGAGGGGCAGCTGCTTATAAGGACGATCGTCCGGTCTGTGTTAACTCCGATTCCGGAATTTTTGCGTTAAAGCGAGGACGAAAAACACAGTGAGTTGCAGTGTTAGGTGTGGTCTAACTGAATGAGATAGACCAATGCCGTTTTCGGGCCCTGGGCTGTCACAAGTGGTATCAGAGCAGACTCTCGCGGTTGCTCGTACGGGCGCAGTGTGCGGGCATATGGCGCATGTGGGCTCCGTGTGAGGCACATGACATATGGCGCCGGCATTGGACGTACGGTCGTGCGCCAAGAGAGGGCGTGTTCCTGGTCATTTAGGAAAGCACAGGTATAGATTAGTTCGACGGGGACGTCGAACCCCTGAGGGTGGGTGGAATGTAACACCCTTAAAAAAAAAAAAAGCTAGCAGCAGCAGGCCATGGGCCTTGGCCCACGCATGCATGCATGCATGCGGCCCAGCAGTGAGCAGAGCAGCTTATAAGGATGAGCTGTCCGAGACTGTTAACTCCGATTCCGGAATTTTTGCGTTAAAGCGAGGACGAAAAACGCAGTGAGTTGCAGTGTTAGGTGTGGTCTAACTGAATGAGATAGACCAATGCCCTTTTCGGGCCCTGGGCTGTCACAGAAACCCACAACCGGAATAGAAACTAGACATATTTAAGGTCCACCCCACATGGCAGACACACCTTTTATCTTATATTGCAACTTTGCAAATAATCAAATACATGTTTTACACTTATTAAAAAAATCACACCCAAAAAATCTCTCTATACATATTTGTGAATTGTGCGATGGCTCGAATGGAGCTAACGTAGATTCCTTTTGTCCTTATTGATCAAGACCAGCAACTATCCTTCTCCTCGAAGCAATTAATGTTTCAATCTCGTTCCTTGTTGCATCTCCATTACCAGATCTCCTTAGAGTCGCAATATGCCTATCGATGCTTCTCACCTGTATAGTACAAATAAATTAAATTCATGTAATCGTGAGAAAGTATTTCTCAAAGTTTAATCTCAAACAATATTTTAAATAAATACGCCATATAATTAAAAAATAACGGTTTTGGTAGAGTGGGATTTATTCTCAGTGTTATTTCTTGCTAATATATATATAGACGACAAGACTTTACAAGTGCACAACATAATGTTCAACATATTTGTTTTTCTTGATCTTTGTCACAAAATAGATTGAAATTAAAGTAAAATGATCTAGCTGACCTTTCGATATGGCCAGCGTAATACGCCATGTTTACGACAGATGCCTTTGAGAGCAGTGGCACATATATCCAGCTTTTTAGCAGCCTTGGCGATGGGTAGTTCAAAGTAGGGGGCAATGTCGCCAAGCTGAAGCTGCTTAGTTTTCTCCCTCTAGAATATATCAAATTTAGTTAATAACAGTACACATATAGAATAGTAATGCTTAATTAGAAGTATTTTTTTTGTATGTTTTTCATGGTTCTGATCGATTGTGTAGATAACTGGAATTTCTTATAGTAACTTAATTTTGGTGTTTTGCCGTACCTCCATAGTGTGTTGACAAGGTACACAGATTAATACACATAATAAAAAAATTATTATGCCACCTCTCAGTACCTTCTCACAATCCCCTACTCATCCTAGCTACTCATTTTCTTAGAGCATATCATATCTTGATATACTCTATTCTCGAATAGATGAAATGCATCTTAATATTTTTTTTACGGGGCAAATGCATCCTAATATAACTGTAGTAAAACTTCCAAATCTTAAATTATTAATAATTAATGTAAAGTGTTAACATACATATTGGAGTATATGTGAACATGATATTAGTGGATTTGCCATAAAAACACTTTTATTCTTACGTTTAAATACTCTTTTATGAATATATAGCTTGAAAATGTGACGATGAAAAATGTCTATTAGTTGAAGACTGTGTTGATATCCAATAGGAAAAAGTACGAATTACACCTCTGAACTATCGAGGTCGTCCGAATTACACCCCCGAACTCAAAAACCGGACATTCTACACCCCCAACTATTGAAACCGGATGAATTACCCCCCTCGATCTAATCCACGGTGGTTTTGATTTACGTGGCATACGCGTGGCAGTCCAGTCAGTCACCACTAGCGACGCCGCCATGAATGCAAAGCTTCGTGATCTCCAACCCTAGAAGTTCATAATAAGAACAATCAGATTAAAGCGAAGTATCTCGATAATGTTTGGTACATATCATTAGCATTTTTTTAATATTAATTAATGCTCATCCCATTATTTGGCATTATTTGTTTTCATCCATGATCAACATCGAGAAGATTTAATGTGATGTACCATTGGAATGCACTACTTCTCTTAGCACTTGGCAACCACTGCAGTAGTCCTCCTGCGGCGGCGCCGGCGCCGGAGAGGCGGACGACGACGTCGACGCGCCACCGTACTCGCCGTCGATTTTAGAGCAGTTATTACCAAACGCGGTCGACCAGTCCACAAGATCGTCGACGGAGGAACCAGGCTTATTAATCCGGCCGCCGCCGGCGCCGTCCACGCTCATCTGCACCGGCGCCGGCGCCGGCGGAGCGCCGTCGTCGTCGACGTCTCCAAGGACGGAGAGATCGAGCAGTTCTAGCACGTCGAAGTTGTCCAGGAGCGGCGACGGGAAGAAGTCGAGTTCCAAGTGCTCCCCTCCTCCATCGTTGGCGGCGCCGCTGCCGCCGTCGCCCGCCATAGCCGCCGGCGACCAGCCTGACGGCCGCTTCGATCACCTTACGAATTCGATCAAGGGCGGCCGGAACGGCGGCGCGCCGTGCGCGAGGGAGCGGAGTGGAGATAGAGATTTGAGGGGGCGCGAGGGCGGGAGTGAAATGGCGGGAGATGAGAAGGGGTGCGACGCGGTGGAGTTTTTTCCTTTTTAGTGGTTCTGACAGTTATTTTTGTCGGCTGGGAGGTTAATTTGCCTCCGTTAACTGAGATCCTTACTGTCCCATATAAAATCGACTTCTACGTAAAAAACCAAAGCATTCAACATTAATGCTCTGACTTAACCAAAGCATTCAACGTTAATGCTCTGACTTACTCGGACTCTAAGCCAGCTCTTCGCATCGGTAGACAAGAAATAGATTAAAACACTTGCGTTCACACTGCTTTGGAGTACTACTTGCGCAGAATTAGCTTGCACAAAATCACTGTTTTCCTTTTTCTATAGAAAACTGTCTATCAACAGTAGTACTTGATGAGGGTATTTGGGTAGTTTTGCAGCTGTGCTAATTTTTTTTCTAGGATTTGACTTTTATTGGGACGGAGGGAGTATGGGCTATTCTATTTTTTCTGACTTTATATTGGGATTTGATAAAGTATGGGTATTCTATTTTTTATATCTTTGTATTGATTTGTGTGGGATAGGTGAAAAATGAACTTATTTTTAGACAGGGGAAGTAACAAATATCACCAAAGTTATAGGAAAAATTGCGCATATACTTTAAATAATATACACTTATGGTAGTCTTAACCTTAAATTCATTTTATTTTACAAAAACTTTTAATAGTATCAATCTATCAATGTTTTTTTATTGATGCTCTTTATGTATGAATTTAAAGATGAAATTTTACATGTAGATGTAATACTATTGAAAGTACATATACAATATTTTCTACAATTTTATGATATTTTTGTGGTATTTGTTAGTTAGTGTGTACATGTATATCCTAATGATTTGTGTGTATAGGATACTTTTGGGCATAACCCCCAACATGTGTGCTTATTGGAGTGAGTGTTTGTACGTCATGAGTGCTTACGATTTTTTTTTATCCATGTTCACTGCAAAAATACAAATATATATTCCCAGAATCCCCAGAATTCCCATATATATATATATATATAGAGAGAGAGAGGAATGGCTCACACATTAAACATCTATTCACAAATAATTCACAATCACATAAATTGTAAGCCTCAATAATTTGCAAGTCCAATTAAGAATTGGATGTCTCACGCATAATTATATCAATTCTCGCATTTAACAAAACTTTAAAATCAACAAACCTTGAGAACTTACCAAACTGCCTATGCATTTTCAAAAAGAGCACTAGTACAGAACTTTCCATCTGTGACGGCCTCTAATATGCTTGGAATTAGCGGCCGTCACAAGGAAGTCATCTCAATTAGGTCGAAAAGCGCCGGATTGAGATAACTCAGGACCGTCACGGATGACACATATTAGTGATGGGCCATAGTTATAGGCCCGATTGAGATAACATTCCATATCTCAATCGGGCCCCAAGTTGGCGCCCTCACGGATGATGACAATTTTTTCATATAAGTTCATTTAGTATCATAAAATTCAATTCGAAATTTTTGTGTCTAAAAGTCTGATTTGCATCCTCATCATGTTAATACTTGCTAAATATATATTTAATCCAGTTAACTCGGTTTTGCCGGTAAAATATGTGAAATATGTGAATGGATGTGAAATATGTGATCAAAATGGATGTTATGTGAATGTGGTTGTGTTAAATATATTGATGGTTGTGTATGTGCATGAATATACAACTTCTTCTCCTGAAGCCGAACATCAAAGAACTCTGAGATTAAGCATGCTTAGGGTGGAGTAAT
Source organism: Oryza longistaminata (assembly GCA_009805545.1). Taxonomy (NCBI): domain Eukaryota; kingdom Viridiplantae; phylum Streptophyta; class Magnoliopsida; order Poales; family Poaceae; genus Oryza; species Oryza longistaminata. Next base: position 5,208,596 of record CM020189.1, read on the forward strand.
TTTCAGGATGGGTGACCGATCGGGTGCACACTAGTGAGTACAAAGTTTGTAGAAAAGACCGGTCCGCGGGCGTTGCTAGCAAAGGCCTACGACTAGCCAAAAAACAAAATATATTTTTTCTTTTGGATTATACTCATCCGTGACGGGCTATAATTTAGATCCGACTAAGATCGGGCTATAGTTTAGACCCGATTGAGATGAGAGTCATCCGTGACGGGCTATAGTTATACCTATTTAACATGTCTGTGCGACCATATCTCAATAACTAGACCCGTCACATATGACTCATCCGTGACGGGCTCTATACTAATGCCCGATTAAGATGACTTAGTATTTTTTCCATTTTTCATATGAAATGTTTATATTTGTGAGTTGACATGTAGCAAAATAATTAGCTGCAGTATATTAATTTATTTTATTAGTCAAAATAATTGGGTTGTTCACGATGCCCCGTTGTGTACCAGTGGAGTGACAATCGGACAATTGCCATTTTTAAAAAAGAAAGTTGGATTTAAGTAGAATTTTGGATAACCTGCTGGGCATATTGAATTAATCGGACAGAATATTTAAAAATTAAATTGTGATTGATTTGGAAAACCTTTTTCATGTGCCGAGATGAGATTTCTGAGCTTGAAAAAAAAAGAGGATTCATAAAATGAGAACTAAAAATAATTGAGAACTTTCTCAAAGTACAATTAAAACTTGTCAACCAGGAAAAATTTAATGTTAATAATTCGAACCAGAAACCTGATTAATAAATTAGGAATTTAGAGAAGGGACCTTCATTACTGGGCCAAAACCCCTACCCAAAGTGAGGGACCTTCATCCTCTGCCGATGGCCCATGCTACGGCACCGTACCGTTGGGCAATCTTAGCCCTTCTTTTTCTTTTCTTTTTTTTTTTAGAAACACAGTAAAAAGCGCTAACAACACGTGCACACTCACCCCTATGAACGCACACACACGCACATCCTACCCTTATAAGCACCTGCACACATGCTGGAAGACTGGGCCGGCATGTATTAAAATTGACGAAGTCATCAACTTATCATCCATTTAAACATGCTATTAGTCATTTCTCGTAACCAAGCGATTCATTAATATTTACATTTCTCGATGCCCATGCAACCAATCTTGTGTGGAAGAATGAAGAGTCATGCATTAAATCCGAGAAAGACATTAAGATGATAGGTGGTTGGATTGAAATATGCCTATCAAAAATAGATTTTTCAGATTTGAAAATATGACTATCAAAAGTAAATGGAGGGAGTAGATAACTAACAGTTCTTTTTTTATTTCGTTCTTCCAGTTTCTATCATTTTCTTCCTCCCACGAGAAAGAACTTCTCTAAACTTCTCACAGAAATTAAAATAGCGATTAATTAGTTGAACCCAACATACAAATCTAGAAGATTTCTTTTAGCTCTTGCTACCTGCCTCCATGAATTCATTCTTGATTTCCGTATGAAAGGAAGCAAGACAGAGATCAAAAGGGGGAAGAAACAAGCCTATTCGTATCCGGTTATCCACGATGAAATGGGTAACACCATAAACTGGAATAAAAGAGTAACCATGACAGCAAAAATTACAACAGCTTGATAGCTTGGAGGCATAAAGATGCATGAGAGATGAGAGGGATTTGAGCTTCTTTTGCATAAACTTAATCTTGTCCGTTCGTTCCGAAAGAGCAGCCATGATTGCCCCCAAAGTGAAGCCCCTCCCTTTCTGTGGGCAGAAATTGTTATGGTCCTTGTGAGCTAAAATTTTGGTTTGTCTCGATGCTCACCACTACCTCCCGGAATAAATTAACATCCATTTATAAATGCATAACAATAGTACGATGGTAGTATCGATAATATATTCTTCCTCTAAAACGCTCTCAATTCCCTGTACTATAAATAAATCGTATACAGCCAACGGGCGTAGTCAGGCTCAGGCATAGGCTACTTAATTAGGCCATGGTCCAACATGGGATGTAAGGCCCAATGCAAATTGATTTTGGATTAAGTCTATTTTCCCTCCCTACACTCCATGCTCATGTTGAATCGAATCCCTCAACTGCAAAAACAGGTATAACCCGTCTTCTAACTCACAAAACCATTGCAAATCGACTCCTCAGATGATTTGGGAGTGGTTTCGTCCGACGTGGCATCGCCCCCTTGACTAGCTGAGTCAGCACGTGAGCCCCATATGTCAGTATCCTGTAGTACCCAATATACTTTACCTCCTCCAGCCGCTCTCCTGTTCATGCCCATGCACTGTATTACCTCCCCAGCGTTCTTCCTCCTCTAGCCGGTCTCCTGTTCGTGTCCATGCACTGTAGCACTGCCTCTCCTTCCAAATTAGTTGCAGAAACGGATTTCTCTCGATCTCCACTCCTTTTCCCCCAAGAAAGCCTCATCAATATCGTGTTAAATCCCGCGAATTTTGGCCCTGTTATTATCCCGACGAACTCGGGATGAAACCTAGTTTTCCGTCGCCGAATCCACATTTTTAGCCAGATCTCCCTCTTCTTCGCCTATATATAGCTTGCCCAAGGTCCCCTTTTCCGATTCCAACCCTAGTCCGAACGCGTCCTGTGCCCTAGCCGCCTCCCCGCGCGCTTGCTCTCTCTTCGCCGAACGCCACCGCTCTAGCCGAGCCGCGCCGCCACATCCGTCGTCGCCTGAGGTGGCTGTCCCCACCATCGGGTTCAAAAGACGAAGGAGAAGGTCGATTGTACCTCCGCTTCACTTGGACATTGCCGGAGCGCCTCCATCGACATCAATCCGAGGCCACTGCCTTTTCAAGCTCACCGCCGGCTACTCCTGTCACTGCTCGTCGTCGTAATTGTGTTGGTAAGGACTGTCGTGTTCCCCTATTCTCGTCGGCCTGTGCCCTCGGTTTCCGCTGCCACACCTTCGTTCGCCGTCACTCCATGGCCACTGCCGCACACCACCAGCAGGCAACGCCACCACCTCACAAGACACTGATATATGGGGTCCACATGATAACTCAGCTAGTCAATAGGATCACAGATGCCACGTCGGACGAAACTGCATCCCAAACCATATCCGATGAGTTGATTTGCAACGCTTTTGAGTTAGAGGTTTGGTTATTTCCGGTTTTGTGGTTGAGGGATGCGGTTCAACTAGGGGCATGAGTTGAGGGAGGCATAGATCGACTTATTAATCCTTGATTTTTCACCATGTAAATATATTTATTGGGCCAAAAGTGCAACGGGCCAGGCATCCGAGGCCTTGGCCCATTTTTGAATCCACCCCTGCAGTATAGTGATGTGATGCGAAGATGTGATTATTAATTTTGTACTATCTGTTTCTGTTGTTAAGAGTGCTGAAAAGCATTTTGGAAAAGTACATAAGGGAATAAAGGAAAAGTGCATATGGGCGCCGCCCAGTACTACGACTAGCACTGCTATAGCTCCAACAAGCCGCGTCAGTTCCCCTTGCGATGAGAAGATAAATTTCCCTGTCAGTCAGTGTCAAGCGGGGCCGCCATATATATATACTTAAGGCTGTGTTTAATTCAGACTGAAGTTTGGAAGTTCGGTTGAAATTAGTACGATGTGATAGAAAAATTATGTGTGTATGAAAGATTTGATGTGATGGAAAGTTGAAAGGTTGGAAAAAAACTTTGGAATTAAACAGGGCCTTATATGCGCAATATGCACGCATCGTCCTCCACACGAACATCGCTAACTCCACTCGTACGTACGTGTTCGCCTCCTAATCACCAGCGCTGTACTGCATGTCACGTACCAGTATCTCTAGCTTTATATCTACTCCTTTGACTCAAATTAGATGTCGTTCTGACTTTTTTTTTCATAAACGTTTGACCATTCGTCCTATTTTAAAAAATTAGTATAAATATATAAAAAATAAGTCATACTTAAAGTATTTTTAATAATAAAGCAAGTCACAAACAAAATAAATAATAATTTCATATTTTTTAAATAAGACGAATGATCAAACGTTACAAACAAATATTGAAAAAGATAAGTATTTTGGAACGGATATTGTATCTGTTAAGCATTTCCGAATTATTTAGCATAATTAAAATTAAGGAAAAATGACTTCCGTGCCTTATAGGTAGGGTGCGATATAAGCATGCATAAGATGGAAAAAGAAATTTCAATTAAATAGGAGGTACGATTGATATCATAAATAGATGTACATGAATGCTTATATGCATTCTTGCATAAAATATACTGCTTAGGCCTTGTTTAGTTCGCGAAAAGAAAATTTTTAAGTGTCACATCGGACGTTTGACCGGATGTTGGAAGATGTTTTCGGACACGTATGAAAAAACTAATTTCATAATCATTTTTGAGAATAAAAAACAATGCCTTAGGGCAACAACAATGTATATATATAGCAAAAGTAGTCCATATAGATGGGATCCACTTATATGAACTTTAACTATTGTGTAACATTCACAGTGTATATGGATAGCAAATAGTATTAGGAGGAGAGAAGAGGTAGAGACAAATAACATATTTTATTCTCTATGGGCAGCCCATATGCTTATGGGTAGCTTTTGTTATTTCTTTGCTATGGACTAGTTCCACAATGTTGCTAGGTGGCTGAAACAAATATTATATTGCTTATGGACCACTTTTAGAGTACATTGTGGATTCCCTTATATTGTTAGATGTAGTGGCGAAAACAAACCTATGGTGGCCTTGGCTTGAGCTCGAACTCTACCTCTATAATCTACCTCTATAAACAAGCTTAAAATAAATCCCCTTAAATCACCATATATTAGAACTTTTGAGAAGAAAAATCAGTATCTCTTGTTAGTTGAGTCCTACTGTATTGACTCCACCGATATATGGGCTGTGTTTAGTTTGGGAAAAGGAAATTTTTGGTGTCACATCAGACGTTTGACCGGATGTCGGACGGGGTTTTCGGACACGAATGAAAAAACTAATTTCAGAACTCGCCTGGAAACCGCGAGACGAATCTTTTGAGCCTACTTAAGCCGTCATTAGCACATGTGGGTTACTGTAGCACTTATGGATAATCATGGCCTAATTAGGCTCAAAAGATTCGTCTCGCGATTTATAGCTAAACTGTGCAATTGGTTTTTCTTTTTGTCCACATTTAATGCTTTATGCATGTGTCCAAAGATTCGATGTGATAGGTGTAGGGGAAAATTCTTGGGAACTAAACTGAGCCATGGTTGAACGGATAGAGACGAGAGAGTATTTTTTGTAAATGCTGCGTGGCGTGAACGCGTGCCCGTGCTGCGTGTGTGCGTGGTCCATGCCGCGGGGGAGGCGGCAGCAAGATGCCGATATGAATTTATGATACGAATACGATGGAGAGATCGATATCCCCGCCGCAACTTGCTCGCGATCGATCGATCTTGTAGCCGCCGCCGGCGACGACCTCTCTTTCGGCTGGATCGGACGCACAAATCGATCGATCCATCCGGTCATGCACCATCCACCGCTATGTACGTACGGCCATCGATCGAATAGAATCTGTTCTTCTCATTTGACTTTTTTATTCTTAGTCAAACAAGTTTGATCAGATTTATAGCAAAATAATGTACAAAACAAACATAGTTTCAAAACATATTTAGTGTTGAATTTATTAAAACTAATTTTGTATCGTGGATGTCGCTAATTATTTATATAATTTTAATCAAATCTAAAAAACTTTAATTAAAAAAGTCAAACTGTTTATAATATAAAATGGAGGGAGTAGATTATTACTTCTCGGCCGGTCAGATAGGAGCTAGTTGCGGGCCCAGCCGGCCGGCCGCCGGCATATCTCATCAAAGCCGCCGTCATCGTCGTCGCCGTCGAATCGATCGATCGGAATTGCCTTTTGCATCGCTATAATGCATGCATGGGTTTGCGGCGAGCGAGGCCGGTACGTAGCTGCAGTGCCGTCGACCACAGTATACTAATCCACACTTTTTTAACTGTCGGCATAGCCGCCACCGGCGCAGCCATGCTTGGAGCCTTTGGAGCCAGGCAAAAATGTTTTGAGAATAATCTACTCGAGACAGGCAGTTTAGGTTCTGCTTGATTCAGCTTATGATTATTATAATCTGGATTATTATTACTAAGCTGAAATAAACATATAGCTTATTATGACATATTATTACAATCTATAAGCCAGATTATTATAATCTGGTAATTCACTCTAAAGGTGCTTTTTCTAGATTATTGAATGGCTAACAGCTAACATACAACTAATAATGCAGAGAAACAAATAGTTAAGAGCTTATTCGATGTCAGCTTATTATAATCCAGCTTATAGTAATCTGGCTCAATAATCTAGATTACAAACAAACAGGGCCTAATTTGGGTGGCTAGCCTGCGAATATTGTTTTTTTCATGCATGCAACGAATAATTATGATAAGGACACACAACATATACACGACAAAAATATATACCTGAAACAATAATTCCGGGTGTCTCTCCTTCATACTATTAGTTACTACCGCACTCACAAATCGCAAATGCGTAAACACGTCTCCTAACACATGCTGAGAAACCCGAACACACATCACTGTGCACGCACACCTATAGATATGTGCTTAACACACACTCGAAATAGACCTAAGCCTGCAACAATTCTCTTATCTCATTAAAATTATTACAACAGTTTTGGCCTTCCGCGATAAGGCACTTTTGTTGAGATCAACTTTGTCATGGTTTGTGTTCTGTGATGGTCTTGTAACGAAAGGGTATCATTGTAGAAGCTTCGTCTGGAATTATCTACTTCCTCCGTTTCACAATATAAGTCATTCTAGCATTTCTCACATTTATATTATTGTTAATGAATCTAGACATATATATATATCTAGATTTATTAACATCAATATAAATGTGGAAAATGTTTGAATGATTTACATTGTGAAACGGATGGAGTAACTGTGATAAAAAAAGGGGTCATCCATCACAAATGTTCATGATAAATCGGTGTCGTTGTAGCATTTGTAGGACCACCTTACAACTATTGCTAACTAGTGCATGTTATGACGAAACTACTTCGTCACCGTGTTTCTCATATTTACATATAGGACCGGCTAACTATCGGCCCATAAAGACACTGCCTACCAAGTTCCTATGTTTTTCCTCCAAATCAAAAGGGCCTGTAATGTCTAATTTTTTCACAGCATTTCTGACAACCCTCTTTATCGCCATCACCACTTTTTATATACGACAAAGACCTTAAGTTGTCACCAAATCGGCCGAGGATGAATTTTATGATAATCGTTCTGTTGCAGTAGTTCCTATATATGGATAACACATCCATGTACGTATCAGCACCAAGATTTAAATCCTTAGACGTACAGAAATACACCCACGACTCCACTAACACAGCATTAGTGCTTCCTTTGATACAATGTTTTATTTTTTAAAAAATATTTTCAAACGTGATTTTAAGAACACTTTTTAAGTGATTTTTAGTCGTCTTCCTAGCAATAATGAAAAGAGGACGGACAAAAGTGACAAAAAACTGTTTTTAGACAAAAAATAATTCTAAAAATCAAAATCAACAAGTTTATAAAACAAAAGTTGTGATAAACGTATATTATATTAATATAATTAGTTTTTGTGTGGAAAATATATTTTTTTTCAAAAGAAAGTACATGGCTCGATATTGAGGGGTACACTACCATAATTAAATATCAAGAATAATTAACCATAAATACGAGTGCATATACCAAGTTTTAGAATACATAAACTTGTAAGTACGAGCACACATGCCAACCCTATAACTTTTAAACGGGTGGACAAGTTACACCATAAGTAACCTTGCCAGCTGAGCTAGATATATTTGTTAAGTTGGTGGAAAATAACTTTTTAGATGTGTTGCGGACATTTGAGCTGTCTATAATAATAATTATTTTTATTTGATTATTAGAGATGGTGGGATGAGGATGAAGATTAAGTTGGCGCACGTAAAACGAGAAAGTCATTAACACATTTTAATGAAGTTTTAATTATTACAAACTTGACAAATAGGTATATTTGATATTTCAAAGCAACTTCTATGTAGAAAAATTTCGCACGGAACATATTGTTTAGTAGTTTGAAAAAGTGTGCTAATGAAAATTAATCCGAGATAACATCTAAATCTTAATCAGAAAACAACAGGTATGTTCCCGTCATATAGAGAATCGATCGAGTAATCCATTGACCAACTAATTCTTCAAACTAAGCATGCATTTTGATCATTGGGGACCATTGGATGTACTTGGTGTTCATGATGACGATGATATATTGGTTAGTGTCCTTTCCTATGTTGCCATATATATATGAGACGAGGTATATATGTTAGCTCCACTGCACACTTTATTCTGAGCGAATTATTGTTGGGCCATGCTAATCTGATCTACTTTTCCTTTGCGGCGCTTCGAACCAGTGCTGTGCTGTACTGGCCATCGATGCAGCCATCAAATAATTGAAAGAAGTACAGATTCCGTCATGCGATCAGGCTGATGATGATGGATATGGAGATCGATCGCCTGAATGAATATATGCTGGATCACTAGCTAGCTAGCTGCATGCTTTAATTTGACGATTTGTGCATGTCCACCCTGTATATCATATGCATACAATTAGTTTAATTTTTTTCAGATGTGTAAAACATATGGACTATAATAAGCCACGTTTGAGTGCCACTTACCTACTGCACAATCAAGTTTCAGAAATTAATCAGATTAATTCGTACTAGATGACTGAAAAGTCACTACTATTCTGCAAGTGTATGCAATAATGTCAGAAATCTACTGGCATATTCCTGCAGGGAGATCATCATTAGTTCATCATGTTTTCTTTTCCACTGATGTGCATGACCATCAACTTTTCATCAAGCTAGTTTTTTTTTTCCACTGATCTATATGATGTTTCACCAAAACCATACTGTTTGAAAGCATTATGTGCTTACTCCTTATGTGTTGGTTTATTATTTATGTTATTCTTATTGTTTGAGTGTTTGCTATTTTTGAGAGAATATTGTAATAATTGGCTGTAGATTCGTTGAAGCGAAGGCCGAATTTAATTTCATTATTAAAAAAACTGTTTGAAGCATTGTCGTCACACGGCGTATACCGTTTGCTCCCGTGCCTCTTTACCAGTTCATAGTAGCATCGCTGCCGGGTTAAGTAACCAACGGTAGTTTTTGCAACATGCAAGAGACAATTCAAAATATCTTTTTTTTTCTACATTGCTCGTTTTGCATGGCAATTAAAGTATTTCCTTTGTTTCTAATATCCTTTCCCCAAAAGTCCAAAATGCTAAAACTATTTTTGGTAATTAACTTGGGGAGTACCTATATCTTTGGAAAAAAAAACTGGTTTTACTTAGTGTTAGTATACTATGTTGGTCAATTTAGTGTTACTGGACTGATAAAATATTTGATAAAAAAAATGTCTAACATCATATACGCTATTTCCTCTCGTGTTCCAATTAGCTTCAATATCTGTTTATGACACTACTCCAAGAGGAGTAGAATATAGTAGGATATTATATGCAGCGATGCTATACTATATATTGGAATCAACTCATTCTATTTCATTATGGGTGAAATAACATATATAGAGTTATTTGATAGAATATGTGTGGTTATTTTAGCCTTTAAACTGTTTTTATTACTTAAGTTCCTACTTCACACATTTATTCTAATTCATTATCTAATCTTTCAAAAATTTGCCTCATTTTTCATATATAAACATACACCATGAGGGTCAGTATATTTCACAAAACTACATGTATATTGACCAAATTATCACACAACTATAAATTTAAGGCGATGTATCACAAAACCACAGATTAAACAATAAATTTATCACAAAATTACAAGTTTATGGATAAGTATCGCATAAGTATAGACTTAATAATAAAATTATAAAAAAACTATATATTTTGGAGTTTAAATCCTTAACACTAATGTTATGGTTGATTTCTAAACGTCCAAGTTTTGTCATTAAATTGACGTTAAGCCTGTAGTTTTATGATAACTTTATTACTAAACCATACTTCACTTTTTAAAAACAATTACAGAAAACCTGCTCCCCCAGCAACACTAGCTCCTTAACTATATATTTCCATGGTCCTAAATCCACGGATCAAACACAAAATGCAAATCAAATTATTTGCATCGTACCAACATGGATCCGCAAGACAACAGGAAGAACAAATATAAAGAAAAAAGAGGCAGACGATACACGTCTCATCGGAGCACGGTTGTCAGTGCACTCGTGCAACACCGTCATGGTGGAGAAGGGAGAAGTCGGCGATGGATCTTGGTTGCCGTCCCCAGATCTACCACTTGCGCCTTGCTGCCCATGTGAATCCTCAGCGTTGGATCCGTCTGTGGAGATTATGGATACCCCATATCTACACGGCGGTTATATTTAGACTGGATATAGGATACCGAATATAGATAGAATATCTTTATTTGTATTTCGGGTTTGTTTCTTAACTTGAACATCAAGGAAATACCCTGAGGTTTAGTCGGTTACGATTGTATTTTATTTGTATTCTCGTATTCTGATAAGGATATGAGTTATACCTTGTAATACGGACTCCTTCCCCTATATAAGGAGGGGTCTGAGTCCTTCCTGGGACACCAATTCTCTTTGAGATCATACATTCAATAATACACTCGGCGGTTTTCACCCCGGACAGGAGTAGGGTATTACTTCTTGAATAAGAAGGCCTGAACCTGTATAAATCCTTTGTCTCCAAACCCATCCACTTTTCCAGCTTGATAGCCACCCCTTTTAGTAAGGAAAAAAATTAAAATTAATCACATGCCACATACCCTCTAACCGCCAGCAAAAACATTCAGAAACCCGCTGCATTTTCAATTTTCAAATCCACATCAAGATCAGATTCAAGTCCAATCCATATTCACATCAACATCCAAACATCAACATGCAAACATCAATTTCTCACAGCATCTAAATATCTACATCGATTTGTCACATAGCATTTTCAACATGCAAACATCATTGCCGGCGACCATGGAGGTTGCTGCCACCGCCGTCTCCCTACGACCAGATCAGGGAGAGGGAGAAGAGGGAGGAGAGGGGAGGGAGGACGTCGCCGGTCTGCAACCATCGCACCACCGGATCCGCCCTCCTGTCGCCATCGTCGTTGCCGCCTCGAGGCTGGAGGGAGCCGCCGTCGCCTGAAGGGGAGGGGAAGGCAAGGTCGCCACCGGAGAGAGGGAGGGGAGGGAGGGCAGGGTCACCACGGCCTGATCCACCGCACGCACCCCTCCCACGGCTGGATTCGCCGCACGCAGCCCTGCGGCAGCCGTATATGCCGTGCCGGCGCCCAAGCCCCTCCCGGCCGAGGACCTGCAGCCCAAGGTCGTCGTCGTTGGCGTAGCTGGTCCGCCGTGGTTGCGCCCGCCTCGTGTCGTCGTTGCCGCACGCTCGCCTCCTATCGCACGTCCACCGTGGTTGCGCCCGCCTCGCATCGCAACTCTTCGGCCCGCCCAAGCATCGCCGTCGTCGCCCCCACCGTGCAGCATCGCAGCTCTGCTCGCCTGAGCGCCGCCGCCTATGGGGAGGGAGGAGGAGACAGAGGAGAAGAAGGAGAGAAAGAGGAGCGGAGGGAGAGAGGAGGAGAAAATAGCGAGGGTTTCTGTGGGCCGCATCATCACTCCGCCAACGAAGGTTGGTGTTTTCGCTAGCGTCAAGTTAAGAGGGCCGCCAGTGAAAATACCATATCTTCGCTAGCGGCCAGCTTAAGGCGGCTGCTAGGGAAGATAGGTTTTCGTCACGGCCCATGACCCCCCACCCCCCATCCCCTCTATTTTTTGCACTGGCGGTTTCATCTCGTAGCTGCCAGCAAAAAATTTTCCCAAACACCATGAAAAATCGTTTTCCTAGTAGTGATATGTTCTATGTTAAATTTACTTATTATATATTTGAACAAATATTATTACACCATGAGTTTTATATCTTCTCATTTGCAGAGGTAGTTGTGTGGATGAAGGAAAAGAGAGCGGGTGTAAGGAATGCATGGATGATCAAAAAAGTTGATTGGAAACCAAACCAAGACCTTCTCCAAGTCCACTCCTACGTCACCACGTCATGTTTGGTCCACAGAAAACAAGAGATAAAGTTCTACATGTTTTTAGATTCGGATTCGGACCTCCTGATAGAATCAACTTCAAACAGACTTAGCCACTGATCTAGAAGGAATCTCAGGGCCCATAAGCACTTTTTGGAAAGATTATGGAGTATACTTTGAGATGGTGTTGGTCTCACATCAAAAATCTCACCGAGCTGTCGGGAATCTACAAAACAAGCCACATACATCATCTAGTCCGAATCTGATTTGGCATTGGGCGCATTGGGCCTTGTAATTGTGTCGTGGGCTAAGCCCAATACGGTGTGCATCCTAGGGCAACCTTAGGACGTCCCAAATCATATTTATTCAGTGGCTTTCATAGTTTAGAGTTGGGTTTTGCTTAGATTATTTCTGCCATTACAGTTTCACCACTAGTTCGGTTTATGGAACCCCAAATTGGAGTGCTTAATCATTTATATGCAATTGTGTTGCAATCTATCTTATTCTTGCTTGTGTTCTTCAATTCGCATGCAGGGATTAGCCTTCTCGGCGAGGTCAACCAGGTAGTGCACGGTTGATAACCAGAGGAGACGTGGTGCTACGATTGCAGGGTTCGGATCGTGTTGATCGGAAGCCAGATCGTGTGTGTCATGTTTCCACCAAATCGAGAGTTATCAATACCTATCGGAAGATCAGGACCTAGTATTCTCATTACCACGCGAGTTACGGTCACCGGACTGCCGCCCACATGAGTCGCCATGTGTGCCTCGCTCGAGCTCTGCCACCGGTCCACCGCCCACGAGACTCGATGCCGCCGGATCCGCCCCCAAACCAAGTCGCCGCCGCTTGTGTGCCTCGCCCGATCTTCGACACAGCCTATGAGCCTCGCCCAGGCTCCGCCCGCCGCTGGTGGATGCCACCACTGGTGCGGAAGGTGGAGGAGAGAAGTGTGTGCCTGTGGGGTAGGATGAGGAAGGACGAGGAGGAAGCGGATGAGGAAGGTGTGTGCGTGGGAATTGAGAGCCAAATCTTTTTACAGGCGGTGTTCTTTAGTGCCACTTAAGAGATTACACGCAAAAATAGAGTTATTTTTGCAAATGGACATATTAAGACGACCGCTTGCGAAAATGGATTTTTCACAAGTGCTCACTAACTAGGAATCTCTTGTTGTATTTTCACTAGCGTTTTTTATTTCATCCACCAACGAATTAAGAAGTGTGGCGTTAGAAATAAAATCATTTTTTTAAGTAGCGGTATGAACAAATAAAACAAAATTCATATTTCAAACACAATTTCTCAAATTGTGTCAACCCAGTAAATGTAATGGGCATATACACAGTTAAGTACTCCTAACCAAAAAAAAAAAAAAACAAAACTCAACCAATACCTCTTGAACCTGTTCGTTCTTAGCACATTGTCTCTCTTTGATAACAAGTACGACGACGTACATATCGGACTGCCATCAGTGTCCAGTTATCACGATCTGTGTCTCAAATTGTGTCAACCCAGTATATGTAATGGGCATATACATAAAGTATAACAAATCATCAATTTCTCAAATCGATCAATATCTTGGCCAACTTTCATATTCACAAACTCAATTATATCACCATTAATTATATTGCATACACGTATCATCAATTTATAGAGAAAATGAAAGGGCGGATTTAGTACTTGATACAAAAGAAAAAAGTGCAACCCACCACACTGGATCCATATTAGGATTATTAATTTATGCAAGTGTCACTACTCACTACGACGTTAATTGTCTCCAGCTGTAGGTAATTAACTTGGTGAATTGCCTCCAGCTATATAAGAAGCACGTGGTTAATTACCCTTGGTAAATGTGTCAATTCAAAAGCTATCTTATGTATCCATATTGCTAATTATGCGAAAGGTGAATCTGGGACTAAAGGAATAAATCAGCACCGCTAGTGCTTTCTTTTCTCACTACGTATCGATCACCCTTAAATAAAACAGCATAACTAAATGTATCAAAGACTTTTGAAGGCCACTCTTAATCTTTTTTATTCATCAACACTAGTTAAAAGACGGTTTTCACTGTCTCCTCTTAATTACACTAGCCGCCCAAAAGAAAAATAGTAGTCCCTCCGTTTCAAAATGTTTGACACCGTTGAATTTTTAAGTACGTGTTTGACCATTCGTCTTATTCAAAAAATTTAAGTAATTATTTATTCTTTTCATATCATTTGATTCATGGTTAAATATACTTTCATGTACACATATAGTTTTACATATTTCACAAATTCTTTTTGAATAAGACGAACGGTCAAGCATATGCTAAAAAGTCAACGGTATCAAACATTTTGAAATGGAGGGAGTTTGCATTAAGTTCGTCATGAAGAGCTGTAATTAACTGGTGGCTCCTATAAAATTCGATCTCTGTTTTCACATACAGCTCCTTAATAGACTCACGTGAAAAAAAATATTTTCACGGATGGGCCACTTAAGGAGCCGCATGCAAAAGTGGGCTTATTTTCCTATGCGATCCTCTTAAGGCTGTTCTCGCCGCACTTCTCTCTTCTCTGTTTCAGATAGCCATTGATTCCCATGAAAATATCAGTACATCATCACTAGCAGTGAGTTGGGGCACCAAGAGGTGTCCACGGATGGGGATTCCCTCTCCCCTACGCCACCACCACCACCACACCTACTGAAAAATGGGGAACTAACGACGACCTCTCCAACGCCATGCCGCCGAAGCAGGGCTTCGAGGAGGATGAGGGCGATAGCAGCAACAACAGTGTATACGAGAGCTGGGGAAGTGGAAATGGAGGCAGAGGCGATTAGCTTGGCAGAGCGCATGTAGAGGAGGGGACTGATATAGCAGCCAGGGTTGGTGGCTAAGTCGATGGCCAACGTGGAGGAGGTGGCAGCCAACATGGCCAAGGTGGTGGCCAACACGGCGGAGGCCAAAGTCGACGGACTGAACCAGAGACGATAGCTAGCGTGGCGGTGGTGGCAACCGACATGGCGGGGGATAAGACGGCTAATTTTTTTACCAAGATAAGACGACTAATTACCTGTCACTTGTGGCCCAATCTTCTGATAAAGAGGATAAATAATCCTACTTTGGTTGATTGCGATGTTGATGAAGTGCTTCCAACTAAAACAAGTCTAGGACACCATCGAATCGTTACACCACAAACGATGCCATACCAATTGTGACGTGTGGTCGATGATCTCTGCAATTCAAATGAGAGAACATTGCAAGAACAATTTTATTCAAAGGAGATCAATCCTGATGTAGTTCATATGAGGATGATGCACTAGGTACAAACAACATTAAAGTTGTTGTAATAGACAACTGGCGCAAAAGTGAACGGAACATGAAGTTCATATAGGAGCTAGCACAGTCGAGAACACTGATCAGCAGCAGCATGAGCCATCGCACGATATTCTGTCTTAGCACCGGAGTGGGAGACCATCGTCTTGCGCTTGGAAGACCAATAAACTAGATCATCACTGAGGAAGACACATGATACGAAAATATAGCACCATGAATCAAGGCAACATGCCCAATCCGTATTAGAGTACGCAGTCCAAGGATTGAATGGACCGATGCCGATGTGGAGGCCAGTATTGAGGGTGCCTTTCACGTAGCACAATATGCGCATAATTAAGTCAAGATGAGGGTTATGTTGATCATGAAGAAGTACATTATTATTATCTGGGTTCATGTAGAATGCATTAGGGGAAACACCTTTCACCCAATGTGGGATAGGGGAGGGGGCGTCGGGGTAATCATGTATTAATACAAAGGATCTTCAATTAGAGGAATATATTAGAAATACAATCCTATACATGGCTATATAATCCTAAGAAATACGACTCAATTATTATGATATATAGTTATCTCGAATACACAACCTATAAATCTAGGGGCATTTAACTATTTACCACTTTTAAGATGTGGCAATTAAGGATTTACCACTCGTAGTATATGACATGTGGACCCTCATGTGTCTGTTACATATGGGTTCAGTGGTAAATCCTTTATTGCCACTCGTATAAATGTGGCAAATAGTTAAATATCTCATAAATCTAACATAAATATTGTGCATCTTTAGCAACATTTTGTATTCCTTATTGTAGTTATACGCCTATACTCAATGATCACATCATCACTAGGGCCAGTTGGATGGAGGCGAAGGCAGACAACACACGTACATCCTGTCTCATAAAAACTCAAATTCCGTGGATGTTTCTCGACGTATACTATGCTCAAATTTATCCGCAAAATTTGAATTTTTATAGTACAGAGGGAGTATCAGCCTATTAGGCAGTCAATGTGGCCAGTTTGGCCAATGGCATATATAGAGGCGAGAAGGTAGTTTAGACTAATTTTTATATGCCCATGAAGAGGTCTCATCGAAAGTAGTTTGGACTATTTTTTTTCTTAAGTTAATAGGTAGTTAATTAGTGTTATGTTTAATTAATCAATTAGTACTACTCTGACTCGAAATATAATAACTTCTCGTTACGTATATGGAATATCATTTGTTTTATGACTTTAGAATTGTTGTATTTTGAAACAAACCAGTATGTCCTACTCCATCCTTCCCTGAATATTTGACGCCGTTGAATTAGTTAAATATATTTTACCGTTCGTCTCATTTAAAAAATTTTGTGAATATTATTAAAAAACTTGAGTGCGTGGTAGTAGTATATTTAACAATGAATCAAATGATAGGAAAATAATTAATAATTACTTAATTATTTTAATAAGATGAACGGTCAAACATGTTTTAAAAGTCAATTGTGTCAAATATTTTAGGACGGAGGGAGTATATGATTAAAACTTGGTATAATTTGGGACAGATGTAGTAGTTATTTAGTGGCCTAAGTGAAGGCATATCCGTTTTGCAAATGCCCGTCTCTCTTTCCATGAAAAAGAAACGTTCGTAATGGGCCGCCATATCTGCGTGTGTTGGTTTGGTCAATTATTGGTCTTACTAAATGCAAACGCAAATAACGCACTTTAAGTATATAATAACTGCATTGGCACATATATGCAAATCCTCTAGACGTCATGAATACACAGATTGAAAAACAATTCGACTATACGTCATGCCGGCATCTACCTCACACTCATATATATTCTCACTCCTTTTGGCAAATATATATAGCACTATATATTCTCATTCCTCTGTATCAGTATATATCTGACTGAAATAATCTTGCTATTGCAATAATGCATGATCCGCATAAAAGAAGATCGACGCACATAAAGTTTCTAAAGGAGCTAGATTAATAGATACTTATATAAGTAGCTAAAGAAAATATTTAGTCTTCTCCAAAAGATAAGCGTTGATACTTAATTAGTTTGCTCAATTATTGACTTGATGACATGGCTTATTAGTAAAGCCAAGATACTATCCGGCCGTGTTCATCTTAATCCCTACATGAAACCCTGTGCGTTGCTACGAAAGTTTAATATGATAATAATAAAAAATAGTGTGTAACGTAGCTAGATGTGAATTTGTATTTTTTGATCAATCATTGAAAAGTCTATAAACCATTGAGTTGATGTGGTTTTATGATAATTTAAATATTATATAGATTGATAATTGAAAAATAAAAGTAAGGTAATGTGGCTTCATGGGAGAAGAAAATGAGAAAAATAATTCGAACTATAGATTAATCATCTAAAGGCTATAAACAATTGAGATGATATGGTTTAATGATAGAAGATAGAAAACATTAACTAAATGGGGATGAACTATATAAGTATATAAGATATTGTAGAAAATGATGAAGAGATATATGTTGAAATATTATGTAAATTATATGGGATAATATTTTTTACTGGGAATACTACCAGGACTTTGCCTAGTAGTGTAATTTTATTAAATAATAAAAAATATGTATAAGGTTATAATTAAGGAAATCACCAAAATAATACAGAGTTTGTAACCAATCAAAAACTATTTGCTTTAGAGTCTCCTTCATTCTGCACATATACAGAAGAACTTCATTCATAAAAAGGGATCTCTAGGATTGAAATGAAGGCATAATATTATGAAAAATGAGCCCATTTCTCTACTTCCAGATGTGCCACGAGGCAATGAAGAATATTTCCATGAAACCCTTTGTAACATGCTTGTATTTGAAAGCTTTAAAATATAGAAGATATAACATGTTTTACATGAGGTTTAAGATGCAATAATTGCTAATGGATGATGACGTGACATCTTTACATGTTGAGCTTTATGATGTTGTAAGTTGTAACTTTATATTGGTAATATAGATAAGGTAGGCACTTATATTCGCACTCACACACCAGTATCGACAAGTACTTGTACTCATGCATGTGTTTTTGTACTTCATATATAGATAATGTCCAGATCATACAAACAAGAAGGATGATATAGGTTACGAGTATATGCTATGATAACGTAAAACAAAAATTTTGTACCATATAAACCAAGAACCATGCGAGTAACACATCATGGATTGTTACTGCTAGATGAGCTGAACAGCAGAACAAGAGGCATTGCAAACCAATCATATGTAGCATGCGTCGGTGAAGAGGAAGTAGTCAATCTTAGCAACCCGATCATCTCCTTCTTGTGCGAGTGTCTCCTCCTTGCGTGTTTGCCGCCTCGCATTCCAACGTCAATTAGCAAAGCTTCTACTTGTATCCGCACGTCTAGGGAGAAACGTCGTGCGTGGATGTGGTAGCACCTGCACGCAACTAGGGTTTTGACTCCCGTGGTTAAGAGTGGTGGCTAGGGTTTACATGCATGTGTGTCTCTTACCTACGTGGCCCCTCGCTCCTGAACATATAGGACCTTTAATCAGTCCCCAAGGCCCATTATGAGTTCTACTCAGATTTCTATCCGAATTAAGACACTATTATATCTATATCCAGTTGTCTTGTTTTAACCTGTTAAGTGCACAGCCCATTAGGTTCATGTATTTTCGGTTGCAATTTGAAAATCCATTTTCAGTCCACATGTCAACAATAACCCTTAGCCAAACGAATTGACCCACCGAGTAGACATAAAGATCATATCAACTTAACCTTTAGTGCGTAAATGGGTATGACACCTTTTACCTTATGGTATTGATCAAGCTCAAAGCTAGATTTGTGCCATCGTCTCAATTACTCGATCTTGTATTATATTATTCAAATCCTAACCAGCACTTCAGGCATCTCGAAATGGCTATACAGTTTCATAATCTATTACATCGAGATACCCAGAAGATATCTCTCCCATTATATGGGATGGAAAAATCCCTTCATGATTATTTACATCCCACTACATGCTTAATAACAAATTGAAAGACTACCTTTATAACTAAGCAGTTATGGAATAGCATTTAGCAGTCCCAGTGTAAGCCATTACAATTAGGAACCATGATAATATTAGGTGCAAGGATTCAACACCAACACCTAATTAATTAAGACTAACTGATATCACATTATAATAATCCTGATAGTGTGTCAAGATGGGTCTATCCAACAATATATTCTCCAACACGTGTCCACATTATCGATTTAGTATCTCCATACCATAGTCCATTAAACATGATCATCAATTAATACATGAGTTGAATCTTATAATCATATTTGTTTCACATTTGATAAGGATCATTTAGAAATTGTAACATATATATATATATACAGATAATCTCATGTATAAATCATATTCATTGATCAATAATAACTTATCAGGAACACTTTATTGTAAATTTATAAAACATGGTACGTGATACAATTATCTCTAAGATTGCCTCTAAGGCATATTACTAACAGATTTGATAACTCTACAACAGCCTGCAAAGTTCACACTCTACATCTACCTAGCTTGCACAGTGTGAGTAGACAATAGGACTGGAAACCTAGCTCTTCTGTTTTTCTAAAACTAACTGGAAATGGCTCATTATAAGCTATAATGGCTTATCGGCAAAAAAAAATTTGTTAAAAAAATATATATGTGTCCTTAGAAATTTAAAAGCGAATGGTGAAAAATAAACTATGATTAAAAATCCAAAATCAACTCAAAATTTAAGTCTTGAAATTCAAATTTTAGTAACAGCTTAAAAGACAATGGGACTGCTAGCTAGCTACTCCCTTCATCCCAAAATATAGCAAACTAGGACTGGATGAGACACATCATACACATCTTAGTACAATGTATTTGAATAGAGGTTGTGTCACATCTAATTCTAGGTCGCTATATTTTGGGATGGAGGTAGCAGTGATAAGCATGTACACCTTGCCAGTCCACCACATCGAGAGGTGGCTCTGAACTAAAAAGGTTTTAAATTTTAAAGTTTAATTTAATGCTAGCAATATTGTTGGTAGATTTTTACTTGTGTTTTTAGCATGACGAAAAGAGAGCTGGGCAAAGTGACAAAAATAACACCCCTAAAATTGATCCTAAAATCAAAGCTTGAAATTCAAAATTGCTTCGGATATAATATGCAGCGGAAATTAAATCTCAAAATAATAAACAAGAACTTGCGTACGTTAAGCACACTATGTAGTTGAAATTCAAATAATCTAGGTGTTATTTATTTACGGAATAATCATGACAATACTCTAACTACATGTAAAAATAATTAATATATCTTGTCGCAAGCCATAAGTAAATTAAAGTTTAGAGAATTTCTTTTCGCTCAAGCCCAAACGTATAGGTCAATAATATATTATTTTGTGCTACGCCAATATATAATATAGATCATTGGAATAACTACAAATATTTTTGCAAGAAAACTGCAGTACTTACAATTTCTGCAGGCACTACCAGGGAACGGAAGTCTACCGTGTGCCTAAACAACTCGGTAACAGGGCTAAAATGAGTATTGTTACCATGCATGGAAGTTCCAAGATTTTAATTTATCTTGTCAAAATTCTTTAATTTCCCAAGTAACTAATATTATGTCATCCAAAAATACTTCATTTTTAGCTTCATAGCCATAAATGAAGTCTTTTTAAATGGAGGTAGTGATAATAACATTGATAATGTTTCTGTCACATCATAGGACATATGAGTTTGACACGCGCTAAGCACACCTTTGCATTGTGTCATTAATAAAAAATTGTACCAAAATAGTGGAGATCATACATATTACAACTGATCAAGAATAAAAGTAGCTAGGGCCAAGGGGATGCATAACATAGTTTTCCTTTTGAAGAAAAGAAGAGAAAGCACAGCATTGGAGCCCATTATTCCTGGTTTGCTTTGGCTACCTAGCTCAACATTATTTTTGTCACGAGCACAAATTCTCATATCTTCTAGAGGCGGCCGGAAAGCACAACACTTTACAGTATAGGATGGTGTAAGAGTCTTGGCTATCTGCTGCATATGTGCAGGGCCTCTTGGCATATATGTATGTATATGTCTTAGTGATCGATCATGGAAGCAGATCTTAACTTTTGTTAAAGTTGTTAATTTTCCATCACACACCAGGTTAGACATCTGCTATGCGTGTGCGCTCTAGCTATACAATCCTTTCTCAATGAACATCATATCTTACTACTTTTAACTCTTCTCCTTTTTCTTCAGGTGCACTGCACCTCGGTTTTGTTAATTGGGTGCATGCATCTATGCAATGCAAATAACCATATATACTGATGTTTTATTAAATTTTTGTATATGCGCAAACTTAATATGTTGATAAGCATGCTAAATATGTTGGTTAAAATTGTCAGTTCTTCAGTCTTAATATAGGAACAGGCAACCTTGCCATTTTGATCAGAACCAAAGTATTATATATAAAGAAATTTCACTATTAGAATTTAGCCTTTTCCTTGTGTATAGTGTAGAAAGTAAACTATTTCCTTGACAAAAACAACTGTTTTCTATATGGTGGAGTTTCATTTGGTCTAGTAGTACGTGGAGTTCCGAGCAGTGATTGTAATTTAGGAAATTTCCGAAATTTTGCTCCCACCGGTAAGCACATATCTCGTCTGAAATTTTTAAGTTTTTTTCTAAATTTTTGTGAATTTGGTCAAAGTTTATTCAAATTCATTCGAAAGACATCAAATTTTTTTAAAAAAAAATCGGCCAAAAAATACTGAAATTTCGATGGTTTCGGTTCTTTCGGCCCCACGGGCAAAAACTCCTGTTTCGAAATTGCAAACCCCTTGTTACGAGTGCATGGCTCCACTCATGCGTTAGGGTTTTAATCATGAGTCCAAGATTAAATAGTTGTCTTGTGTCCATACCTCCATTTTAGATATGGGGGTAGTAGAAGTTATTACTGTATATCATCCAAAAATTAAAATTTTCTTGGTAATGTACATAAACCTTTCACAGCTAATACACCAGGCCCTATATGTTTTCTCCTCTGCAACCACTTTTCAGCAGAATCCAATACCCCCATCATTGGGGAGGAGAAAAAAAATAAAAATAATAATAACAATATGGCTAATGTTAGTTCAGATATATGAATGAACTGAAGTCACATCTATGTGATGTCATAAAGTCAAGATAAGCAAAAGCAAGAGAGAAATGAAAACCAAAAAAAAAAGGATATGGACCAGGCTATTGCTGCTGGGGGTACGGTATATATATATCGTGGCTCAATACTAAGCTCAATTGTGATCTCATGGGTCAACAGCTTTCAAAAGCGACATCTCTTTCTCTTTTTTTTTCCTCTCCTATTGTGCACTGCATCCATCCAATATTTGATCCAGATTTAGAGAATATGGCGTGGTAGCCTCAAGATTTTGTTCACCAATTTAATTACACGGATTTTATAAAATGGCCTGTCCACCCACTAGTAGCCGCTATCCGAGCCTAAAGGATTGAGATGATCTTTACAAAAAGTAGATTCCCCAAGAACTCATCAAGGATCATCAGGAATCGCATATATATCATCCATCCTAATATTCCAACGCCGCGTCGAAACCAAGCCGTTGGATCGGAAACCGACTCCTGTTGGCAACACATTGTCCATCCGATCCGATCATAAATCGACTCTTTAAATAAATTAAACAAAGGTGATTATTATCAAGTCCCATGATATCACAAGATGATCTCTCGCTTGGTTTATTTCTGGTCCATACCAGGATCTTTGAAATTATGATTGGATGCATTCGCATCTTTGAACCATATAAGATAGATAGATAGCTAGCAGGCAACTATATCTATCTCTATATCTATGCAGAAATATTCCATTATTCCATGGAAAATCAACATAGGAATGAGCCAAGAAAGCCAGTAGTGTGGCCTGGTTATAATAGGAGTACATATCACCCTCTCCACCACACACAACCCACTCACTGCAAACACCCACCAATTAACATCGATCATATCACATTGCACTACTACAACTTGAGCTAGTGTATATATCTAGCTCTAGCTTCCTCGTCGCCGGCGGCATTGAGTGTAGAGCTAGCGGCGCGGCGGCGATCGATGAGCATGTCGAGGACCCGCTGGTGGTGGGGAGCATCGTCGGCGACGTGGTGGACCACTCGGCGCGTCGGCGCTGCTGAGGCTGTTCTACAACCACCGCGAGATGACGAGCGGGTCGGAGCTCAGGCCGTCGCAGGTCGCCGGCGAGCCGGCCGTCCAGATCACCGGAGGCCACGATGGGAGGGCGCTCTACACGCTCGTGAGTCGTTTACACAAACACATACAGCTAGCTGCATTTTCGGGCATGTCAAATTTGAACAATAATATATGTGCACTCTCTTCCTTAATTTGTCCAAAAGTCTAGAGCATATTTTATTTCTCTTGTTTGCAAAAGATGCCAAATGACAAATTTGTACCGTCCAAATGTGTGAATAATTAAATTGTTGATCGAAACCAAACAGTCATGCATATAATTTTTTTTTTATTATATGGGGATAAGTTAATTTCTCCCTTAGTTTTGCTGATCAAAGGAAAATGTCTTAAACTTTTGGATGGAGGGAGTATATACATATATGCTACTATAATGTTTTCTTAATGCAGGGGATGTTAGTTTTCAACTTTGTTTTAACTAAAATAGATGGTACACATCTTCAAACCTTCATCGGGAGACAAAGTTTTGCTAGTCAACTGTCAACTACAATGCATATATATATGGTCCTTTCTTACGTGTCATTTAATTGATCAAAACAAGTCTAAAAAGTCGCTCTAAAATTATGAAAAGAAAATCATAGCATGGATTTATTAACATTTTTTACACCATGATTTGTTACTTAGGTAATGGTGGACCCTGATGCACCTAGCCCCAGCAACCCTTCCAAAAGGGAATACCTTCATTGGTACGTATGCTATCCTCTAGTAGCTAGATAGGGCTAGCTATCTTCTCTCCATTTCATCTATATATACTGCGAGTCACCTATATTTTTTCTTCTCATGCCAAGCACAAAAAAATATTAGGATATATCGTCATCCATAATCGCGCACTCATTTCACCCAAACCGCTCACTTGACTACTGGTGGCACATTTCTAAAATAATTTATTTTTTTCTACTGTATAAGTTCTTTTATAACAGCAATTGTCAAAGTTGTTAATAACATAGGCGGCCAGAAATTAGTGGGCCGTAGCTGTACATATATCATAATGTGTGAATGTAACAGATGAATATAAGGTAGAGCCCACAAGTGAAAAAAAGACCAATCTCTAGGCACCTGTACGTGCACCTACCTAGTCACCATTACCTTGTACTTGCACCTACCTTGTCAGTTTCCACAATGCTTGTTGGTGGGCAATAAAGTTATTTTATTGCTTACTACCTAGGAATAGTTTTATATCACATTGTGTTTACCCTAACTTTATTTATAGGAGTTATTACTATATTCTTAGGCTGAGAGTTAATTAATTGTTATTGGTGATAGGTTAGTGACTGACGTTACCAGAAGGAGGCGATACGAGTAAAGGTGAGTAAACTAATAGTATCCAACCATAAAAAATCGAACTAGCTCAAAAAGCTTAAACTTAGAGAAATATTATAGTCATCTCAAGAATTCAGGTACCTCGATCGAGATACTAGCATCTTAGATATATTAAAATTTGAATAAGACGAATGATCAAACGTTTGTAAAATAGCCAACGGGTATATTAAAAAACGGAGGTAATATAAATGTATAAAAATGTTTAGGGACGGAGGTGGTGGCGTACGAGAGCCCGCGGCCGACGGCGGGGATCCACCGGCTGGTGTTCATCGTGTTCCGGCAGACGGTGCGGCAGTCCATCTACGCGCCGGGGTGGCGCTCCAACTTCAACACCAGGGACTTCGCCGCCTGCTACAGCCTCGGCGCCCCCGTCGCCGCCGCCTACTTCAACTGCCAGAGGGAGGGCGGCTGCGGCGGCCGGAGGTACAGGTCATGACATGATCTACATCCATCATCCAATTCAACTCAGCCATCGATCGCCGGCGACTTAATCTATCCAACATTAATTGTTAATTGGCCTCCTAACTGAAGGCAAATTAATTAGTTATTATATATTAAAGAGAGAAAAAGAAACATATATATGTCGTCATAAAATGTTGTAGGACATATATATGGTGGTTATTAGAGGACACTAATTTCCCAAAAATGGAAAATGTGTCTAGGGTGCATGAGTAGTGCTTCTGTGTTAATGTTTGTGATTGTAGTATTTCCCAGTGCTAGACCGAGATGGGTTAGCCCTATTCAGAAGGGCAATTGGCATTACATATATATAGCTATAGTTACCAAGTGTAATGACTTGACCCTAGCTACTAGCTACTAATAAGTGGTGTTGAGATTTTCGTACTAATGAAAATTGATTGACAAGAGTGAAATTTCTTTTGTTACATATATACTAGCTAGTTAAGTAACCAACATTGAATTTTTTGGAGATTAATATTTTTCTTCATCGACTTATGTGACTGAAAACATGCCGCGGAAGCGTAAGCTCTGCTCGAGCAGAAATTAAGCACAAGAGCCACTCTTTTTTTTTCTCAGGTTTTTTTTCCTGCCGCAAGAAGACGAAAGTTGCGTCACTACGCGATGACATTATACTTAAATTTTTTGATAAATGACATCCTTGACTTTTAAAAAAAGTTTGATCATTTGTCTTATTAAAATATTAGTATAAATATGCTATAGTATAAATCATATTTAAAGATTATCTAATGATAAAACACATCACAATAAAATAAATAATATTTATATATATTATTTGAATATGATGAATAGTCAACCATTGTGTTAATTAAAAGTCAATGATGTTATTTTATTAAAACGTAGCAGTGCCTTTTATGTACTCCCTCCACCTATAAAAAAAACTCATCTAGTAATACATAATGTGATACGCCTATGTCTAAACTCATTCGCTTTTTTGTGACGGAGGGAGTACGTAAGTGTACTACAATTAATGAAGAGTTTCTATAGAAAATAGAAAACTTGCGCATGCATTTGCATCTGTTTAGTAAGCCAACATAATTAATCCCATAATTTATTGTGTGTACGTACATCTTTCTTCTTTTTTTTTATAAAGGTACAACTCAGGACGCACACTTACACACACCACACTCACACCACGACACACGCACACACACGCGTGCGCGTCCCTAACACATGGGCTAAATCAATTTATTGGACTAGATACAATGTGGATATTGGGGCCCTACCAGAAACCGGATTAGCCCTGACGGGCGTTAATTTTAGTGACGTGGAAACAACCACCTACCCGGGTATGTTTGACATTGTCATCGCTAGCTATAAAAATGGGACTGCCTAGGCATCTGTTGGGTGATTTTTTAGAAAAAAATCACCCAGATTTTTTCTCCCTTAGATTAGTATCCAATGGACTGAAAAAACACCAAACTGGCAGCCAAAAAAAAGCCCAAAAAATGACAGGGCCAACACAAACAAACAAAAAAGTGACTACAGATCTCAGAGCCGGCCTTCTCCTCAATTTCTACCCACATTGCGACTCATTCTGTAAGAGCGAACACATTAAATTCGGTTAAATTGACTTGAACACATTAAATTAGGTTAAATTGACTTTGTTCAAAATACTGTACTAGAATCTAGCTAAGTTATATATAGCACCTTATTTTGCTAGCACCATCCATGCCCCCACCCATATGCATATGCAGTTCCAAATTCAAAACTCAAAAAAATATATCAAAAACTAAAAATTACAGGGCACATATTAGATGAATATAAGGTAGAGCCCACAAGTGAAAAAAAGACCAATCTCTAGGCACCTGTACGTGCACCTACCTAGTCACCATTACCTGTACTTGCACCTACCTTGTCAGTTTCCACAATGCTTGTTGGTGGGCAATAAAGTTATTTTATTGCTTACTACCTAGGAATAGTTTTATATCACATTGTGTTTACCCTAACTTTATTTATAGGAGTTATTACTGTATTCTTAGGCTGAGAGTTAATTAATTGTTGTTGGTTGTATAGGTTGGTGACTGACGTACCAGAAGGAGGCGATACGAGTAAAGGTGAGTAAACTAATAGTATCCAACCATAAAAAATCGAACTAGCTCAAAAAGCTTAAACTTAGAGAAATATTATAGTCATCTCAAGAATTCAGGTACCTCGATCGAGATACTAGCATCTTAGATATATTAAAATTTGAATAAGACGAATGATCAAACGTTTGTAAAATAGCCAACGGGTATATTAAAAAACGGAGGTAATATAAATGTATAAAAATGTTTAGGGACGGAGGTGGTGGCGTACGAGAGCCCGCGGCCGACGGCGGGGATCCACCGGCTGGTGTTCATCGTGTTCCGGCAGACGGTGCGGCAGTCCATCTACGCGCCCGGGTGGCGCTCCAACTTCAACACCAGGGACTTCGCCGCCTGCTACAGCCTCGGCGCCCCCGTCGCCGCCGCCTACTTCAACTGCCAGAGGGAGGGCGGCTGCGGCGGCCGGAGGTACAGGTCATGACATGATCTACATCCATCATCCAATTCAACTCAGCCATCGATCGCCGGCGACTTAATCTATCCAACATTAATTGTTAATTGGCCTCCTAACTGAAGGCAAATTAATTAGTTATTATATATTAAAGAGAGAAAAAGAAACATATATATGTCGTCATAAAATGTTGTAGGACATATATATGGTGGTTATTAGAGGACACTAATTTCCCAAAAATGGAAAATGTGTCTAGGGTGCATGAGTAGTGCTTCTGTGTTAATGTTTGTGATTATAGTATTTCCCAGTGCTAGACCGAGATGGGTTAGCCCTATTCAGAAGGGCAATTGGCATTACATATATATAGCTATAGTTACCAAGTGTAATGACTTGACCCTAGCTACTAGCTACTAATAAGTGGTGTTGAGATTTTCGTACTAATGAAAATTGATTGACAAGAGTGAAATTTCTTTTGTTACATATATACTAGCTAGTTAAGTAACCAACATTGAATTTTTTGGAGATTAATATTTTTCTTCATCGACTTATGTGACTGAAAACATGCCGCGGAAGCGTAAGCTCTGCTCGAGCAGAAATTAAGCACAAGAGCCACTCTTTTTTTTTCTCAGGTTTTTTTCCTGCCGCAAGAAGACGAAAGTTGCGTCACTACGCGATGACATTATACTTAAATTTTTTGATAAATGACATCCTTGATGTCGCAGGTCGCCGGCGAGCCGGCCGTCCAGATCACCGGAGGCCGCGATGGGAGGGCGCTCTACACGCTCGTGAGTCGTTTACACAAACACATACAGCTAGCTGCATTTTCGGGCATGCCAAATTTGAACATATATATGTAGTCTCTTTCTTCATCGATCCAAAAGTCTAAAGCATATTTTATTTATTTTGTTTTGCAAAATGAGATGCCAAATAGCAAATTTGTAGTGTCCATATGTGTGAATAATTAAATTGTTGACCGAAACCAAACAGTCCTCTTAATACTTATTGGTTACATGCATATAATTTTTTTTTATTAATTGTATGGGGATAAGCTAATTTCTCCCTTAGTTTTGCTGATAAAAGGAAAATGTCTTAAACTTTTGAATAGAGGGAGTATATACATATATGCTACTATAATGTTTTCTTAATGCAGGGGAAGTTAGTTTGCAACTTTGTTTTAAGTAAAAATAGATGGTTCACATCTTCAGCCTTCATCGGGAGACAAAGTTTTGCTAGTCAACTGTCAACTACAATGCATATATATATATATATATGGTCCTTTCTTACGTGTCATTTAATTGACCAAAAACAAGTCTAAAAAGTCGCTCCTAAAATTATGAAAAGAAAATCATAGCATGGATTTATTAACAATTTTTACACCATGATTTGTTACTTAGGTAATGGTGGACCCTGATGCACCTAGCCCCAGCAACCCTTCCAAAAGGGAATACCTCCATTGGTACGTATGCTATCCTCTAGTAGCTAGATATAGAGCTAGCTATCTTCTCTCCATTTCATCTATACTGCAAGTCAACTATGTTTTCTTCTCATGCCAAGCACAAAAAATTATTAGGAATATATGGTCACCCATAGTCGAGCACTCATTTCACCCAAACAGCTCACTTGACTACTGGTGGCACATTTCTAAAATAATTTATTTTTTTCTACTGTATAAGTTCTTTTTATAACGGTAATTGTCAAAGTTGGTAATAAGATAGGCGGCCAGAAATTAGTGGGCCGTAGCTGTACATATATCATAATGTGTGAATGTAACAGATGAATATAAGGTAGAGCCCACAAGTGAAAAAAAAGACCAATCTCTAGGCACCTGTACGTGCACCTACCTAGTCACCGTTACCTGTACTTGCACCTACCTTGTCAGTTTCCACAATGCTTGTTGGTGGGCAATAAAGTTATTTTATTGCTTACTATCTAGGAATAGTTTTATATCGCATTGTGGTTACCCTAATTTATAGGAGTTATTACTATATTCTTAGGCTGAGAGTTAATTAATTGTTGTTGGTTGTATAGGTTGGTGACTGACGTACCAGAAGGAGGCGATACGAGTAAAGGTGAGTAAACTAATAGTATCCAACCATAAAAAATCGAACTAGCTCAAAAAGCTTAAACTTAGAGAAATATTACGGCCATCTTAAGAATTCAGGTACCTCTATCTGTTGGTAACTTTTTGTGACAAGTTGACAACAACGATCGCAGCACCTTAAGCCTTGCGGTGATCCTAGAGTCGCCAACCACCTCGATCTAGCGAAGAGCTAAACCTAGATGGGTTTCGATAACTAAACCGGCTAGCGGAGCCGATTTTTAGATAACTACCCGTCTCATGGGCAAACGGAAGGTTTTCAGGACAAACCTACAAAGAGGTGTCGCACTCTCGCAGCGCCGGCGGACGGTTTAAGGCGCGGAGTACATATCACCCTCTCCACCAACACAACACACTCACTGCAAACCCCACCAATTAACATCGATCATATCACATTGCACTACTACAACTTGAGCTAGTGTATATATCTAGCTCTAGCTTCCTCGTCGCCGGCGGCATTGAGTGTAGAGCTAGCGGCGGCGGCGGCGATCGATGAGCATGTCGAGGGACCCGCTGGTGGTGGGGAGCATCGTCGGCGACGTGGTGGACCACTTCGGCGCGTCGGCGCTGCTGAGGCTGTTCTACAACCACCGCGAGATGACGAGCGGGTCGGAGCTCAGGCCGTCGCAGGTCGCCGGCGAGCCGGCCGTCCAGATCACCGGAGGCCACGATGGGAGGGCGCTCTACACGCTCGTGAGTCGTTTACACAAACACATACAGCTAGCTGCATTTTCGGGCATGTCAAATTTGAACATATATATATGTGCACTCTCTTCCTTAATTTGTCCAAAAGTCTAGAGCATATTTTATTTCTCTTGTTTTGCAAAAGATGCCAAATGACAAATTTGTACCGTCCAAATGTGTGAATAATTAAATTGTTGATCGAAACCAAACAGTCATGCATATAATTTTTTTTTAATTATATGGGGATAAGTTAATTTCTCCCTTAGTTTTGCTGATAAAAGGAAAATGTCTTAAACTTTTGGATGGAGGGAGTATATACATATATGCTACTATAATGTTTTCTTAATGCAGGGGATGTTAGTTTCAACTTTGTTTTAACTAAAAATAGATGGTACACATCTTCAAACCTTCATCGGGAGACAAAGTTTTGCTAGTCAACTGTCAACTACAATGCATATATATATGGTCCTTTCTTACGTGTCATTTAATTGATCAAAAACAAGTCTAAAAAGTCGCTCCTAAAATTATGAAAAGAAAATCATAGCATGGATTTATTAACATTTTTTACACCATGATTTGTTACTTAGGTAATGGTGGACCCTGATGCACCTAGCCCCAGCAACCCTTCCAAAAGGGAATACCTTCATTGGTACGTATGCTATCCTCTAGTAGCTAGATAGGGCTAGCTATCTTCTCTCCATTTCATCTATATATACTGCGAGTCACCTATGTTTTCTTCTCATGCCAAGCACAAAAAAATATTAGGAATATATCGTCATCCATAATCGCGCACTCATTTCACCCCAACCGCTTACTTGACTACTGGTGGCACATTTCTAAAATAATTTATTTTTTTCTACTGTATAAGTTCTTTTTATAACAGCAATTGTCAAAGTTGTTAATAACATAGGCGGCCAGAAATTAGTGGGCCGTAGCTGTACATATATCATAATGTGTGAATGTAACAGATGAATATAAGGTAGAGCCCACAAGTGAAAAAAACTAAATATGTTGGTTAAAATTGTCAGTTCTTCAGTTCTTAATATAGAACAGGCAACCTTGCCATTTTGATCAGAACCAAAGTATTATATATAAAGAAATTTCACTATTAGAATTTAGCCTTTTCCTTGTGTATAGTGTAGAAAGTAAACTATTTCCTTGACAAAAACAACTGTTTTCTATATGGTGGAGTTTCATTTGGTCTAGTAGTACGTGGAGTTCCGAGCAGTGATTATAATTTAGGAAATTTCCGAAATTTTGCTCCCACGGGTAAGCACATATCTCGTCTGAAATTTTTAAGTTTTTTTCTAAATTTTTGTGAATTTGGTCAAAGTTTATTCAAATTCATTCGAAAGACATCAAATTTTTTTTAAAAAAAATCGGCCAAAAAAATACTGAAATTTCGATGGTTTCGGTTCTTTCGGCCCCCACGGGCAAAAACTCCTGTTTCGAAATTGCAAACCCCTTGTTACCCCTTGTTACGAGTGCATGGCTCCACTCATGCGTTAGGGTTTTAATCATGAGTCCAAGATTAAATAGTTGTCTTGTGTCCATACCTCCATTTTAGATATGGGGGTAGTAGAAGTTATTACTGTATATCATCCAAAAATTAAAATTTTCTTGGTAATGTACATAAACCTTTCACAGCTAATACACCAGGCCCATATATGTTTTCTCCTCTGCAACCACTTTTCAGCAGAATCCAATACCCCCATCATTGGGGAGGAGAATAAAAATAAAAATAATAATAACAATATGGCTAATGTTAGTTCAGATATATGAATGAACTGAAGTCACATCTATGTGATGTCATAAAGTCAAGATAAGCAAAAGCAAGAGAGAAATGAAAACAAAAAAAAAAAGGATATGGACCAGGCTATTGCTGCTGGGGGTACGGTATATATATATCGTGGCTCAATACTAAGCTCAATTGTGATCTCATGGGTCAACAGCTTTCAAAAGCGACATCTCTTTCTCTTTTTTTTTCTCTCTCCTATTGTGCACTGCATCCATCCAATATTTGATCCAGATTTAGAGAATATGGCGTGGTAGCCTCAAGATTTTGTTCACCAATTTAATTACACGGATTTTATAAAATGGCCTGTCCACCCACTAGTAGCCGCTATCCAAGCCTAAAGGATTGAGATGATCTTTACAAAAAGTAGATTCCCCAAGAACTCATCAAGGATCATCAGGAATCGCATATATATCATCCATCCTAATATTCCAACGCCGCGTCGAAACCCAAGCCGTTGGATCGGAAACCGACTCCTTGTTGGCAACACATTGTCCATCCGATCCAATCATAAATCGACTCTTTAAATAAATTAAACAAAGGTGATTATTATCAAGTCCCATGATATCACAAGATGATCTCTCGCTTGGTTTATTTCTGGTCCATACCAGGATCTTTGAAATTATGATTGGATGCATTCGCATCTTTGAACCATATAAGATAGGGCAACATATCCTATGTACACATGCCCTCACGTGTACACACGTGCACACCAACTAAAAAATATCACAAAAAAATCTAAAAAAAATCATACACATACTTTCAATTGTATTACACCTAGGGTTAAAATCTTAACGTCAAATTCATTATATTTTAGCCGTAACAAAAAAAAACAAAAAATCTGACAGTTTTAAGGTTGCAATTTTGTCAGAATTTTATCTTTTTTGTTATTCTCCAATGAATGACTCGCAACACCAGCCGTAGTACAACACCACCAATGGGGAGGAGAACAACGATAGGGCACCACCGATTAGGACACCACCATATCGTTGTTGGCCATATTGCAGGGCGAAATACCTGGCAATGAGTGGGATAGCGAGGATGATCAGTGGTACAACAGGTCTCCACAAAAATACTTCGATGAAGACTCTCAATCGGAGGAGCTAAGGGGGACTACGATGACAACGACAAAAGCGTCGATAAGGAGAAGTCAGTCGCCATGGTTGCGGCGATAGCTGATAAGGGAGGTCTACGCGGGCCACACCGACGAGACACCGTCAAGAAGGAGGTGCGACCTAAGGCCGAGCCGGTGCCGGAGGGGCCATAGCGCGGCCGAGGTGCTGGAGGGGCCATAGCCTAGCCGAGGTGCCAAAGTTGGGCAGCACCGACATCGTGGCGCCGTTAGACGAGCCATCGTGCAGCTAGGAGGAGCCGTTGATGGAAGCATAGGCGAAGAAGAAGGTGTGGCACTAGCCCCCCAGCACCGGCCCCCAACGCATGCTCCAGCACTGGGCTAGCTGTCAGCGCCCGCTCAACAACGTACTAATTAGTTAGATTATATATATATACTAGAAAAATGCCCGTGCGTTGCAACGGGCGAAGGCTATTTTAATCTTATTGTTGTTCACTGAAATTCACAGTGAGAATACGCTTAGATATATATTTTTCTAGAAAATCATGTCAAGTTAGCATGCGAGTCTTTTTTAAAGAGATTTCTTATATGACTTCTTTTTTATATCCAAAAGCAAACGAACTTAAAACTCGACTCAAATACGGATGTGTATTTCCAAAAACGAACGAACTTAAAAACCGACTCATACACGGATAACGTACCAAATTGTCGACAAAAACATCTTCAATCTTTATAACAGTAGAGATATACAACTACGATTGTGTGCGGAAAATGTAAAAGGTAAGTAGTGATGAATTTGATAAGGATTGAGCAATTCATTTTTTTTTCTTTTGGAGAGTTGAAGATGAATCATACCAATTATCAATCAGGAAAACTTTTGAATGTCAATAGAATAAAATTCTTCTGATCTAAGTTTGACTATTAATTTCTATATGGTAGTATTGTTTGAAAAAAATGAAAAATCTAAACATATGATTTTTCATATATCTGGCTAGCTTAAATTATCAAAAGTTTTAAATATGTATTTTTATGGGAATGTTGACTTAATATGTAAGTATAAAGTTGGCCAGGGTTGTTAGTTGATAAAGAAGCAGGGGCTTGCAAAGAATATATGAGTTGGTAAAATTATGTACGTTCATTAGGGCTGCTTAGCTAGGTGGGCTGCTCGTGCGACATGGCGTCTGCCCCAGATGGCCCAGGTGGATGTGTATATATGTACACCTGCATGACGCACCGTGCGAGTCGAGTCCGTTGGAGACTAACCGCGTGACGTAGAAAAGAAAATCGGATAGGGAGAAGAAAGCGACGTACGAAATACTTGGCAAAAACATCTTAAACTTTTATAATAGGTAAAGATAGACCTGGAAAATAATAAGTGAGCCTCAATATTTAGATTAGGAAGAACATTTTGCATTGGAATATATCATCATAATTTCTAGTAAGTTAAATCTTTTGTACAAATCAAAATTTGGCCTATTATTTTTAGGAATTTTTTTAAAAGTAATATGATTTTAATGGAAAATCGCAAAACTATAGGTCAGTTAGGCGAAATCGCAAGTTTAGCACCCTGTCGAACAACCGCGGTTCGACAGGGGTACCTATCGAACAACCACAGTTCGACAGGAACATGTCGAACTGCGTCAGTTCGACAGGATAGGTGGTCAAAAACAAATAAAATACATGTACAGTATCACTACAGTGCTAGGCAGGGACATATCGAACAGCCCAAGTTTGATAGGGTCACGTGAACAGCGCGCTACGGTGATGCTACAGTGCTCGCAGGCACATATCGGACTGCCTAAGTTCGATAGGGTATTGTGAACAGTGTGCTACAGTGATTTTTCTCTTTTTTAATTTTTTTAATCACCTGTCAAACTGCGGCAGTTCGACAGGTACCCTATCGAACTGTGGTTGTTCGATAGGTACCCCTGTCGAACCGCGGTTGTTCGACAGGGTGCTAAACTTGCGATTTCGCCTAACTGACCTATAGTTTTGCGATTTTCCATTAAAATCATATTACTTTTAAAAAAATTCCTAAAAATAATAGGCCAAATTTTGATTTGTACAAAAGATTTAACTTACTAGAAATTATGATGATATATTCCAATGCAAAATGTTCTTCCTAATCTAAATATTGAGGCTCACTTATTATTTTCCAGGTCTATCTTTACCTATTATAAAAGTTTGTATTATATCTCTATATAGTTGTGATGATTGAAGAACTTAATTCTACACGAATATACTTTTAACGGTTCTTTTTAACACTTTGTGTAGACTATATGCAAATCATGGACTCGGATGATCTATTTCTGGTTTTGCGATCTCAACTGAAAATTGAGGGAGTCTAAATGGACTTTTTTGCACCTGAGATGACGTCGTCGGATATTAAGCCCAAGCTGCCGGACAGATTACCAGGCGCGCTTGATGGGCCACCTTCACGCACTCAAGCTTTTCGATCAGTATGGGCCGTAAGTTTCCGACATCCCTTACCGATCGGACGGCCCACATGGATTGTGGTTGCTTAATTAACGAAGGAGACAAAGTCTTAATTGATTTTGTGCTTTCTTTCTCTGCAAGAAGTTGTATGCACGGGCATCTTTTCGAAAACTAAATAAAGTTACATAATACTCTCTCTATTTCAAAATCTATGACTGTTGATGAAAAACACGAGGCCTGGGAGATCTGCTTAACTCCAGTGCAGGTCCAACACTCGCCTTCGGGTATACTAGCGTGCCAGTTGATTTGATCCTATAATCAACAAGAAACAAAGACACGGAAACTGCTGGTTAAATCCATAAATGATAGCCGATCGGCTAATTGCCGATGACATATCATTTACCTCTGAGCCGATGTCATATGTAAATCGATCGGCAATTGAAAATAGATAATAAAGAACTAAATCTATTCGATCGGCCGTAGATATTAACAATATGTAATTCTTATATCGACATATACTTAAATCAAGTGATTGTGATAGATCGGTCGCCATGCCGAGACAGTATAAATCACTTAGATTGAAATATATGTTAATAACAGAACTATATATGTTTATAGCATAGCCGATCAGATGGATCTAGCATGTATCGGCTAATACTCCGATACAACTCTATGTTAGGATATTAAGACAAGCAGAATATACCAAACAGAAGCTTAATATACGTAAATGCAATAATATCCTGACATAAAGGGTAGATTTAACATATCAATGGAGCATGTGGAGCAAATGTAGTTAAATCAGATAAGATCGGCTGAAACTCCGATGCTACCCTGATCGGCAACCAGAAAGCAGGCTAGAGATTGATATTCTAAGAACGACTTAATAGATCAAACTCAACTGATGCAGCATTAAGTATGAAAAGAAGAACAATATCTAGACAATCAAGCCGCTGAAAGTTCATAGAGTGGTAGATATCTTATATAATCTGAGTCAACGTCAAAATCTAACCTAATCGGCTGCCCTCTTCGACAGATGTTAGCCGATTGTAGATTAGATAGCGGTATTGCCAGAGATTATATAAAATATATGATAACTCGACGAATTACATAAACAAGATTAGAGTGTCATAAAGATGGAAGCACTAATCCCGAGAATGCAAGCCGTCATAACAAGTTTTATCTCTTGTTGAAGATCGAAACCGATGCAGCTCAACCCGAAAGAAAGAACTCGTCGAAATAAAACTAAAGCAAAAAGGTGGCGATGCGCCGAAATTGTATTGAACGTGTGTGTTACTTGATTACATGGGGTTCGGGATCTATTTATACCTGAAAATTACAAACAATGTCCATATTGGACACGACTCTTATCTCTAACAAACTCTAAGATACCATAAGTCTTTACGACAGACTTTTGTCCAAGCATATCTATAAGAAAATTACATAAAATATCCTAATTAATAGATACAATTGCCTTCTCAGGACTCTATCCATGTGCGGCAATCATCTTGAAGCACCTCAATTCAACCCGATGTCATACACCAAGTCGTATTGTCGGAATCGGCTGCATCGGCTTACCTAG